>JAMXBB010000011.1:84571232-85149368 GCA_024138015.1 Lumnitzera littorea
ACACACACACACACTATATATATATATATATATATATATATAACATATAACAATTTTACATATATATATATATATATATATATTCTATACTATATATAAATATGTGTATATAAAATTTATATATTGTATACATACGTATATAACATAAATATGTATATATACTTTATATACTATATACTATGTACTATTTATATAGAATGTACATATATATACTTGAAAGAATATATAATATGATATTTATTAATAAAAGAACATGTGAAGAAAGAATTAAGAATTAAGGAAGAAAAAGTAAAGAATTTGTTATAAATTTGAATTATTGGTGATTCATAGAAAATGAAACTAAGTAAAGAAATAAATTAAATATTACACTTAATCAAAACTCCTTAAAATAATATTTTATTTTTATTTCATATAAAAAACTCTGTGTTCGTGCTTAGAAAACTTATCAACCTTGTCATTGTTCTGTGTATTTGCACTCACATACCCAATCTAGACCGGTAGTACTCGTGTCACATGATGAGTATTTTACCATCTCCCACATATAGTATTTAGATTCTTTAGATGTACTCTCCAGAGGTTAAATCAATCTTTCTCACTAAAACTCGCCTGAATATACTTAATTAGAGAGGATAGGGAAATAATCAATTAAGATTATGATTTATATTTTTGGAAAATGAAAAAATCACCCTCTTATATGCAAAAAAATCTCCATCATTAAATCTACTCAATCTAACTGTTAACACACACTTTTACCTACTTTACTCCAACTATTCCTATCTATCAATCTAACTGTTAACACACACTTTTACCTACTTTACTCCAACTATTCCTATCTATCAAGGTTCAATGTATCCAAACACTTTTAAAAAATTCCTAGAAATGAACTGGGCCATGTGCTTTACATACAATTGACCTCTTCCTGTTATGCACAAAAACGAAAGATGAATTTGAGGAAACAGCCCGTAACGCTCGTGCCTTTTACTTTTTTTCATGTACGCATACCTAGATGGATCTAGACGTGCTCTTACTCACATAGTCACATTCTTAGCCCACTTAGCATGCCTAGGATTTTGAAGTAAAAGTATTTATGCGGAAGCTTATTGCCATAAGAATTTTCTGAAGATCACTTCGTAGATAACAATAATGATAAAAAAATAATTACACATGCTCGCAAAGAAACACAAACATTAAGTCGTCACAAGTGACGACCACTGGCATATCATAACATTAAATGATACTCCTACATATACATAAATAAACCTAAAAAACATATAACCAGCTTACAAAGTCGTAGAATATCTACCTTAATATTTCTCTTCTTTTGTTGATACAATAATGGGTTTGGATCTCATTCATCGTTATGAAGGATCACAATTCTTAGTTTCGATCTCGGATAAGCTAGAACATAAGTCGAAACTCTCAATGAGATTTTATAACTAGTTGATGGGTGTATTCGAATAACCAAAGGAAGATTTTTTTATAAATACAGGCTCAAATCTTTTGTAAATCTCCTATACTTTAATCAAGGAAAGAGAGTATAATTATCATAACCTCCTGATCCAAAGCCATCTAGACGATCATGAAACTCGATCGAGTTAGTAGAATATTCATCATTAGTAGCAATCATATCACCGTCATAGTTATGGTTGAACGGAACAAGACCATGATCCGGCTCACCGGTTCGAACCATCGACTGTTGATAATGAACTTGAGGTCGTTGGCCAATAATATAATTAGACGAAGAATATGAGTTACTAGTGCAGCCAGAGTTAGGAAGAAGCGATGGATTTGATGAGGCAGTGGTTTTGGCATTACTTACTTGGCCAACATAAGTACTAGGTACAAAACTTAGATTGGCAGGACCTTTATGCGCAGCAAATGAAATGGCAGTGGCAGGACTGGGACAGCCGGTGGATTGTTGAACAAGTGCCCTAAAATTGTTAGTGTTGGCCTTTAGGACGGTGGTTGGACTTTTCTTAGAACCTCGCAATCGCCTCCTAGTTGGCTTTGACTCTCCCCCTTTAGGACTCACCGCAGCTCCACTCATCACACTTGATGTGCTGGTTGGAATTGTGGTAGAATACCCTAACAATTTTTGAGAAGCCGCCATTTTCGCCTGCGCCATCACCGACTCACCTTCTATCAGGGTCATCATCGTATCTTGATATAATTGAAGCCCCTCATCCCCATTGGAGTTCGAAAATATTGGGTTGTTGGTCATGCCTCTTTTTTCTCCTAAGATGATAAAGTGATTTTGCTAAGGTACAATGTATTTAAGGTGACTAGAATTGACAAGTCTTTGGTCAGTAGCACATGTAAACTCTTGAATATTATTACTCCTTTTTGGATAGAGAGGAATGGAGAGAGAGAGAGAGCTATAGGTAGCAAGTGACTTAGGGCCAAAGGAAGCGTGCATATGTGCTGCTTCCTAGAAGCAGCCGCTGTAACTAGGTTGATGTGGTATTGTTGAGATCAGACAGAAAAAGTAAAAAATGAAGCTTTTAACTTTCATCTTTTGAAAATTCTTTAACTCTTGGTGGTTAGGTCATTGTTGACGCCATGTGTGATGAAATCGAATGTGAATGTGGAAACACGTGTCATGGTCATCTGTTGCTTGGTCAGAGTTATAACATGTATTCATATATATAGAGGTCCGTTTGTACGATAGGATTAGCATGAGCACTAAAACGTGCTCATTAAATTACTTAACCTATGATCATCAGGGATATCGTAGCGTGGGAGGGATCGGATTAAAGCATTATAGTTAGTTTTTGTCCATAGTAGCTAAACTATTTTTATTAGAGGAAAGTAAAAAAAAAAAAAAAAAAAAAACCTTTAATATTTATCTATTTTTCTATTTCAATTATTAACATCTTAAATATTTCATTTTAATTCTCAATGTTTTCAATTTTTATTAAATAGGTCCTTTCATCAAGCTCCATTAGATTTTCCATTATTATAGACACATAACAACACACTATTGGTCCATGTGTAATTTTTTAAATAAAAAATAATAAAATAATTTAAAAAAGAATAAAAATATATGTAAAAATAGATAAAAATCAGAAAAATTAAAAAAATCTACAAAATTAAAAATAATATATATACTTATAGAAATATTTATATTATTAATAAATTCATAAAATTCAAAAAAAAAAAGAAAAAATCGAAAAATATGATAAAAATGAAATCCGACTATCCCGTACAGTTGGACAATCGGATTTCAACTTGGGTAAAGAAGTGGGTTGCTACCCGCTTAAAAAGATTTCAATCCGACCATCCCTTTATCATCCACTTTAAGAGTCATATTTAGAAATTTTTGTAAATATTGAAGACTAAATTTTTGAAACGTTAAAGATTAAAATAAAAAAATAAGCAAACGTTAATAATTTTTTTATACGATTTTCCCTTTTTATAATTATCGTCCCCAAAGTTAAGATTTTGGAAAAACTAAAATCGAGTAAAAAATGACAATATCATTAGAAAGATAAATTTAGTTTAAAATTTTGAATCACAATAATTTTCCAAAAATGAGAAAGAGAGAGAACATGTGATTTACTATAAGAAAGATGCCTCTACCACTATTATTTTGTGGAAATTTTTTCCACTAATTATCCCATTGGTTTTAGTGATCGGTTTATTTATTTCATACTACAAACTACGAACCTAAAACCCCTCAACTTTCCCCAGAAAATGGGGTTAAAAAAATGAAGAAGAAGATACTCACTCATCTTTTATTAGTAATCCGTCTGGTGTGCTTAACGTGAATGTCACTAGTTATCATCCTCTTTGTGAACGTTATTCTTGCAAAGGCACATAATTAGTTTTAAAGAACACTAACGCTGTTCCAATTTAGTAGCACATGCATGCATGTCTTTGAACGACAATTTAATGCTATCTAAGATCTTTGGCCGTGCATCTACATAGAGGTAGCTGTTTTTATGCTCAGAATGCATGTGTTCTCTTCTTGTATTTTTCATTTTTCCCTTTTCTTTTTATGCTTAGAGCAGGCAAACAGATCAGGAGGCAACTAGTAAAAATCAAAGGAAGTACATTCGTGAAGTGGAGCGCCAAAAGCAATAAGGTACTTCATAAGTGTTCAGCAATCACTTTAATAATATGAAAGTTTATTCATTTTTCATTCGAAAGCTTAATCTGAAAAACATTCGGTACGAGATTTTATATCTATGATTTGACATATTATTCTTTGCACACATATGTCTACATATATACTGATATTAGAATTTCAAATTTTTTTTAGTCTTTTTTAAGACTAACAATTTCATACCTGATCTAACTCGTCGACTTAAACATAATATGATACCATTATAAATAAATTTATATTAATAAAATCTATACAAATAATAAATAGATTAAACCTATTCAAACTTGTTTATACTGAGCATAAGTACTGAACCCATTTAAAAATCCATTATAGAAAAAAAAAATCCCATAAAGAGGTTTCAGATTCTACCTATTTTCGTGCCTTAAATTTCATTCTTTTGCTTAATTTTTTATTCATACTAAACGCTGCTCATTCGGCATGAATAACTTAACAAAAGAACTAAGGAAAACTTCTTGTTTAATAATATTTTTTTAAAAAATGGTGTTGCGACCAACCTAAATGAATATATTTCGTAAAAAAATTGCGTGGGTGGAGCAATTTTCAGTCTTGCACTAATCTTTGAAAACCAGAAAAATTCATAGTTCGGAGAAGTTACGTCCAAATCCATATTGCTACCAAATAGGGTTTTCCAAATAAAAGATTTAATTTATTTTCCTAAATTTAACCAACTAAAACTTTTATAAGAAAAAAGTCCAAGAAAAGATTTTTTTTTCAAAAAAAAAAAGACTTTTATCTAAAAGAAACTTTTTTTTTTTTTTTTTCTATTTTCTTGAAGGAAGATTGAACTTTTATCAAAGAGAAAGGGAAAAAAAAACATAATTTTTTTATGGCTTTCCTTAGGGTGCTTACGGGATCAAGCTGTCCTGGTTCACTTTTTTTAGAAAATATATAGTGTTGGCATTTTTTAACTTTTGGAAAAAAAATATTCTTTTAATTTAAGTTCTTATTATTCTTATTTTTAACTGAAAACCATTTTTGTAAATTTTCTTATACATATATATGATGGTAAATCTAAAATGTTCTAAATTTGAAAAGAATAACATGCACTTTTAACCATAAAGGAAAAAGATTCGGCTAAGTTTTCATTTAGTACCAAATAACCTTAAAACACCAATATAATAAATTAGCAATAATTAGGCAAAATCTTAACTGGATCATGCATATTGGTAAGAATATCCCCATTCCTAAAAACTTCATTTAAAATTTTTAGATCCCACATCAATAATTTTAGAATCTCTTTTTCTAAAAACCTTTTTACTTTATCCGTAAGGTTCTTAAGTAAAGATCCTAAACATTTATTTATATTATTTATGAAACCCACACTATAAACTTTTAATAAAAATAACACTTATAAAAAACAAAGAAAACTGCAGCTTTTTGTCTCCTTCATCAAAGAGCCCTAAAAATTTAAGGACCCAACTTCGAGGTCCTTCACCTCTTAGAGCCTATGTTAATGAGCATCAATGAAGATGCTCGAACAAGTCTAAATTCGCATATGAAAAGATCCATGTCAGGATCTAGGGTTAATCCAATTCATACAATGGAGAATTGGAGATTAGAAAAGGAGCTTAATAATATTACAGTGTTTACGCCAAGGTAAGAGACAATCTGGCAAACTAAAGCACCTTAACAACCAGAGAAAAAGAAAGCAAAAGAAATTCCCATAGTAGTGACAAGCAAAATAGGAATAGCTTAAACCGTGAAAACATGGTTGTGAATGTTGTTGATTTGGATATATAAAAAGATTAAAAGTTAAAGGGATAAAACTGAATTTAACTGCAATTCAATCGGGATTGAACCAAGATTAGATCAAGTTGATTTTATAGCTAAATCAGATCTAATCGTATTGAACCATAAAAATCAATTCGGATTTGATAATACTGTACCTAGATATTGGCAACAATCATAGTTCAAATCTCTCATTGGCTAGACTTTTTATTCATGATCCAAGGGGTTTCGGTTGAATTGGAATACAAAATTACACTTTTCTTAAAGCTTTTTGACCTTAAGGATCCATCAAAACCTAATTTCTAAAAGCTCCTTTAATTATGAAAGTTCCTACAAAATGGCTAAAGCTACTAAAAATATCTTTAAAATCTTTGAAAAAGGTTAAGACAATTAGAACTCTTGTAAATTTTTGTGTGAACTTGGGATAACCAAAGTTTTCACTTTCTATAACTTTAGGATAGCTAGTGCTCGTATAAAATTTTTAAATTATTTTTTTTAAACAATTTGTAAAATTATCACGAGTGCTTGAAACTCATTAAAATAAAAATCAACACATAATTATTACACATATGTTGGCTGTGGTCACGGCGAAATTGAAATCTCATATCATATAGAGGTAATAGAAAAACTATCACTTAAACAATTTATTGTTTTATCATTCCCATCCGGAATGTTTCGTGTGGAAGAGGAAGGTAAACTAAAGCAATCTTTCCATTTAATGAATCTGCTCATGATTCGAGAGCTTGCTTCACTTCAGTTCTCTCTCCTCTTTATAATATTATATATACGAGTTGTCGACATGACCGTTTACATAGTTAGCTCCATTCGTAGTGTGATGGCTCAAAATTAACACCGCATTTAGAGTTGTGGAGGTATAACCAACTTTTCCTGAGTCGGAAAAGCAAAGAAAAACTTTTCTTTCATAACTTATATGATAAAAGTGGGGATAAGCCGTAATTCTATTATACTATTACCCTACTTAATTGAATAGGTTTCACATAGATATTAACAATTATAAGGTGGGTTTCAAGTGTAAATTTTATGAAACCTGCTTTCATAAGATATAGCATGAATATGAAGTCTTTTTACTATATATTTATCTTGAAACTTATACGTATAAACAGTTCAATTTCTAGAATACTTTGTGTGCGTTCTATAAAAAATTATAAAAGATTATTAATACATGAATAACAAATAATAATATTATATTTTTCAATCAATAAATTTTTTAGTAAAAAGAAAGAAAGAAAAAAAAAGTCAAAATATAAGTTAAAAACTTTAAACATACATCTCATATATTACATTTTCCATCTTTTCCTCATCCTTCCCCATTTTCCTTTATAATTTTATGATTTATGTTATTTCGCATATTTTTTTCTCATTTTCTAAATAGTAATGTCACATAAACTTGAAATATTGAAGATATAAACTTTTTTCTAATTTCATATATTTTGCTATAGGTTCCACAAATTTTACATGTGAAAAATTTATAATATCATATATAGATCACTTTTTTAATATCATATAAACTTGAAAAAATAGTAAAAATTACAAGTTCCATAAGATATTTTATATCCTATAAATTTTACAAGATATAAATTTCAAAATGGTTCTAAAAAACTATATGGTAAACTTCAGTTCTAAAATTTGAAAATCTATACTTAATAGGGTGAGACATCAATAGTACTCCATATCCTACCTATCATATTCAACTCACCCTTATATAAAAATCATTTATCTCCGTATTATAAAGAGAAATGTGAAAAGAGATTCCATAAAATAAACCAAATACCCTTCCAACGAAAAAATATACTCGATTTTTTTAACTTTGTCGTATTTTGACAAGTTGAAAGAAAAACTCTAATTAATATTTTCTTTAGGAGCATATATTCTCATTCCTTTCTTCTTCAAATGAATAATTTGTCTTTATTTTTGCCCACTCTAAATTCTTTCTTTTCATTTTCTTTCCCTTTTTTCCTATTTCTTTCATTTATTGCAAGGATAGTGTATTGGTGCTAAATGTTAGTGATATCGTTTACTTCAATTCATTCAATAGCTAGCTTGTTCGTCTCGTGATTGAAATTATTGGAAACATTAAACGAAAATCATTCCTAATAAAATAAGTTCAAAGAAGAGGTATATACATATATATATATATATATATATGATGTATATGCGCACAATGTGAACGAACTTATAAAATGATGATGGCTCTTCCACTGCATTGTGTCGGTTCCACTTTCCTCTAATAAGAAAAAAGAATATATATATATAATATATTTTTATATCCTTAACGTTTGATCAGTTTTCTATTTAAATTCCAATCTCAACTTTTTCAAACGTTTACTTTTTTCAACAAATAATAATGCGTGGCAACCAATGATTCATCCACATAATTAGTTTAAGTAAATAATATATTTACATTTAACTAAATTAACTAAAACAAATTAAAAAATTTGAAAATTCAAAAGAAGAAAAGAAGAATCTGGAAAATTAAAAGAAATAAAAAAAAGAATCATCTACCCTAAGCTCAAAGGATAGCAGCGACGTTTGGGGTGGTTTCATGCAAACTCACTAGTGATGATTAGCCATCCCTTTACTTTGGTGTGGTCAAACAGCGATCAGCAAGAAATTGAGCACGATGCACAAACAAAAGTGATTTGTTCGACCTACTAATTACATTTTTCAAGAAAAGGAAAAGGTAAAAAAAATGCAATCCACTTACATGACTCGATTGGATTTTCTTACTTTTTCCCCTTTTATTAAAATAGTACAAATGACCTACTTTTATATGTGAATTGCACCAATTTATTATTTTCTACTATTCTAATTACCCTAAAGTTAGGGGATTGCGAGTAACTATATATGAAGGGAGCGCAAGACCTTTCTGAGCGCAAAACCTTTCTACCCCTACCGACTAAGTTTATCATCAAGCACACTTGGACCTTTAGGTAGTCAATTCTTTTTTCTTAATATTTGATTGATTTTTCCTTTTTTTTATGATAAAGAGGTACAACCATATTATAATTAATTAACTTCAAACATATAAATCATTCTATAAAATCAATGCACTAAATAAAAATAGCTTCCGCTATATAGATAACTCTAGAAGGTATGCATAATAGAAATTGGACCCAAGACTTCATATAATATGGGGAAAAGGACACTTTAAGATTTAAATAAAAAACCGCATATCTTATTATATATATATATATATACAAAGCATAATTGGGAAAACAAATGTTGACATCTGGGACAGAATGTACGGCCTAACTACATTTAAAATAGCAAAATACTACTTACAACGGTATATCTTAGCGGTTGAAGTAATGCTTAAGAGTTAAAATGCCTAGATTCAATGCTTTTTGAGAAGAGGATCAAAAAGAAAAAGAAAAATTTAAAGATAAGTACAATAATATTGTCTAGATTTTTAAAAGTATTACTTATATTTTTTATATATTAAAATTTTATTAATATTTATAAATCTATAATTCAGTATGATATCGTATTAAGATTATTTAAGTTTTATATTTTTACGGAGGAAGAGATTACTTTTTTGTGAATTAAATGATATGGACCTTGTTGCCTCTCATTTGTCACGAGAAATTATCTGTCCCTTCCCAGCCCCGACCAGATTACTGATAACTCTGTTCAAAAGTAACCTGTCTTTTCTGGCTTAGATTAACAAAGAGTAAATGATCCTGGATTGATAGCTTTCAGTAAATAGAGTTGTTGTGGATCCTCATGAATCTTTTTAAGAAAAGCAGCACGATGGATAATTCTCGAAATTAGCGGTTAGTTGTTTGACCGAAGTTTCTTCCAAGTCCTCACAACTGTCAACAACACCCGATCTTTTAATTTTTTTTGTTCTTTCAAATAATTTGTGTTAGACATATACTTATAGTTAGTCCTCTCATCCAGCGAAATTGACTTGGATGTCACCTCAAATCATGGATTTACAAGTTAGATGAAGGTTGAATTGGAACTTATAATTTTGGATTGGTTCAATGAGTTCGATAGACTAAATACGCTTTTGAATTGATTTTTTTTTTTATTTTAATATTTAATTTTTTATTAATTGTATTAATTTTTATATTTTATTAATTTTAATAATTTCTGATTTTTCATTAATTTCCGACTTGATCCGATTACAATTTTTATGTATTCTCTCCAAATGTGACCTCCCTTTTCTTTTTCTTTTTAAATTATATTAATTCATTAATAATTTACAACTTTTTTATTAATTTTCAACTTAATATAATTCCAACTTTTTTTATTTTTTTCTCCTCAAATTTTATTTTTTCTCTTTATTCAAGTATTTAATATTTAAAAAGTTTTACAAAAAAAATTTACATTAACTCAAATTAAATTTTTTATACATCCTTAACATATAATTGATTTATAATTAATCCTCTACCATTAATTTAATCATATTATTTTTAGAAAATTATCATTTTCCATCATAAAAAAGATAAATTTGACATGTCATAACGTAATGAATATTATCTAATTATTTTTTCAAACTTAATGGCCTCGCTTCTATTTCTCTATCTATCTTTTTTATTTTTTTAAGAGAGTAAACTTGACTAGCCGACTTGCTGGTTGAATGGCAGGCTAGCCTGTTAGTTTAGAGTCCATTGGCTTAGGTGATTAGAGAAGCGGTTCAGGTTCGATCATTTTCGAATCAAACCATTTCACAAGTCAAAACCGATCCTTACACAAGTTTAATTATAGTCATAAATCTCATTCGATTGTCATCATTGGTGATTTATGATCAGCCAAAGACTAGTAAAAAGGATAAACATATACATTGCATAGAAAATTCACAAGGTTCAATACAAGTACAACCTCATGTGTTTTACCAATTAAAATTGTTTCCAATTAACCAATGACACTTATGTATGTTTATTTGATTGATATTTTACTAATAACGTTATATTAACTTACATGGGTTGATTTATATTACAACTATTTGGTAAAGCATTTAAGGTGAAAGATGAAGTGGGAGTCGTGTAAAATATAGCACCAACCACCAAATAGATACAGCTCGAGAGGACAACTAGCCACACATGGGGCAATTGATTCCCTAAGGTGGTCCACTCCACTAGCAATTTGGCTTAGCTTAGCTTGGTTGGGCATAGATCGTGTCCCTAGTCAATTAGAGCAATGGGTTAACTAGCTCTTTTTACCTTTTATGGGTTCTATGTTTATATTATTTTATGTTTTATATTTTATGAATATTTTTACAGTTCTATTCTTTTTTTTTACTAAACCGATCACATCATCTATCATATCCTTAATTTATATTCTTTTATATCTTAACCATTAAATAAATTATGAATTGAATAATTCAAATTTAAAAAATATTAAACGAATAGTAAGATTGAGTTTAAGATCGATCCCATCAAAATAAAGAACAGGACTATAAAATCTCCATCTCCATGTTTTATGTATTAGAGTTTATGCGATTGTTAACCGTTATATGCAGGCTATTGGATAATATATGAAAGAGATCAAAATCTTTGGAACCCGCTCAAGTAACTGCCAGACACTATGAAGCTAATGCGATGCTTTTGAGTATGCCTACTTAAATTAGGACTCAACAAATTATATAGTTATTATACATAGCATTTGTGTTGCTATTTATAAGGTACTTCATTCTCAACTTCCAATACCATTTAATTGCATGTTTACAAAAGAATTATCCTTTCCGATGATTAGCACCACCACTCTATCTATCGGGGGCACAAATTTTGTGAGGCTGTTTTTCCAAAATTTCTCACACAACTGCATTTTTTTCACAATCTAAATATGGTCTGACGTTAATATACTATTATTTAATGGAGCAACTCCTCAAGAGATCACGATCAAATCTTAATGGTTTTACGATATATTCGAACCCCATTTAAACTGGAATTCCTATCAAGGCCTTTATTGGTGTATTTAATTAGCTTGAAGTAATATTTATTTTTTTTTTTTACCCCTTTTTTAAGAACTCTTTTGATGCAGAAGAAAGACCGATTTTTCGAACTCGAATCGCTGGAAGGTGCATTTGTACACTATGAGGCATTCACATTGCTGCCTTACGCATCTATATAGCTTGAAATGATTAAAGATTGTATTAAGTTTCTCATCATATCGCATTGTTTTTTCATACGCATGTTGATTCATTTTCCAATTCAATTACTGTAAGTTATAGGACATATCGCTATAGTGCATAGACTTATTCTCATGAGAGGAGATATCTCTTTTCCTTGCATATGTGGGAAACTCAATTTGCTCGCCATTAAAGGTTTAGAGCATACTATCCCCAATTATTGGTGGTTTATACAAATATGCAGTAGAAAATATTGAGCGAATAAATATTGCATATAAGATAAATATTTAAGTGCAGACTTCATGTAGAGTGAGCTTTCTCGTAAAGCTAACTTTGTGCATAGCAAGTGTTTTGAAAAGATCAATGCTAGAGAGCAAGCAGTGTATATAAGAAGCCTTTCAATTGAATAAGTTATAACTTTATCATCTTTTTGTAAGGTATAGTACGTGTTTACCGATTTTAAGAAAAAAATTACATAAATACTAATTATATAAAAAAATTATCAAAATACCGTTATTATGTAATGACATAATTTTGTAGGATATAATACATGTTTATCGATTTTAAGAGAAAAAAAATTACATAAATACATATTATATAAAAAAAATTATCGAAAAAAAAAAAAGAGAAATTTGTGTATTTAATATTAAACTTAATAAATATTACATAAATACAAATTATATTAAAAAAATTATACATAAATTTCTCGTTTTTTTGGAATGAATATAATAAGCACTATATGTCTATGTCATAGAAAGCGAGTGACGCAACAATAATGTATCTCAAACAATTAATGACTAGGATATATGTAAAAGAGTGATGCATCACAAAATGCCACCGATACTTTCAATGAGTATTACAGGAGTTGGGTAACTTAGAAAGTGAGTAATATGCATTAAGATTGAAATAACTTTTTATACCACCTACCCCCCATGCTTATTTGAAAACTCGTATGCTACACAGCATATCATTGCTAATTTGTCCCAAAATCCATAGCAGTTTGTTATTTTTAATTACTTTTTAGCTAATATTGGGTAAATTTTGTATCTTTAAAACCCAGTTTTCTACATTAGCTTGTACATCTATACAAACTGCATAAAGATTTTTAGTGAATTCATGTGGAAATGTTTAGTCTTCGGTTCTGTAGTGTGAAAATCGTTTCCAACGTATATTGTTCTTATCTATCATTCTTTGTTAATCGCAATCCATTCAATATTACTTCAAATTTCATGACTTTATCTTATGAAGAAAAATATTCCAACTGATATAAATATTTGTTAAGAGATTAAATAAATGAAATTCTCATATTTTAAAGTGCTAACCAAATATAAAAAACGTTATGCGTTTAACCTTATCGTTTTCAAGCATTCTAGAGGCAAGAGTTACCTTGAAAAGTCTCATCAGGACTCTTTCTCTGTACTATGACATGTGAAAACAAGTTTTAAATAATGGTGTGAACGAAGTACTAAATCAATATTCCATGAATTGTCACCGTATCAATAAGGCATCTGCTGTCTGCTGATGTTAACTGGTCAAAGCATGAGCTTGTGAAAATTAAATTATTTCTATCGAGGCGGGTAAAACAACGATATCTTTATCTTTCTAGGAGATGATGAATGTGACCTCGGAGCCTATTAAAATATATCCTTTCTAGGAGATTATGTTTTCGCTTGGTCTTCCCTACGACTTAAAGGTCGTTCCGTTCATCCAAAACTTTGGCTTTCAGGACATCTCTGGGATCGGTTTTATAAAATATAAACCTAATTCGATTTTTTTTTTTTTTTCAGGCGCTTTAAAAGCCGTCAAAAACTCTATAGGAATTTTTAGGCTGCTCGAGATCTAATGAGTACCTTTAGTAAATACAAGAGAAAAAAAATGAGCGCCCATACCTGCCCCTCTATTTCCAATAATATATAATCTTATTCAATTTAATTAAAACACTTTGATATTCATATTTCTATTGAAAAAAAAAAAAATTTAAACAAGCATCCTTAAAAGGACAATGGTTTGAATAACAACATAAAATAAATTAACTTAATATACAATAATTCATCTCATCAGGATTAGGGTTTTTACTGGCTGCAAGTTCTCTATCAAAGTATTGAAAATTTCCCCAAACTTATCTTGGATTCTTTAGGATTTTAAAATTTTCTCGAATGGCATCCTAAATCTTATAGGATAATATTTTATTGAAGCTGGCCTGGATCGTGGATTTCTATGGGATCAAACCTGCTTTCAACGTTAAGTGCTGGATCAGGCACATGAATGATACCTCCATGGCTCTACTCTACCCTTGTCGGTGTTCTAAACATACTCGTTTACTTCGTCGAAGAAAGAAAATTTATGTTTAGCCGAAAAGGCATACCCAATTGCCTCTCTGTATGTTTCACCAACCTTCATTTCCTGTAATTGCTTCCGTCCATTGTGACTGCTGACGAGGGTGGGTGAAGGTTGAAGGACCATAGCATTGAAGTGACCCTATATTAACATTTATTAGATCCAGATTAGAATTTCCTTTTATTATAAGGCACGCTGTGATGCACTTAATGATTAAATTTACACATGCGGCGCGAATCTTTATCCATTATATTAGCTCAAAACTACTCGCATACCTCCAAAAACATATTTTTGTTCATAATATTCCTTAATTTGTCCCTAAAATAATTACAATCTGTCATTTTTTATTTTTTTTTTTGTCAAACAGTTAGATAAAGAGTTTCAAGTAATTTGCTACTTCTATGAGTCTATCTATAACATTCTAAAACAAACCCCTCTCTTACGGTCAAATTATAATAATACATATTGATATAGACCTCTACAGTCAAACTACAATAGTAAACATTAATATAATAATAATGGCAAAGTAAAATGACTATTATATCTCCATTTAAATCAAATTATAATAATACGTATTAATATTTGTATTTACTTCATTTATGTATAAATTGTTTTCCTTTTCCTCAAACTTAGGCAGTTTTATCTCACATCTAATATCACAATTCTCAACATGATTTCTATCCAATTACCTATGTTATGTACCTTAGCTATTTCCATTTCCATGTTCATCTTCCTCCCTTTTCTTTTTTTACTCGTGATATTTGTTTTTCCTCTTTCTAATTTTGACCCTTTGCCTATTTTCCCCTTTTCCACGAATCTGCCATCAATCGCTTTGAGTATTGTTAAGGGAGAAGTAATAAAGTTATGGAAGTACCAATAAACTTGTCGCTTGGGAAATTTCTTGTTATTTGGGACGTTTTTTATTCGCCCTTTGTTTCATGTTTCATAAAAGTTGAGAATTTTTTTTAATTTAATAATAACGTTGAGGATTTAAGAAGCTAAGCTCTTGTATAGTAGCTACTTCGATGCATTTACTTTCATCTTTCAATTAAATACAATTAGTAATTGGTATACTGTGATCTCTTATTGCATAGGTTCATTGACTTGTTTAGCAAAGGAACATCAAAAGACCATGATAAAGTGATTTACTATATGAAAACATCAATGTACCCTGTAAATAATGTTCAAACAAAAAGCAACTAATAATTAATTTTTTTCAACCATTTAAGCAAAAAGTATATTTACCATTGTAATCTTATAAACTAATATCAAATGCTCCTACAATATAAGTTCTCTGTCTTTGATTTCAAATAAAATCACTAGTTCAATGAGTTCTTAGACTCCTAATGACTTTTTGTTCATAACAAAGGAAAAAAGAAAAAAGAGAAACTTTGGATAGTTTGTATTTTTCAATTCTATGATTCATGTGTTAGGACAGTTAAAACTACACTGAAAATCGTGTAGAGGATGAAGCAAAATCGATACAGTTGTTCGAGATGCAAATTTAAGAACTTAATGAGGCAAAACAGAGCATCATGTTCTTTACTCTTTTATCCACCTCATTCTTTTTGGTATGTTTTCTCACAGACTATGAATGAGTTTCTTCACCGTTTCCATATGTAGCCATAATCATCTCATGTATACCTTTACATTAGCCAATCAATAGAAACCGGATGTTTTCCAATATGTAGAATATGCAATTTGAAAGAATAAATGAAGTTTTTGAACCTTTTGCTCATCGAGAATCCATGAAGCTTACACGAGTGGAGATGTAGAATAATATAGTTTTGGAAACTGATTCATTTTCGGTCTTTCATTATTTGAACAAGAATGCTGGATGATGGAAAATTTTATACTCAATTGAAGGCATCATAAGTCTAAGATCAAAATTTCAATGCCGTTTAAGACTGAAGATCTAAAATCACTCCTCTTCTCCCTTCCTTTTTTTGAGATAGAGGATAGCCATGCTTTTTCTAAATTGACTGAGAATGCAATTGAGGAGCCTTAAAATTAACTTTCGTATCTCTTCTCTTGCCTTTGACTATGAGTTGGCTTTCGAGTGATTTATCAACCAAAAAAAAAAAAAAAAAGTACTTTGCTTATTAAGACTCTTTTAAGGTTGAGGGGGTTCACCTACTCGCCTGAATCAATAAACGGAAGATGGTCCTAAAGTTCCTCTTTTTGGTGAGAAATTTTGACATAATAAGGCCCCTAGACCGAGTCTAAAAAGGGATTTAGGTATTTTCTTTGACTTTTAGGAAAGCTAATACTTGTGCCTATTACCCTATTGCTCAAGGCAAAAAGGGTTTGACCATATGTCTTAGAGATTCGAATCCTCTTAATCCTTTAGTTAAGCCTTTACTTGCTCATGTTGTAACTACACCATCTCACAGGATGTAATTCTATTTGTTTTTAATTTTATATTGTGGAGGCTTTGCCCGAAGATTCAAATATTTGTGAGATAACATCCTTGATGTTTAGTCCAACGATCTTCTATTCAATTTGTAGTCCAAGCAGATGTGGAAATAGGCTTTTCCCCATTCATAGTACACAAGAAATTACCCCATGTGATTGGCTGCTTGACATGAAGTTGCCCATTCATTTAGCTTAACTAATATATCATATCCAGTAATTAACACAAATTTATCATAGTAAAAACTCCTCTCTAACAATTCCAATGAAGCGCATCACCACATTCCCATTCCATTTATATGTTCTTTTAACTAGTAAAATGAGTTCTCGAGAATGAATATTAATTTGCTCCGTTGCATGGAATACTTCTATCTTGATTGGGGTAAGTAAATGAACATTTCTTGCTCAATTCAATCACTAATATTGTAAATTCAACTTATCACGTACTCTTATACCATCACTATTACAAACAATTGCAATAAAAATGATACCACCAACAACCACTATCAATAGCTACCAACTTCAAATAAAACTATTACTGTATCAAATTAATACAACAATTAATAATTAAATCAAGAATTTTTTTCAATTTTAATTGGGGTTATTGTATCTACTAAATAGTTATACATAGAAAACGTCAAATTGTCATATTTTTAGTAAGTTCATGAATTTTTTTTTTTTTTTAATGACTATACAAAAGGTTTAGAAAAATAATCCATGTCAACTCATTGAAATACAAAACAAAACAGAAAAAAGAAAACTATTTTTTTTTTTTAATTCTGAAGATATTTAAAACAAACACTAATCATCAATTGGAACAATAAAAACTTCTTGCAACAATGGGATAATTTTGTGTGAAATAAAGAAAAGATAAAATGCTAAACAAAAAAAAAAAGTTTCTTAAATGTTGTTACTAAATTTTGCATTAAGAAGAGTATATGAATGATTTGTAAAAATTAATGAACTTAGATGATGCCAAAATATACAAATAGCTCCTTCAAATTTTGTTTATTATACAATTAAACTCAAGGATTTTAGTTGCATACAGTTAAGCTTATGTACTTTGATATTTGTTCAAACAAGTTCTTGAACCTTTTGATTGTAATAAATTCAAAAACTTCATTAGAATTGTTTTTAATTAATCTATATTGGAGATTTTATTTTTCGTATCCCTCAAATTTTGCTCATTCTACAATTAAACTCTAGGATTTTAGTTGCATACAATTAAGCTTATGTACTTTCATATTTGTTCAAACAAGTCCATGAACCTTTTGATTATAATAAATTCAAAAACTCCACTGCCACTATTTTTAATTAATCAATATTTGAGATTTAATTTTTCATACTTAATTAATTTTTCAATAAGTGCCTACTTGTTTTCCTTTTCTGACTTCCATTTGCTAAAATTAGAGATGTTGTTATTGAAGATTTTCAATTTATTTTAACCAAAAAGGTTATTTGAGCAAATATTAATGTCTAAAGCTTGATTGCACATAAGTAAAATTTAGGGTGTAGGTTGCACATTTAGCAAAGTTACAAATACTCATTATTGTATTTTTACCTTTTCCTTTCGTCAACCCAAAAAAAAAAAAAAAACTCTTGAACCAAATAAAAAAAAAATGAAAAAAGAACCTACTTTAACAAAAGCAACTTTGTCTACTTAACCCAGCCTAAGCTAATTTTATACCTAAGGGAAAAGCAGGAGATTAAATTATTTTGGTTGATGAAATATTAAATAGTTTTCGTAAGTAAAACTCTAAGAAGCAATGGATGATAATTAAGATTAACCTTGAGAAAGCTTATGATATAATTGGATGGGATTTCCTACATTAAGCGCTTACTAGTTTGAACTTTCCTAGTAGATGGATTAAGTTAGTGATTCAATACTTGTCTACTACTTTGATGGAAATATTAGTAAATGGATCTCCAACTTCTACTTATACCCTAGTCGAGGTACTAAACAAGGAGACCCATTATTATCGCCGATGTATTCTTCCAAACACTCTCGTGTGGTACTTAGCAATTCTAACCATACTAAGAAAGGTTAAGTTTAACCTACAAAGCACCCATACAATATTTTAGAGAGAGAAAGTAGAGATAGAAACTCTAATAACAAATAATTTAACCTAACTTCTGGATCCCTTACAACTAAAGGGGTCCCCCTATATAAACAAAAGGTCTTCACAAATGAATGGCCAAGATTAATCTTATCTAATAGTTACAATTGAATAACATCTGAATACTTTACCTATCTTACCTACTATTATATATTAAATCTAAATATCTTTAGAATCTTCTTAAAACCTTTCAACTTTTAGAATATTTCTTAACTCTAGGCTTGGACCTTTCAGTTATGTTAAGCCATAAGAACCTCTTTCGTATGTTCCCTCTATCCTATCTTACCTCATTGAGCTCATACTGGGCATACATATTTTAAAGAGAGAAAGTTGAGAGAGAAACTCTAATAACAAATAATTTAACCTAACTTCTAGATCTCTTACAACTAAGGGGGTCCCTTACATAAACAAAAGGTCTTCACAAATGAATGGTCGAGATTAATCTCATCTAACAGTTACAATTGAATTACATTTAGATACTCTACCTACCTTACCTATTATTATACATTGAATCTAAACATCTTTGAGTCTTCTTAAAAACTTTCAACTTCCAGAATATTTCTTAACTCTAAGCTTAGGCCTTTCAATTATGTTGGGCCATAAGAACCTCTTTCGTATATTCCCTTTATCCTGTCTTACCTCATTGTGCTCATACTAGGCATACCTCTAGAGCTTTGGAGAATTAGTCCTTGACATTCTCTCCCAACTAATCCAACGACATCCTCGTCACGGCTTCCTTCTTAAGTTGTAATCCACTTGGTATCTTGGCCTTGGTTTTCTAAATGTGCCTATATCATGAGGATACTCAACAACCTTCCCTCTTCCAGCCCAATGTAGCACCTTATCCTTTTCAACCTTATTCTTAGCTATTAAGGCTTCATCTTACTCTTCCAAATCTATTGGATTTGAACTTTGTGGGATCTTTTCATCCATCCTTTCCTCAACCTCCCCAACAAAGTCTTCCTTTCATTAATGTTGCCCTATCTATTTCATCCTCCATTGTAATTAGCATTTATATAATAAGCCTTATCACCCGTCTCGTCTTCCTACTTAATGGAACTATGCACTAAAAGCCTTGATTAAGCCAACAAATACAATTAGATCATGGAACAATGATGGCATCGTTCCTATTTAAGAAGTCCATGCCAATAATAAACTTAAAGTCATCCATGGAGACCACTTCAATATTCTCTCTCCCCCATGAATCTCCAATGCTGAATTCCACATTCTTAGCAACCCCATAAATTAGGAGTTCCTTAAAGTTAACCGTCTTAAGTCGGACTTTACTCTTTTCAACCTTTAATCTAAGCTTGGTGGCAATATCCCTTAAAATCAATAAATGTAAGGACCCTACATCTACCATTGCATTTATCTTCCTTCCAGTCACTTTAGCCTCCACATACATTGAACCCTTTCTCTCCTTCGTATCTTGAGACTTCATAGTATAAAGAAGATTGATGGTACCAAGCTATCCCTTATCGTCTTCACAGTTTTTCCTTTGCAAGGAGAGCATCCAACCATTCCCTCTTTAGACAATTCTAAACATAATGCAATCTATTACAAAAAATAGTACTTAAGTTATCGTATCCTTCTCTTCTTTGCCATCTTCTTTCTTCCTCTTAGGAGATTTAGAGATCTTTTACCTTCGATATCTTCCTCTTCTTCCCCTTCGTTACTCATGGAAGGTCGATCTTCCTCCTTCTGTAGTTCCACAAGACCCTTTGCTATAACAATAGCTTTTAAGATATTCTCTACCCCACAACACTCCAATTCTAATTTAGCCCATGGTTTCAACCCATCCAAGAACATAATAAGAACATCATTCAGGTTGAGGTCTGGTATCTCCAACATAAGTTCTAAGAATTCTTAAGCATATTACTTTACACTAGCCCTTTGCTTTAGGTGTCTAAGTTTGATCTTGGCTTCTCATCCTACGTTTTGGAAGGAGAACTGGTCTCCAAACTCTCTTACAAAGTGTAGCCATGAGGTAGTCTCACTCGTCCTTCATCTCTACCAAATCATTACCGTATACCTCAAGTATGAGGAGGTCATTCTTACTTTACTCCCATTATCAATAAGCCCCATCACCCCAAAGTACTACTCGACTCCTTATAGAAAGTTATCTACCTCTCTAACAGATCATGTTCCCTTAAAACACTTTGGTTTCAATACTTTCACCCATGTGACTAGTTAAATAGTTGCTCCATTAGCAATAGAAGCCCAACATGCTACTAATTGATTGCTAAGGTGATGATTGAATCAACTCACCGGACCAATTAGCAGAAGCTAAGCAAGAGGACTATTAAGACTTACTCGACGCATCATGACTCAAGAATTACTTAGAAGAGAAGATTCCATTGCTAACCCAAGACTTTACCATCCCATCCAAATAAGGCAGAAGGACTAGCATGCCGAGCTAACTGAGCTGCCAAGCAGATTTGCCGACTTTCCGAGCAACCATACCTATTGCTAAGCTCTTATCATGATCTAGGTAGTGTCTAAGCTGACCAACTTCAGACATCTGTCTAAGATGAGCTATCGAAAAACCTGACATGAAGAGGACCTAAATATCCTTCAATGTCCAAGCTTTCACCTAATCCGAACCAGATCTACCCAATTCTCAAGACCTCTCCCAATGTCCCTTAAGCTTATTTTTGCAGCTACAAAAGTACCCCCAAACTTCACACCATCAAGACTTGCCTCCATACAAATTACCCGTCACCTAATGACACGTGTCTTCTGGTTTATTGTTTTAAAATGATTCATTACTTTTTCGTACAATGTATTATTTGCCATTTTCACCCTTTTTAAGAATGTTTTAAGAATCTTTTGTACATTATTCATTTTTGTCTTTTCCTTATTTAGTGTAATCTTAATTGAGGTCATATAAATATCTCACTTCCTTGTACGTAAACATCAACAACTTCATTATTAAATACAAACATTACTTTTTTTTTTATAGCACTTAACCATATCTTCTCTCTTATTCTTTAGCTCTTATCTAGCTCATTTAGTAAGAGTTAATAGTGAACGACCCTAATACTACATTCATGTGTCATATCAAGTATTAGGATTACGTTGAATGGAATCTACTAATGTGTCATATTCAATTGGTAGCTATTCAGATTTATTAAACCCCTTTTATTTTATTGTTTCTATTTGTAGTGGTACAACTTCTGTGTATATAAACTCCAAGATGCACCAGCTTCGCTAACATTAAAGTATAGTTTTGAGAGAGTGTGTAAAGTTTTGTTCATGTTGCTATTAGTGGTGTAGATATCCCATTTTTACCACTCTTTAAATTCAGTCTCTTTTTACTTTTGGGCATGGTTCATAAAAAAGATTAAAAAAATTTGAAAAATAGAATAAAAAAAAAACTAAAATGGAAAATACTCCAAAAATACAAAATTAAAAAAATTGAAAAATTAAAAAATTAAAGTGTGAAGTCGAGTTGAGTTAAGTTAATCAATCATTTAGGGTCGAATCAAACAATCGTAGAAGCTATACATTCAATTTAATAAATTCCGAGTCTTTAAATAATCGAGCTTCATTAAAAAATATTTTTGAAGCTAATTAAAATAGACTCAGGGTTTATTAAATGGGTTAACGTATATTTTGGCCTATATATTAAAAGTTGTGGCTAATTTAAAACAAGATAAACAAAGTTTGACCTAAGGTAAAAAGTCTAAATAGATTGTGAAGCTTTTAGAACATAGAGTGGATTAGTTTAAATCTTGAGGGAATTATTCGAGAAACTAACAAATCTAAACCGAGTATTGTTGTATCCTATGAATATTAGATTTTTCAAGATTGAATCCTCATCGAAAAGATCTAAAAGATTCAGATTACTTGTTTATAAATAATGGATTTCGGTAGTTGATAATTTTTTTAAGAACCTACATACACAATTACTTTTACACATCACTAATACCATACTCAATTCCCCAATCATCTTCATAGTAATGCACCAACTCATCCTTCATCCTCATTCTCCTCAAACAACCCTTCACTACAGTAGCCAACACAGCAACACAATGACTCAACTCAATCCCAACACAACGACCCAACCTAACAGCAATCGCGACAATAGCAGCATACGCATAGCCTAGTGAATCCACTCCCAACACCACTAATGATTTAAACATTACCAAAACAAACACTATTGGTCATTCACACCAAGGGAAGTCTCATCAATCAAATCATCATTGATCTCCAATTTCCCATTTGATCAGTCCACCGTAGCACACCGTAAGAAGTCAATATGATGGCTATGGTTATTTTCTACCCAAAATCCAATTGCGATCTGTGAGTACCTAGATCCGACTCACTTGTTATTGGATAGGTGTCTAGTTTTTAATTTAGTTTCATTAATCTTTTGTTTTTTATGTTTGTTAACATGATTAGGATAGTTGATTCACGTTAATTAAGTACTAATAAGATTTTTTTTATAAGTTTTGGTGTTAACTTTTATTAGTCAATTTTTTGGCATGTTAACATGCTTTTTTTTAAATATATATATATATATAATCTAACATAGTGCATTTTTTTACATGATTAGTGTGATTTCATGGAATTAGTACTAACATAGGTATTTGCAAAATTGAATGTTGATTAGTTTTTCTAATTAGTTATTTTTATTATATCTGATTAGGTGTTGCATTTTTAGGAAAATCTACTAATTTTGATACGTATTGCATCTTTTAGTAAATTTTCATAAAAAAGGGATTCTTAGGGTTTTTTTTATCACTTAGTTAGTTTTTCATAAAATTAAAAATCTTTACTGTTACGCCCCAAAGTCGCAAAATCGCAACAACTCCACCATATAAACCAACCTATGACAGGAATTACCTTTACAATCTACACAAGGCATTCACAACTTCTCGCTTTAAAATAAATTATTCAAATAAGACTTTAGTTAAAATTTACAATAAAAGTTAAAATCTTAGGTCATATATGTATATACATACACATTATCATAGAATTCCCAAGAGATTCTACATAATACAATAATCAACTAATTTACATATCATATATCAGTTCTTCAACTTAAGATATTAGCAAGACCTTAAATAAAAACTTGATCATTGGGTTAGTTAATCCTCACTCCCCATAACTTCAAAAGAAAACTAACCTCCGGATAGTTGTAACACAGCATAGTAATCAAAAGTTAGAACCTACAAAAGAATCTATGCAGGTATGAGTAACTATAGCTCAGTAAGTTAAATTGAAGATTTATGAAAGTATACAAACACAAACAGGATTATCAAATAATTAATTATATGCAATGTAATAAAAAAGTGTCATCACATAACGTAGTCCAATCCGTTGTTAAATCAAAGTAATTTCACCTACTCTAATCCAAGTTAAGGAGTTTCTGTTAATGCAACAACTCATTACCAGACCCAAGTTTGTGCAATAGAAACACTGCTCTCCCGAAGACTTATCCTTCGAACCAATGCCCTCATCCTCATCGCAACCTCCTCTCTTGTCACTTAATTCGACTAAGAATAAGAAAAAGACCGATTTGTTATCCAATGCTATCTTTTTCGAAGATGTCGATGTTTGATTGGAGAATCATAATGATCCCCTACAAGGTTGCAATGCATGTCTATTTAGGATATTTAGGTCGATTAGGATTAAGTTCGATTTATAGTGGCCAAACAATTTCACACCACTCCAATCACAATGATCATCAATCATAACATAGATTTCAGCATGAAACTAGATACACAAATACAGGCATAAGACTACTTATAATCACAATCATATATAATCTTAAGTCTCTAAGTACTCTAAAATAATACTCCAAACTACTGTGAAGTATTAAACCCAACTTACTTGAAATCCTCAATCGCTCACTTAATCGGTTGTAGGTTAACTCATCTCCATGTATCCTATAATATAAATACGCTTTTTAGTATTTATACTTTAATGATACATATTATAGGTTATGATTTAACTAAATTCTCCTTATAGACCTGTTATTTACTAACAATTAATTCTACGTTAGTTCGAGGTTCGATTTTCCAAATCCAATTCCGATTCAGGCTTTAAATCAATCCCAACTATAAGTAAATCCTAAAATACTTTTCGAACCCTAATGTGAAATTAATCACGTCAAGCTCAAGTATCCTAATATCATGCTAGTTCTTAATTCAATATTCAAACCCACTTGATATACAGGTTTACTCCCGATTAGTGTATCAGGTTTACTTCCGATATGAGAAAATTTTTAATTTTTGGTATAATTATTTAAAATTAAGTTTTATACATGATTTAATACGTATTAATATTATCATTATATTTTCCAATTTAACCCATTATTTTATAATTATCATAATTCTAATTGTACATATTATCAAATAACCCATATTTAATACATAATCCCCATGATAATTGCATTTAATACTCCAAGTGCTATGATTATGTTACTACATCAGAAATTAACATCTCTAAACATCTAATTACCCTCTAAATCAGTAATTAGTCATTTAATTACTTAGTTAGTATAAAATTACTCATTTTTCTCATCATTTTAAGGTTAAAAATTTAATTTTTGAAAAAGAGCTTCATGGCAGTATTCTATATCGCTTAAGTAGTCTACATAAAAGAAATCGAGCTCAAAACTATACTCTTAAGCTTATTTATTTATAATTCAAAACATGTTTGGTTTTGCTTGGTTTCTTAAGCACCCAATATTTATGGATATAATTAAACCTAATCGCTATTTTTTCCTAAATCTACATATAATAAAACATCAAATTAACAAAATTCATAATTTTCTAGACAAAATTAATAATTTTAATAAATTTTTCAAAATCGGACTAAATTTAGGACTTACCTGATTCTTAAGCTTTCAGCCACCAGAACCGGTCTAAGCTTGTCAGCTGGCCCAAACGTAGCGTTTGGAGTGGGGTGGTGGTAGTGGATCGATTCCAAGTAATGGTGATCCATAGGTTTAGCCTAATTGCTTTAACTACACAGACTTTTGATAAAATTTTTAAAACATTAATTTTTTCCTCAAATTTTCAACCCTCTCAATTTTCTACAACTCCAAATGGACCAAATGAGCTCTTGTAAAATTTAGACTATTTATAACGCTCTAAAGCAATTTTTGTGCATTAATTAGACAAGACAATTGCCTCACTCACTTTCATTTACCTTTTCAAGTGTTTAAATTTAATTGGTCAAAAATTTTTTCTTCATTCCTGACCTAACACGGCCTAATTCTGGATTTATCTCAACTTCTCTAATTTTTTTCTTATTGTTCCTTGATTTTTTTATAATTTTCTTTAATTATTTAGCAATTTTCTGGTAATTTTCAAACATTTTAGGTAATTTCACGTATTTTTAATTACGCGTAAATACATATGGAGTACAAGTAAATACTCCTAAATATTATTTATGTTATTCTATGATTTTTAGTATACATATATATTATTTGTAGCAATTTGTTAGTTATTGAAATGCATTTTATGCATTTTTAATAAATAACAAGTAATATACTTAAAATTTATAAATTTTATATTCTATCATTTTATTATTTATTTTCTTAAATTCAAACTTATAGGGTCACTTTGACTAATTTTATAGCTTTATTTTATAATTTAGCCTCAATCGGATCCTTTAATCAATTGTCCTAAACTTTACATACTAAGCCTGATCGTATAGTTACAAAGCTTACATTTAGGACTTATATTTACTATGTATCTTTTCCATAGTTGGACATCTTTTCATTAATTAGACATATTTTCTAATGCTTAGACATCTTGTTTATGGTTTAGTCTTCTTAGGCATGTTCTCTACACTAATTACATATTACGTGAAAAATTGTATTTACATGCTTTAAGATTTTTTCTTTTTAGTTTTGTCACATAGTCAGTTTTTCCTAAAATAAAAAATGCTAATATGAAGTCTTTTTGAAAATTAGATCTTTAGGTTTTTTTTTTTTCAACTTGGAATAAAAATAAGGTTTTTAAGTTTTTTTTTAATAAAAAAAAACAAGCTAAAAATATAAACCTGGCTACTTTTCAAAAAATAAAATTGATCCATACACTAAAGTTTTTTAGGGAAAATTGGTAATAAAAAATAATAAAATTTTTCATTCTTATGTATTTTTACATTTTTGCATTTCTTTATATTTTTAGAAAAATTCCAAAAAATAAAAGCTCAATAGTTAGTTTCTTAAATTTTTACATTGCAACTTTTATCTTAATAAGTTAGCCCTCAAATTTAGATTTTTTGGTTAAATTTTTTTAAGAATTATTCTTTTAGAAAATCCATAGACTAGTATCTAAATTAAGGTTTTCCAAAAACCCTAATTTGACTTTTTACTAGTTTAATTAGTTGGCGACTCTAATTGTTTTTTCAAAAAAAAAAAATTTCTAAACATTTTTTTAAAGACAAATATTTTTCCTTAATTTTATAACGAATAATTTATATTAAACAAGCTGAACTTAATATAGGCTAAATTAAAGAAAACTAAAATAGGACTCAACAAATGGTTACTGTGTTCTTACTATAATTGCTATAATGTATTCAGGTGAAGTAAATTTTGAAGTTGTAAGCTATAAAGTGGCAGTTGTGGAGTGGTAAGTACAATTCATGTTTTTACCATGTTTTCCACAATAAAAACAAAGCAAGTTCCTTCTAGTATTCTATTAAGTTGTGTTGGGTGTTAACGTTGTTAGAGTAAGATAATAAGATTCTGGGTAGTGAGTAAAAGTGTTTTTTGGGTATTATGTTGTCAACTTGTTAGAGAAAGTATTACACGATGTCGAATTCAAGTGTTCACAAAATTCTTGGTGACTAGAGTAGTAGTACTCATGTTAACCAAGGCCCAAAATGATAGTAATACCCTTGGGTCAGTTAATGATGAGCTTGACAAACTCACAAATCTTATTGAGAGTCTGATTACTGTAATGTAAGCCAAGTGCCTCAACGTAGTCAAGTTGAGAATGTTTTAAAGAGACGATATGGCTATGTTGGCTAAGCTAATCGCCCAATTTAACCCCGTTGAGCTAAAGGAATGGCAAACCGAGCTGCTAAGCTAAGATTGGAATCAAAAGAGATTAAGGAGGATGTTGATGAGGAAGATGGAGAGGTCAATGGAGAGTAAGAAGCTAAAGTGGAATATTATGAGGCACAAAAGCAAAGATGTTGAGCTTCTTAAGGACTTAACAAGGTCAAAGTCCAAACTTTACCATTTAGTGGAAGTAGAGATATAGATGAGTATTTAGAGTGGGAAGAGAAAGTAAAGAAAGTAGAGAAAGTATTTGACTTTTATAGGTATACAAATGCAATTAAGGTTTGACATGCTGCACTTAAATTTTCTAAACATGCTACCATGTGATCGAAGAATTTGAATGTGGCCAGAGTGAAGGATGAAAGGAGAAGTGTGAGGACATGGGAGGAGATAAAGAGATTGTTAAGAGGCAGGTTTATACCTAAGACTTACCTATGGGATACATTGGCCAAGTTGCAAGAGCTTTGCTAAGGTTATCAATCAGTTAATGACTATGTCAAGGAATTCCAGATGTTGATAATCCAAGCTAACATAGATGAGCCTAAGGCTTACACAATATTGAGATTCATTTCTGAACTCAAATATAAAATTGGCAACATTATGGAAATACAGAGGTTCTATACACTGGAGGAGACCACTAAGGTAACATAGGGGATCGAAAAATAGAGGAGAAATGCCACAAGTAGATCTGGGTCGAGTTTTTCCCTAGCTCTTACTCCATGCCAACCTACTCATGCCTAGCAGAGGAAATTGTCTCAAGTTGAGGAGAAACATGACTGACCTAGTGATAGCTAAGTAGGCCAAAAGAACCAAGCTAAAGATAGGTCAACTCTGAAGACATATGAGAAAGGATAGACCTCTAAACTAAAGATGAACGAAGTGAAATGCTTAGATTTGGGACACATGGCTGTTGAGTGTTCGAATCGATATACCATGGTTCTCCAAGGAGATGTAGTGAATAGCACCAACAATAGCGAACAAGAGGATGAGAAAAATGTTGGAAGAGTTGAAGTTGAAGAAGAAGAGGAGATCCGTGCCTATGCCAACCAGGGAGAGGTGATGACAATGGTATTGAGACGAGTATCAAGCTCTAAAGAAGGCTAAAGAGAAAATTTGTTCCACACCAAGTATACCACTAAGGGATAGTTATGCACCATCATTGTGAACAAAGGAAGTTGTACCAATGTAGTCACACAATCCCTTGCACAGAGGTTAGGACTACTGACCTCTAAGCACCCCCAACCTGATAAACTACACTGACTACATGATAAGGGTGTTCTCCACGACATTAAACAAGTATATGTACCTTTTAGTGTTGGAAACATGTACAAGAATGAAGTAGTATGTGATGTCGTCTCCATGAGAACTTCACATTTGTTACTTGGAAGACCTTGGTTGTTCGACCAATATATTACTCATGACGAATATAAGAACACCTATACCTTTGTTAAGGAAGGAAAGAAAATCATGCTACAACCCATGACCTCAAACTAAGTAAATGAGATATATAATCATCTTATCCAAACTAACAAGAAGAAGGCCTTGGTAATGAGCCACCAAGAGCTTCAAGTTATTGAGAAGGTCGATGAGCCTATGTTTTTATTAATTAGGAGATTTTTGGAGCTGAGAGATCTAAAAGATGTGCCTGATGAGATCTAAAAACTGACTAATGAATTTTTTGACTTGTTCATAGAAGAGTTACCAAAGGGATTATGTAATATCTCAAAAATCAATAATTAAGACATAAACATCTAAGTATTAGGGCAAAGCCTTGTCCTCGTACGATAATGGTCAATAGTTGATTTAGGGCATTTAGAAAAATAAATCGATTAGGCTATAAACTTACGAAAAACTTAATAACCATAATCGAGAAATTCTCGTACGTTTGGAAATTCATTATATAATAAAAATATCAAGAATACAATTAAAATAGTGAGAATTTACTCAAGATGAGATCTTAAAGTCGAATTTAGAACAATCATACTTAAATAAATTTAAGGCTTTCAAGAAAAATTATCCGATTGACCCCAAATTTTACCACTAAGTTAGAAAAATTAGTTGAAATGACCTAGTAAGGTTAGATTTCAAAAATAACGATCTAAAATCCCAAATTTAGCGTTAGAAATGTGATTATTCAATATAATGTAAAAATAATCGAAACCCCTAAAATTAAGCTCGAAATACGATGAGGACTTAAAGATAAGTTAATTAGGTAATAAAAAAAATAATATAGCATAATATACTATATGAGTATACACATATTTTTATGAGTATACCCAGTATATATAATAAATATACCCATAAATTAACCTAAAACTATATAATTATGCATAATAAGAGTTAAATTCACAAAAATCAAATAGAGAAAATATCTTAAAAACACAAGACATGTTAGAAACATGGTTATATGCATATAATTACTCATTACGTATGTTACATATATAGTATATATATATACGTATATTAATATAAAAATTAAATATACTTGAATTATTCAAATTTCACTAAAATTTAACTAAAACTTATCCAAATGATGTGGGACTAGCTAAAATTCACGCAGCACTTCAACAACAATTAGAAATGATGACTCAAAAGTAAATCATCAACCATTTTCCACCTCATACTTTTTATTTTTCAAGAAAAATATTAAAATAAATTACTTCACAATTAAGAAAACAATCAACTGACCCTAATTACTATAAATAAGACTCCCTTACAATAGATACACGTTTAGAACCCAAATTATGGAAAGGAAAATTAAAAAAAATAGAACAAAAATAGAGCAATGACCAAGCTAAGATAGTTACCAAACCATTTGATGACCTATCGTAGAGCTCCAACCAATGGTGGCCAGAGCTCAAATGAACTCAAGTTCTAAGCATTTGCCCTATTTTTTCTATTTTTGAAAAATTATTAAATTAATTAGAAAAAATATGAAAAAATTAATTCTTAGGTTATTTTAGATGTACTTTCATTTTGTAAATTTTTTTTAACAAAATTAGGAATATTTAATGTACTTGCTTAATAAAAGTATTGTTCATCCGAAATTTGAAATTCAAAATAAATACATTAAATGATGTAATTTCTAGCTCAAAATTTTTATGCAGAATGTTTATGATAAATATGTAATTGCTATGTAGCCTGATTTTTTATTTGAATATTTTTAATATTTATTGCATTTTTCAGCCTAAAAATAGCTCAAAAATAGGCTAAAATTATCAAATAAATAGGAAATTATAAAATTAAATGATGAAATGGACATGTTCTGATTTTTAGTGAATAATAATAATGTTGGGACAAGTTGAAATCAATTTGGTGCAAAAAGGATTATAATTGGGTAATTCAAGATAATTCAAAATAATTCAAGAGCAAAATCGTAAATATGAATATATAGGTGATAGATCGAAAACTTAAAACCAAGTACTAGTTAAGTTCCCTATATTTTTAAGAGTCTATAGAAATTTTCAGGGAATTATTTGGAAACCCAAGCTATTTATTACAAATTTACATAATAAAATAGCTTAAATTATAAATCAAGACTCATTTTTAGTAATAATAAGTTAAAATATGATAAATAGTTAAATAAAAACTATTTATATGTGTACTATTTAGATTGGATAAAAATTATATTTTTAATATGTTTAATGATATCTTAATAACCGGGATATGTGATATTTATATTAAGGTTAGATAATACCTATATTATACAGATATATTGACAAATTAAGTAAAATACAGTTCAATAACCTAAAATACATATAATAAAATAATATTTATATAGATACATATAAATATATTAAAATCTTAAACTACTCGTTAAAAGTCATTTTTAGAAATAGGATTTATAACACGTATCGTTAGGTCTATATAAACTCAACAACACTAATTTTATTAAAATCGAACAATCTTAGGTAACATAACCTATAACTCCATAATATCCTAGAATGTGTGTATTATAGTAACCTTACCGGAATTGAAACATAATTAAATCATTTAAAAGTACATTTCGATATGATCAAAATACGTAATAGTATAAATTACGTATATTATCAATAATTTATAACTTAACTCGATATATACGTATATAATAACAAACTATATATCATTGTGATAATATATTTACATATATATAACCGTTTTAGATCAAACCCTAATGTTTTTGTAACTATTACGAAAACTAAATTTAGATTTTATGTATATAAGATTCCTCGGTGATCAGACCATTGACAATACGAGTCTTCCGTAGTGAGTATCAGAACAAGTAAGTAGGATCAATACTTCACAGCATTTTGGGATATTATTTCAAAATATTTGAAAACTTTAGTATGTATTGGCTTGTGATTATAGTTAGCTGTTTGTGCATATGTAGCATTTGTGGATGAATTTTGATTTGCTATGATGGGAGCTAAGCTCCATGTTATGGTTGTTCCATAAATATTATGCTTAAGTTGTTTGATCTTGGTTGATCACCTTAAAAATAAACTAACTTAAACTCGGTTCAACATCTAACTTGATATGCATCACAACCCACTAAAGGTAATGACTAGGATTCTCGGGCCAAACACGAACTCTCTTCGATAAGGATAGCTAAAATGGTCTTTTTCCCACCTTTAGTCGAACTAAGTTATAGGAGAGGAGGTCGCAGTAAGATTGGAGACCGTAGTTCAAAGGTGGTCACGGGAGGAGGGTGTTCTCCATTGCACAAGCCCCGATTTAGTCTCAATTCGCGAGTATGCGACATCAATCTTCTCAACCTGAATTAGAGCGGGTGAAATTTCTCTAATTTCACGACAAACCGGATAATGTCGTGCAATAGCATTTGCTTGTACATGCATTACATCTAACTAACTTAGTTGAAAACCCTACTTGCAATGTATTGAATACATACTTCTATCTCCACCTCACTTACTAAGTAAGTTGTTGCTCATTCCCTTATAGTTTGTTTTGTAAATTCCAAATGGCTTACAAGTGCTTAACCAACACCAAAACCCTAGTAAATTAAGATGAGCGACAAGATATAATAAGAAATAGCTAATTATTGCCCTTAGTATTAACTTTTTGTCTTTTAAGGAAAACTACACAAGACTCTTCAAAGGGCTTAATAGTTTTCAATATTTTTGTCTGTATGTGAAATGATAAGTACTTATTGAATTTACTACTACTCTTTTATAAGGTTAAATTACAAATTTATTTTTAACAAATTATTTCAAAAGATTACTCCACAGGGTTATATCAAACAGGTATCGAATTGGACGCTTCAAAAGGATAGAGTCAAGTACGTCTAGTGTGAACTAGGTCTAAGATAGTAACTATAAGAACAGTTTCTATCTTATGATGGCTCACACAGCAGGACTATTACAACTTCATCTTTTCAAGGCGAGACATATTACCCTTCGACCCGAGGCATAATGCATTGCATTAATCTATAGCCAAGCGCAGTACTGTCGAATTGACCTGCTTATAGAATGAATTCTGAACAGGCTTCCAAGCTGAAGAGATAAGTGGACAAGCTAATAGAGCAAGGAAACGTAAGAGAGAGCATGAGCCCCTATGTTGTGCTAGCTTTGTTCATGCCAAAGAAGGATAGTTTGTGGCACATGTGTATCGTTAATCAAGCTATCAACCATGTTACTATAAAGTATAAGTATCCAATACCAAGGCTCAATGACACGTTGTGATAAGAATTAGCCTATGACTATTTCCCGACTGAAGCAAACTAGTTGCAATCCAAAGCCAACCCATTTTAGGCTAAGGTCGATGTGTTCTAAACCGAGGCTAACATGCTCCATCTAAGGCTGAACTGATACCAAAAGGCCGAGAGGAAGAAAAAAAACAACTCAGCATCAAATCTATCATCTGTCGAGAAGCCGAAAGAGTAGACAACTTAGAGCTCGATATGATACTATGAACCCAATGCCGACCAATCCTGGAGCTCGGCAATTGTAGGTTGACCTCACAACCAGCTCGACTAAGCATTGTAGTTACTCAACAAGTCTTACCCGAACCAAGACATCCAACTGCTAACCTCACCCAATTTGAATCATACTCATTCCAGGATAGCTTAGATGACATGCATGCCAACGTTCCTATTAAGTGCACAGTTTTGTACACTTATAAATATTTTCCTTAACTTTATTTGTGAGCCTACTTTAGGGTTTAAGGCCTTGTACTCTATTCACATTTTTTCCACTAAGGTTTTAGTACGTACTATAAATAGTAACTTTTGTAAGTAGTAGAAGAGATTATCATCAACCATTAATAGTATTTCTCAGAGAAACTTCTCTCATGAGCTTGCTTCTAGCTTATCTCCTTTTGAGTGATTATTGAGTGTGTTATTCCCCTTTAATCTTTCTTGTGTTCTTATCAATCTTATTTTTAAGATTGTGGTAAACCTCTCATTTGAGTAAGTTAGTGAATCGTATCTAACTCTCATTTGAAACCCAAGTGTTAATTTAGTATTTGTAAGTCATATCGAATCCTATTTTGAGCTTAAATTCAATTGTGCTTGTGTCTTGGTATTTAATGTCCATACACATTCACATTCACACTGTCATTCCATTAACTACTTCCTCATTTCCATTTGAACCTCTAATACCCATCGGCTTTTGATTGAGGTTATGTACTCCAAATCATATCATGTTGGATGAGCTTCATGGCACCAAGATATTCTCGAAGATTAACTTGTAAAGTAGCTATCATCAAATTCGCATAAGGCCTAAAGATAAATAAAAGACTGCTTTCAAGACTAAGCATAGTCTCTACAAGTGGTTTGTTATGCTTCTCAAACTCACAAATGCACCAAGCACATAAACAAGGCTCATGAACCATGTGGTGCGCCCATCGATCAAAAAATGTGTGGTCATGTACTTTGACGACGTATTAGTGTACAATGCTGACCTAAACAACCATGTTCAATATCTTCAAGTTGTTTTTAACATTCTACGTGCTGGGAAGCTGTATGGAAACCTAAAGAAGTGTATGTTTTGTCAAAGAGAAGTTCTCTTTCTTAGATATGTAGTAGATGGGGATGGAATCCAAGCAAATGAGGAAAAGGTCTAAGTTGTCTTAGAATGACCAACATCAAAGAGTGTCACTGAAGTATGAAGTTTTCAGGGCCTTGCTTCTTTCTATAAAAGATTCATTAAGAATTTTAGCATTATTGCTGCCCTACTAACATAACTCATCAAGAAGAGTGAAGGATTCCGATGGAATAATCGAACTAAGTAGAGCTTCAAAGAGATCAAGAAGAAGCTCACTACTACCCTTGTCTTGGCTCTGCCAAATTTTGACAAGCCGTTTAAATTGGAATGTGATGCGTTATGCATTAGTATCGGTGCTATCCTAATGTAAGAACGTTGATCTATTACTTACTATAGTGAAAAGTTCAATGGTGTTGCATTGAAACACTCTATGTATAAGAAAGAGTTGTACTCTATTTTTCAAGCTCTTATTGTTTAGCAATACTATTTGTTACCTCAAGAGTTTGTAATTTATACAGACCATGAGTCCCTAAAGCATCTTAATAGCTAAAACAAACTTTCAAAGAAATAAGTAAAGTGATTAAAGTTCATGGAAGGATTTTCTTACGTAATTTGGCACAAGAAAGGCAATGCCAACATAGTTGAGGATGCCTTGTCTCATCTGCAAACTTTGCTAACCAATCTGCAGATAAAGTTGTTGAGATTTTCTCTTATCACCGAGCAATATACTCAAGACCTACATTTTGGTCCTATTCTTGAAAAGTGCTAAGAATGAGTAACTATTAGTGAATATTACCTCAAGGATGGTTATCTATTCAAGGAAAGAAGGCATGCATGAGCTATTGGTTAAGGAAGCTCATAATGGAGGATTATTTAGCCAATTTGGTGAGACCAAAATAGCTGAATTGTTGAAACAAAATTTTTATTGGCCTAGTTTAGCTAAGGATGTCCACAAGGTTGTTAGAAGTTATGAAGTATGTAAAGGGGCAAAAGGGAAGAGAGAACCGCATGAAAAGTATATCCCCTTGTCAACGCCAACTACACCTTGGGTCGACCTCAACATGAACTTAGTCATAAGGTTCCCCTGGACTTCTAGAGGAAGAGATTTAATATTTGTTATAGTAGACCGCTTCAAAAAATTGACGTACTTCATTCGGTGCCATTAAATTAACAGTGCTTTATATATTGCTAATTCGTTTTTGTAGGAAGTTGTCTAATTGCATGAAGTGCCAAAGACCATTATCTCAAATCGGGATACAAAATTCCTTAACTATTTTTAGAAGACCCTTTGGAAAAGACTTAACACTAAATTTGTGTTCAACTCTAGTAGCCACCCTCAAACTGATAGCCAACTGAAGTGGTGAATAAGACACTAAACAATCTACTTTGAGTTGTCGTAGGAAAGAACTTGAGAGATTAGGATGAGTGTTTACCAGTAATGGAGTTCACATACAATCGAACTATCCACAATACTATTAGGAAGACTCCTTTTAAGGTTGTCTATGGCTTCAATCCCCCTATTCTCCTAAACTTGATCAATACCCTCGCAACTGTTAAAGGAAGTCAATTCGGGGTTAACCAAGCCTAAGGATTATAAGAGTTACACTAGTTTATGGTAAGGAAGATTGCCAAGTTCAATTAGAAAAAACAGGAGATCGGTAGTCATAGCCGCCAAACTATTTCTTTCAAGCTAAGCAACTTAGTATAGATTCATCTCACTAAGAAAGATATCCGCACCTAAGATAGAGTAAGCTATCCCCATAAGCTAATGGTTCATTCAAGGTCTTGAAGAAGGTTAACCATAATGCCTACCAGATCAAACTACTAGAGAACTATGGTGTCTCCCTTACTTTCAATGTGGCCAATTTAATCTCTTACTAACCCCAAAAAAATGTAGAAGGACCCAAAGCAAAGCAACCACTAGAAGCCCCTTCTGATTTGAGAACAAAGCTTTTTGAACCCTAGGTAGATAATAAGAATCAACTCTTAAGACCAATCACCAAAAGCTAAGCAAGAGGACTATTAAGACTTACTCAACATGTCCTAACTAAAGAGTTACTCAAAAGAGAAGATTCCATCGCCAACCCAAAGCTATACCATCCCATCCGAACAAAGAAGAAGGACCAACATGCTAAGCCAACCAAGCTGCCGAGCATCCATACCTATTACCTAGCTCTTATCATGATCCAAGTAACATCCAAGCCGACCAACTTCAAACATCTATCTAACCCAAGCTGCCAAGATACCTAACTTAAAGAGGATATAAATATCTTTCAATGTCTAAGCTCTAACTTGATCCGACCCAAATCTGCCCAATTCTCAGGACCTCTCTCGACGTTCCTTAAGATTATTTCTAAAACTACAGAATTGCCCTAAACTTTGCACCATCAAGACCTGCCTCCATTCGAATCACCTGTCACCTAATGACATCTGTCTTTTAGTACATTGTTCTAGAATCATTCCTTACTTTTCCATACAGTGTATTATTTTCCATTTTCACCCTTTTTAAGAATGTTTTGAGAATCTTTTTCACATTATTCATTTTTTTTTTTTTGTCATTTAGTGTAACTCTAGTTGAGGTCATATAAATACCTCACTTCTTTATACACAAACATTAACAACTTTATTATTAAAAGTTAACTGTATCTTAATTATTAAGATACACTTAACTGTATCTTCTCTCTTATCCTTTAGCTCTTATCTAGCTTCTACAGTAAAAGTTAGTTGTAAGCGACCCTAACACTACATTAGTGTATCATATTAAGGGTTAGGATTAAGCTAAGTGTGATCTATTAGTGTATCATATCCAATTGGTAGCCCTTCGGATTTGCTAAACCCTTTTTTATTTTGTTATTTCTATTTGTTATAATGTAAAGCTGAAAAACACATCAGGTCTTTAATCTCCTAACGCATAACTAAAAGGGCAGCATTAGTTCTAGCTTCATAAGCTTCTTGCTTGGCACCAAAGGCGTCTACTTGACCCTTTAGGACTCCCTCCTTCTCCTTAATAGTCTCGTCATGTTGTTGTAGTTCCTCTAAGACTTGGTTCAAGACCCCTTACAACTTGCCCCAAAGTTCCTTCTCATCCTCCTCCCTATAGGCATAGGATTCATTAAGTTGCTCATTTACCTTGACTATACTCAACTCTCCCTTCTTTATCATAGCTTTCAAGGAGTTAAGCATATCTTTAGACCTAGCCCTCTATCTAATAAGGTGTCAATTATCTATGTTAGCCACTTGGTCCACCACCAAGTTGTTATTCTCAACTCCAGATGACAACATTCTCCCAACAATAGCTTGCTCTGATGCTACTTTGTTCATCGTGTTTGGTTGGCTTCCCCCAAAGAAATTGTATATATGGAGGTTATGCTTTGTTTTGTACTTATTTGATCATCACATAATGCATAATAATCCCGGCAGTAAAAAAAAAAAAAGAAAGAAAGAAAAACTTTGTCCATTAACAAAATAAGATGTGTATTTTTATTGATATAAAAGATAAGTGTATCGCCATCTTTCTTTTGTTATATCTATTTCTTATTTTTACATTAGTTTCTCCTTTTTTATCCCTTTTCTTTTTCTGTCAACATGGAACTTGATTACACTTTTATCATTCATTCAGCACATTGGAAGCAATAAAAAACGGTTTCTAGTCATAGACCAACCATCAAACCGACTAGGTTTTTTTAACCAATTTAATTCTATATAGCAATTATTAATAACATATAAATAACTCGGCCAAATGGGATCATTTTGGAGATTGAGGATTTTTCTGCTTCTCAAGGTATAATAAGAGATCAAGAGGCTAGACTAGAAGGGATTGGTGGAAAAAAAAAATTATGTTATATACATGAAAAACTTTTTGATAACCAAATTAAATCTAGAATTTCCGTTTCTAATAAGAGAAGGGGTTCATTACTTGATCCTTCTCCTCCTAAGTTTTGCTTATAATACAAGAAGAAAAAATTTAATTATTAAGCCTTGATTAATGAATGACTTTCGAGAGCATATTCTGAGTTTGTTTACATAATGAAGATCTAATGTTAAATTTATTTTTATTCAAAGGGTCTAACAAAGTAATACATGTATATTAAGGGTAATCGAATAACCCTATTTTATGAGGTATCTATTTAGACCCTACTTCATTAGATAGGTTATAGGTAGGTAATCAAAGTCACAAATAAGTTTGGCGAAATAATTTTCAGAACTTATTTTCATAGTATAAGGTATTGATATAAAGTTAAGGTGTCCTTTATCCACCCTAGAACATGTACTGTAAAGTATAAATGGTACAAATTTTAGGATACTATATACTTACCTTATAATAATAATTGAATAATATTGATTAACAGAAAATTAATATTATCATATTTTTTTTTCACTCCTAAAGGAAATAACAAAAACTCAGCTCATAATAAAAATCTTAAGACTTTACACTACTTGTCTCGACTATCTAATCCCTCTCTCTTCTTCTTCTTCTTCTTTTTTAATGGGTAAAATCATCTCTCTTCTTTCACTATCTTTTTTTTTTTTTTTTTATCCTCTTCTTCCTCTTTTACTAACCCTAGTCTAATAAAGTCTTAAAAATAACTCAATTCTTCACTTATTATCCAATATATTTCATTTGAATTACTCACACGTGGCTTTTATATTTTTTGTATAATAATCTTATGATTTAATAAAAATTCTATCTCGATTATTTGAAAAGAAAAAACAAAAAAGTGCAAGTATAATCCAACTAAGGGCTTGAACATTTACATCAATAGGAATAATATCAATTTTACCCTCTAAAGTTTTATATTGTTTTAATTTAAAATATTTTGCATCCAACACAAAGTTTTAAAGGAAGATAAAGAAAAAAAAAAATATAAGTTTCTTAGGATACTTATACCTCATAAAATCTATAAGATATAGGATGGTTCTAATTTATAACGTATCATATAATAAGTTCCGAGTATAAAAATTTAAGAAACTATAACTATGAGATAAGCTGTAAGATCCAATACCATTCTTATCCTACTCACTTTTAAATTATATGCCATTAGGATAAAGTAAAAATTGAAATAAGCCATTATATTTCAACCTGAAAACATCAAACATGTTGACTTCATGATAAGTATTCCAAAAATTAGCAAAGATTCAAAAGAGTAAGTTTCCTAATAAATCTTATCCGAATAAACAAATAAATACAAATTGTTAATTTGCCTTATACTTAACTCACCATCTTATCGCAACTTAAATAAATAAATCATCTAATGCACACCAAACTATTGAAAGATCATGGATAGTCCACTATCTCCGAGTAACTCTAGATACTCCATAATCTTTCAGTAACTCTAAGCGATAAGTACTGATAATAGATTCTTTCAAACACTTTGGATGGTCCTCAGCTTTTGTTACTAGCTTGGATCCCTTTTGCTTTGTAAACTTCTTATTCAAATGTAGCTATACCATACAAGTCTCCTAATTGAAAAGTCCTGCATAGTAATCCTTTCAACTTGCTTGGTCAATTGCTCTTCGTCCTTTTTGCATACTTCTTGGATAACCCTGTTATTACCTCCCAACTAAAGCTAACTATTCTTCTGGTTGGGTTTAACTTACTCCATAGAAGTGACGAAATTGTAACCATAAACCAATGAAAAGGAGTCTTGTCGTTGCTTGATGCTTGGATCAATTGTGGGCAAACTCTACCATAGGTAAGTATCAATCCCAATTTTAGAAACTCCTCCCGATGGTGGCTCTCTCAAAATTACTCGCAAATTACTATTCCCCGCTTCGATTTGATTTCATATTTATAGATGACATGAAGTGATAAAAGAGTAATTTAGTACTAAGCCTCCTCTAAAAGGGTGTAGAGGTGACGATCTTGATTGCGTAGTTACAGAGATGCATGCCATTCAACAAAAGCATATTTAAAGAATTTTTAATAGGAAAAAAAAAAAAGGATAAATTGTGCGGACCTCCCTTGAAAACTTTCATAATTGCACGGATATCCCCATTTTCAAAATTAAGTATTTACACCTCTAAAATAAATATGGAACCCACATTACTTAAATAATACATATATTTATTATGTTTATATATTAATAATATATATGTTTAATTAGATTTATGTATTATAATTAATATTAATATAGTACTACAAGTAATTTATAATACACTAATACTAACAATATATAATTTTGAAATTATTTATATAAATATATAATAAAAATACATAAATATATCATTCTAAACAACAATCGATATAATTAGTATAATTAGAAAATAAAAATAAAAAACATATTATAGGTAGTATGTACTATCTAATGACATAAGTACCATAGCTGTATTCAAATGTAAATGTAATAAATACATGTAAAATTTTCTTTAATATTGATAAATTTTAATATTTGTGTTTTATTTGTTTTTCGTTACAACAATTTGTTGAGCAAGTACATCATACTTTTTTTGTAATATATTTTATAACTACATGAATAATTTGATATTTGATAAGAAATTGATAAATTTTTTATTAATTAAAATTTTCACAATGCCATATTTGTATCTTTTCTTTATCTTTATTTGAAATTTTAAAATGAAATTAATATTAACAAATAAACCAACTCCAAGTTCTTTCTTTTTTTTAGTTAGTCCTAGCAATTTTGTTCTTTCTTTTTTTTTTTTTAGTTAATCCAAGAAATTTTGTTCTTTTTTTTTTTAGATGGTTTATCTATTAATATTAATTTCATTCTATAATTTCAAATAAAGATAAAGAAAAGATTAAAATATGGCATTTTGAAATTCTTCATTAATAAAAAATTCACCAATTTCTCATCCAATATCAAATTATTGATACGATTATAAAATATATTACAAAAAAAGTATGATGTACTTACTCAACAAATAGTTATAACTAAAAACAAATAAACACATAATTATTAAAATTTATCAATATTAAAGAAAATTTTACTTGTATTTATTACATTTACATTTGAATATTCCTATGGTGCTCATGTCATTAGATAGTACATATATCCTATAACGTGTTTTTCATTTTTATTTTCTAATTCTACTAATTACCCCAATATTTAGATTGATATATTTATATATTTTTATTATATATTTATATAAATAATTTCAAAATTATATATTATAACTATAAGTGCATTATAAATTACTTGTAATACTATAGTAATATTAATTATAGTGCATAACTATAATGTAAATATATATTATCAATATATATACACAATAAATATTTCTATCATTTTAATTAATGTGGGTTCAACAGGTATATGTGCTCAATTTTGCAAACGGGGACTGTCTTTGTAATTATGAAAGTTTACAACCTAAAAAAAAAAAAATCATATAACAAACAATACAATAATAACAAGCTATAAAATAGATCAAGCTAGATTGGATTTCTATTGTATTTTTCAAATTTAATTATATTTTTATGGTTGAGCACACACTAGTATGCTCCACTGCATAAATTGAGAAATCTCAAAACCTGGAATTTATAACGTAAAGGTGTACAGATTCTAAACAATTTTCAAAGTGCATACGAGGTCAGAACACATATCTTACCCAAGAGTGCAAGTTTCATGTTCCCGAGTGCACGACATCAACCATCCGGTATCTTTGATTCAACCTGTAGACCATTCAAAAGGGTAAGCCAATTGAATGTAGAAACAGTAGAATTCCCAAGATTGACTAATCTTAACCGACTGTAAATACATGGACCAAATTGGCAAGCTATTGAATATTGAATACATGTTTCTCATACAGAGACATATGGTTCGTCCAAAATCTCTACTCCCAAAACCCTAGAACCACTTCAAGCAAATTACAATCAAATGAACCCATCACACCCATTGCGCTTCACAACAGGTCGATACCAAACAAAAACCAAGGACACCAAGAATATGGAGCAGCCGGACACGTTTTCCGGCGCAAATATCATCACTCAGAAAATCAGAAGATACTATATACACGTGAGTTGTAACAGCGCCATTTACAATGAATAGCGGGGAACAAAATTAAATCCCCTCATCGTAGAAGAAAAAGAAAATACGATAAAAAGTACACAAAATTTGGTTACCTAAAGTTTTCTCACAACCATTCCACCTGATTTCTTCCCATAAACAGGAGCCTATTCCATCCGTTCTCTAATCTCTTTTCGCGCTTTTAAATATTTGCATCCTTAATCCAACTCTTTCTTCACTCAACGGTTATTTCTAGAATGGTTGTAAGTCTAGGTTTTCTATATTTCCTGAGGAGCAAGGATGAGCACACCACACTTACTGATGACATAGCCATGCATGCTCCGGCTACCCATGGCGGCAACATAAATTTCAGCCAAGGAAAGAAAACCCCAGCTGCAACAGGGATTGCAATAACATTGTATGCCATTGCAAATACATAGTTCAACCGAATACGAGAGAAAGTCTTTCTTGAGAGATCAATGGCTGTAATCACATCTTCCAAATTATTTCTCATTAAAACATAGTGAGCAGCTTCTATGGCAATATCAGTTCCTGCTCCAATCGCCATGCCCACATCGGCAGCAGCTAAAGCAGGAGAGTCGTTGATACCATCTCCAACCATTGCAACTATACTACCATCTTTTTGGAATGAGCGGATGACTTCAGCTTTCCCTGCCGGCATGACCTCTGCCCTCACATCATGAATTCCAACCTGCAGACAGCAGAAGTTCTATCAAAATTCTATGCAACTGGTGGGAATTCAGCTGGAAAAAGCATTCAGATATTATTTAACTTCTAGTAACATGATACTTTTGAGAAATATAAGATGAAGAAAGTGATTTTACATAAAGCAACAATCATGGCCTGATATGATATCACAAAAAACCGGAGCAGACATGTGGATGATACTTGGTCCACAGCTACAAAGATACCATGAAGACATTTCAACGATGAGACAACAACAGAACTTTGCAGGGCAGGTCATTCATCAGGTACACAAATATCAATAAGCTTTATTCAGGTCAAATTTATTCTCATCTGGTCTTCAGCATAACAAAAAGTAATAAATATACACTGACCTCCTTGGCAACAGCCCGAGCTGTTCTCCAGTTATCTCCAGTAACCATAACTGGCCTGACACCCATCTTTCCAAGCCCTTCTATTACCACAGCAGCTTCCCTTTTGTGTGGATCTGCAACCCCTAATACACCAATCAAATTATCCTCACAAGCAACAAGTACTCCTGTTTTTGCACTTTCTTCAAGTTCTACAACAAAATTCTCTACTTGCTCTGGTATGGAAAGTCCACATTCAGCCATAAGCTTCCTATTTCCAACCTGTCAATATTAGAAAATATTCAGCAATCAATCCCAGCCACTAGAGATATACAAAAGCAAAGAAAGACGTATCTACATTGATAAAAAACTTACCAACACTTTCTTCCCACCAATAAAGCACTGAACACCTTTTCCTGGAACTGCAATAAAGTCTGACACATCATGGAGCCATCCAGAAACTTCAGGAACATTATTTAGGTTTCCAGTGCTATCGTTTGAAGAAGGTTCTTCAAAAATATGGAAATGGCGAGCATATTCCAATATGGCTCTAGCAAGTGGGTGTTCACTGCTTGCCTGATTAAGAAGGGCAAGAAAAATGAGCAAAAACACCATTTACCTATCCAAGAAAAAGGCACATCTGCCAGGTAATAGATTGAAAAACAAATTCACAAAAAATAACCGCTTAAAGGAGTAGCCACCTCTGCAGAAGCAACTATCTTAAGGAACTCTCCACGGTCCATGCCATTGAAAACTTTTGCAGCTGTAACAGTCGCCTTTCCCTGAGTAAGGGTACCAGTTTTATCAAATATCACATACTTGATCTTCTGAGCTCTCTCCAGAGCATCTCCCCCTTTTATCAAGACACCATTATTAGCACCAACCCCTGTTGCTACCATAACAGCAGTCGGTGTAGCCAATCCAAGTGCACAGGGACAAGCAATGACAACAACCGATATCGAAAACATGAGCGCAAACACAAAATAATTTCCATTTTCAGGCAGCCACTCTTCTGGGTAAGCTCTTAAAGCTCCTGCAGTATACCTAAAGAGAAGAAAGTAGCTATTATTACTGGTTCTCGGCAAGGGGCTCAATAACCCAAAAGATAAAAGCAAGAAATATGTTTGTTCACATACTTACCAACCCAATAATGTAAACAGTGCCAAAGCAACAACAGTAGGGACAAAAATGCTTGCAATCTGCAAAATGAAAAAATGCCTAAGAATTCAAAGTTCCCTCTCACTGAAGAGAAGCAGAATAGTGTAGCAAAAGAGATTCCATTTAAACTCAATTCCCAAAAACAGCACTACCTAGTTGCAGATCCTAACTGGAAATTAAACATCTGATTGCACATATATGACTTATCAAAAAAAAAAAAATGCACATATTTGATGGAACATCACCTAAGCAACAGGATATCAAAGAATGAGGTCAGAAAAAATGCAACCTAAAATTAGCAAAAAATGAAAGTCACATGTCAATGGATACAGAACTTGATAGTTATTGAATATTTGCCTACCAATTACTACTTGTAGCATAATAATTCTCCATCCAAATATTATCAACCCAAGACTCGCTGGCAATATCAAGAGAAACAGAAGTAGATGGATTGGTAGTATAATAAAGGAATCACAAATTTGAGTTCTATTCCTAGTCTACTCATATCATTAAGCAATCATCACTCCCATAAAATGGTGACTTGAAAACTCCAAAGATCTCCTTAAAGCAACTCAGCAACCCAACAAAGAGCTATTCTTGCTAATTTACATCAGTATTTAAGCAGAGCCCAATAAACTCTGATAGTACAACATCTGGTTCCAGATTGCCATCACTTGTGCTTAACACTACCAACACTGCCAGTGAAGTGATTTAATTCGGAAAAAAGAAAAAGACCAAGCAAATCTATCATATGCAACCATCAGTCCCAAAAGAACAGTGATCTAAAAGCTCTAAAGATCTCCTTAAGGCAGCTCAGGAACCAAACAAACAGCTATTCTTGCTATTCTACCACAGATGTACATCAGAAACTAATCTAAGCCCAAGTAGATTCTGATAGTACAATATGCAGCAACAGCAACCATATTGACCTTTGTATTGCAACAGGTTACAAATTACCACCCACTGGTGCTTAATATTAACAACACTGCAAATGAAGTGATTTAATTCAGGGAAAAAAATGACCGGAGTAGATCTATAACATGTGAAGCAAACCAATGAATACAAAAAGCTCAATACATGAGCATATGATTTGCAAGCAAGTGGAGTAAACAAATAATATTATGGTCCTTGCCAACCCCATTTCATTCACATGAAAACCATTGCAGGAAAACAACCGAATTAAGATAGCAATCAAGCATACCCTCACTTTTGCCACCACCAAACAATAGAATGAAAAGTTCACTCGTAATTTTTTCTGGGAAACTTACAAAATCAGCGAGCTTCTGTATGGGTGCTTTAGACATCTGGGCTGTTTCAACCAAACTAATGATCTGGCTTAAAACTGCATCTGACCCTACTTTTGTAGCCTTTATGTGCAAAACACCATGTAAGTTTATTGTACCACCAATCACAGATGAGTTGACCTCCTTGAGAACAGGAACAGATTCACCGGTCACCATACTTTCATTAACATAACTTGATCCCCACACTATCACACCATCAGCAGGAACCTTTGTCCCCGGAAGAACTTTCAAAGTGTCACCAGGCTGAATTAGTAAAGCATCAATTTCCCTCTCTCCAGAATGCCTTCCCCCTGACAATTTTAACATAAAACACTTTTTATTGGTAAAGAACATAACATACCTTGAAGCCAAGACTGTAAAACATGAAGAAAGCAATTTCTAAATATCTATCTTAAGAGGGAAATAGAACCTTTATCTTTGACAAGCAGCAAAGCTGTTGCAGGGGCAAGTTCCACCAGCTTTTTAATGGCATCCGATGTTTTACCTTTTGCAAGACACTCCAAGTATTTTCCCAATAACACAAATGTTATAAGCATAGAACTTGTTTCAAAATATGTGGGCGACCAAAACCCAGTAATCGCACCGTATAAAAGGGCACAGACAGAATAAAAGTAAGAAGCTGAAGTTCCCAATGCAACTAAGACATCCATGTTAGTTGAACCATTTCGAAGAGCTCTGGCTGCTGCAACATAAAAACGCTTCCCGATGACAAACTGAACCACACTAACAAGTGCCCATCTCAACCAATCCCCCATCAGGAAGGGCCCGCAACGCCAAAGAAGTAGAGACCAAATCATTGGTATTCGAGGACACACTACTCGAATCAGAAAGACAGGAATCTACAGCAGAGTGAGAAAGCAGCAGCCATCAGAATGATAGAATCTAGCCAGCATCCAATAATTAAAACAAGTAACACAAAACCTCAGTTCCAGCAAAGCATATGCATCTTTTCTATATATTTACTATGAGCAGAAAGAGAGACAAAGGTGCTAGAATTTCTAATCCTCGGAAAACTTGTTCTATTAAACTACCCTGCCTAGAGTCCACGAGAAGGAAATAATAAAGTTAAGTAAAAAGGTAAATGCTATTAAATACCAATGGCCAGCCTAGGAGAAGCAATACTCACACTTAAGAACAAACTGGCAGTGAAAAGTCGAAACATGTTAGCCGAGTCTTCAACATCTTTAGAAGTCATTCTTGCGAAGGGATTCGTTACATGCAACTTAAACCTCCCCAAACTTCCACTCTCAATTCCATCAACCAAGGAACGGGAGGATACCACTTCAGGATCAAAAAGAATCTCAAGTTCCCCGGTCGTTCTCTCATAACGGAATTGTCTCACACCTTTCAAGCTGCTAACTACACTTTCTAAAACACGAACATCCATCTCACCAAGAACTCCAGCAACCCCTAGTACTATCTTATCCTGCTCATTGCTTTGAACAAGTGAAGCTTCAAAACCCGCATCCTCAATAGCATTGACAATATCATCCTTAGCGATTATAGTAGGATCATATTCCACCTCACCCAAGGATGTAGCCAAGGCAACAACCGCCCTCTTAACCCCAGGAAGATCTCTCAAAATACCTTCAACAGAGTTGACGCAGGCTGCACAAGTCATTCCAACAATCGTGAAGTGACCCACCCGGGTACCTTGCTGCTTGGTCTTGGAATTATTCAGTTCATGCAGAATTTCTGCCTCAAACCCTGCATCTTCAATTGCATTCTTGATGTCTTCTTCCTGAATATAACAAGATTGAACTCATAAACACCAACTGCGCTATATTCTACATTTCAAATGGTAAAAGCATTTAAACAAATAACTTCCTATCCCAACCGGCCACTGTGATTCACTCATAATAAACAATAACTCACATTGAATAAGAAAATCCTCCAATTATCCAGAATAAATAAATAAGAACAATGCTAGAGACAATTTGAACAATATGGAAAGAAATAAACAAACACTACAGTGATCCAGTAAGTAAATAAACATTAAGGCAACACCTTTCTTCCCATAGAAAAATTAAGCAATCTAACAGTAATAGACCAAGAATTACTTCCAGTAACTCATTAATTATTCAAGGATATTCCTTAACAAATCGGATACTCTAAATTTCTTCGCTTAATGAGATCTCAATAAAGCAAGTCCACTTCTGCATGAATTTAAAAATTTCTTATAGCGGTTCCACTAAGTACCCGGGCCATTCGATAAGAACTGAAACAAGGCAAGCTTATCAGTAATCACATTTTATAATCCGAGAACTTTCATATAAATGAGGAAGTAAAACTTGCATTCATTCAGCCCTTATCGAGTGCACTTGGGGCACCCGTTTTCGAAACCACTGATACAAAACCCGAACAACGAAAATCCCCAAAATCAGTTCTTATAGTGCAACCGGAGCACTAATTAACGAAACCATAAGAGAACAAACTCAAGGCATAGTAGTAGAGCAGTTGGGGGGGTTTCGTATACCTTGACCAATTTAGGATCAAAAACGACGTCAGCTTTGTTCTGCAAGAGAGCAACGGAAGCACTGAAAACTCCATCAACGGACTTAAGAGCTGCTTCAACGGAATTAGAGCAAGCAGCACAGGTCATCCCAGTCACTCTCACTTGAATTCTCTCCAATCCCTCCGTTATATTAACGACTACATCTCTCTCGAGCTTGTCCTGATAAGAATCCAGAAGCCTAACTTCTTCAAGATACTCCTCCCCCCCGTTTATCTTCCCCGTTAACTGCACGTCACCGTTAATCCGCGCCATTAACGTAATGGACTATATTTCCTAACAATGAAAGAAAAAAACAGCTTTTTTAATTCTTTTTTTGGATTTTGTGGTCGAAGATGATGATGATGAAGATGAAGACGAGGATGAAGGAGGAGGAAGGGTTTTTGGGTTCGGTTTTATAATATCTTTGAAAGAGAAAAAAAAAAAAAAAAAAAAGGGGAGACTTTTCCGAGGGAAGAGAGAGAGAGAAGAACACATCAATTTTGTTTCCGAAATGCATCGCCTATTAAACGGACAGACGAAAGAGAAAGAAGAACCGATGAGAGAGATGAAAGGACAAGATGGCTGCATGAATTTCCGAACTACCCTTGTGAATGTCTTGTGTTATGACCTTTGTGTCCTCTTCGATTGTACTGCCTCGTTTCTTGGGATTGTACTGCATACTCCGAAAGGAAAGTAAGGTTGGGTTGGTGAAACTAAAGTCCATAACTAACGTCAACTAATTTTTCAACAGCAAATTCTTTCGTAATCGTAATGTTTAATCTTAAGTTATTTGCAAGTCTTTTTCTATGTTTATTTCCTTAAAACTTGTAGATGCACGTATAAAATATCCTGAAATTGTATACATCCTCCAGCGTATTAATCTAGATCACCTGTTTTTTTAATGATTATCGGTATTATCAAATTCAGATTGAATGATTAATTCAAACATATAAAGGTCAATAATTAAAAAAAGTTGAATTTAATTGGATATTAAATCAAAATCGAGTCGAATTAAACCGTTAGCTATAAAAAAAGTAAATAGGAGGAAAAAAATATTAATAAAATGGAAAAATAGTTTTATTAAGCTCTCAAAATGTGATTTTATTATTTTTTTTTACAATATCTATATACATTTTAAATCATTATTAAAATCTCACAATCAACACTATTTATGATGCAATAGTTTTGAGGTTACAGTAGTAATCTAAGTGCTTTTTCTTTTTAATTTAAAGTTTTTTTTATAATTATAATGTGAATGTAAGATTTAAATCTAATCCATTTTATTAAGTTTATACTATTAAATTAAACGTTGCTAATTTAAATTATTAAAAAATAAAGTCACACTTTCTGATGTATTTAATTTAGAGAATATATTTATGTTTTTCCTTCCAAAAATTGAAACATCCTTGTAATTTTAACCTTCTCTTAAAGAAGAGGTCCAAAGAAAAAGGTAATCTTAAAAGTTGTGTTAGATTCTCTTGTACGGACAACAAATAAATCAGAAGTGGAGTTGAGAAACCGATTTTTAGTTCTATGGGTCGTATCAATGGATGTTTGAAGAGGATGTATTACAAACTATATGTGGCCTTTCTTTTAGATTGTATTGAATAATAACTAACTAATATCTATCAATTAAAATCCTACATATGAAAAATTCTTTGTATACTAGGTCGACACAATATGTCATTATTCGATTATACATGAAGTCCGACATGATAATCATATATCCAAATTTGATATTTTCTAATCTATATATACATACCGTTAATTTTTTTTTTATTGTTGTGAATACAAATATTAATCATAAATTTCAAAAATCATTTTGCAAATAAAATTCTAGCTCTGAAAAGGTCAGATTTTAATTGAAAATAATTGGAAATAATATTTTTTAAAAATTTTTACATTCTTATTTGTCTTTTAAAAGAAAAAAAATCTCATCCCGCATCCATAACGCCCAGTCGCTGTTGAATATGGAGATAATGACTAACGAGTAGATCAACAACTCCCCATCGATGTGATAAGGCTTTCACTTTACTTTTGTATAAAGGAAAGAAAAATAGAAAGAAAATGGAGTTGATAATTGATTTGGTCGTTGTCTCTGACCTAACTGATTGGATTATTAAATAAAGAAGTAACGTTGTTGCTTTGAGACGCATCTATTCCACCACTCTATATAGACATATATATTTATATAATAAAGGGTAATCGGCAAATTTATTAGTTATACTATTTGTCAAGATTATATAGGCTTCTTAAATTTTAAAATGTAAGTTTAGTTGTTGATAACTTTTAGAAATATAACATAACTTCCAAAGTCAAATGGTCGCTAAAATCGTCGCTATTTGTACTTTATTTACCAATGGTTTTACAATTTTAGCAATGTTTTGAAATTATATATTTTTACAAAATCACAAATAGACTTTCCGATATTATTGGTTAGGTGTTACTTGTTAGTGTCACTAAACTTAGTCGTTGGTCGGATCCAACCCGCGAAACAACATGCCTAATTTGATATATATATATATAGATTTTCATCTAAAAGGAGCACTTTTTTTTTTCCAATAAAAGCATGTATTATTAGTAACCATTACAACCAGAAGCATTTAACCAGGTCCAAGGATATATATTGAAGAGAATGATTTAGGGAATTACGTTTTTAGCTCAATTTAAAGCTATATACTAATTCATTTAATGGGTTAGCGATAAGTTTTAACGAAATCAGAATTAATTAGAGATGGTTTAGAAAAATCTAACTTGATAAGCTTGAATAAGGATCGTTTGACTAATTTTTTCACTCTTAACTTCACTTGGTTACCTTGTGCATAAAAAGTAGACTGACTTCGAAAGGGTTTTCTAAGTCTATTTAAGCCTCATTTGACATTCATTGGCCTTTAAAAATCTTAAATAAGCCTTAGGCTTATTTTAAAAGAAGTGAGCCTCTTTTATATTAAAGATAGGCTAATTATATAAGTAACTGGGCTTAACATAGTCTTAGTCCAAAACTAAGCTTGAGGCTTATGCATTATGAAGAAAAGAATGCTTCATTCTTAACCGTTTATCATTAGAAATGATCAAATAGCTCTTAGTAAGGGTTTATTTGATTTGTCCATCTCAACTTCATCTAACAGTGGAGAACAAGCCTCAAATTATATATACAAGAGTCTCCTCCTCCTCCTCCTTCTCATTTGCAACATTCAAAGCATGAGTAAGCTTTAGAAAAACGTTGTTACTTCACTGGAATGAAGATCAAACATCAAACTTATGAAGAACACGTCAAGAATGAATTAAAAACACAAAAATTCAATCCATTACCACACATACACTTCAAGAATATGAGTTTGCTTATTTCACCTTCCACATCTCTCTTTAAGATTATTCCTTTACGTATCATCAAATTAAGGCTTCTTAAAAATCAATTGTGTGCACATCCCACGTAATCAGCTATTAACAACTACGATACATATATTCCCTTATATAACTCATCCAAGTTCAAACCTATAAGGGATTAATTTTTATCTTTTAAGTTTTTGTCCCACATTACTATTATAGCTCAATTTTTGTATAGTTTTATATAAATAAATTTAAATCATTTTTAACTTCTCTAGTAAATAGGCTAAACTTGCATATTTTTGGACTCAAAGTTGTTTTTTTAAGTTTAAAACGAAAGATTTTTTTTTTTTTCAAGATAAGAAATTAGTTTAGGTTGCTTCATGAAACCATGACCTATAAATTGGAATGGGGAGAGCCAATAGACTTAAGGACTCAATCTGTAAAACGACCTAAGGCATGCCAGTCTCGGCTCTCCCGTCGAGGACTTATGAATAGGCGGTTCCAATTGATTTGACTTGAGCCAACACCCTAGCTCCACGCCCACCTTTAGGCACCACTAAATGCCCCCAAACTCTTAAAATATAATTTTATCATTCTATAGAAAAAATTCTTATATCATTGTTAGAATCTCAAAGCCATTAAAAAAGAATTATAAAATAATAGTTTTGAGACTTAGATTTTTTTTTTTTTCCTTCAGAAAACTTTAGTGAGAGTTGAAAGCATATATATGCATTCTTAAAAGTTATATAAAGATACGTTTTTTTTTTTTTTTTTTCTAGTGAGAAACATATCGTATTACCAAAACAGATAATGCACATAACAACACAACCGAACCACAACAAATTATACCAGTATTTCGAAAGAAAGCACCGAATTTTCGGTGTAAGTAAGAGTCTTCCAAACCCATTCCAAAACTTCGTTAATCCTATTCTCCAACTCCTCATTTAGAAGTCTTTCATAAGCTGATTTGGCAGTCGCTTTCCCAATGTTTCCCATTTCCATAAATATGTGTCCTCATTTCTTGAGTTTTAATGATATATTTATTCTCGAATAAATGTTTTCCAACTATACATAATTTATTTTGTATACATATAATAGCACTTAGACGGTTAGAAATAGACAATATAAGAAAAATTAGATAGTATAATATAAAAAGTATAAGATAATAAAAATTAGCTATTGATTCTTTTTATTGAAAACTTAAAAGAAAAGAAATTAAAAAACGAGAAAACATCATTGGGAAGATAAAGGAAATGTTGTACTCCAATAATCAACGTACTTGAATGGATTATTTTCCACATTTGTCCACATGCTACATTGGCTGCTTAAGAAATAGAACCTAATATCTTAGATTTGCAAGTTACAACAACTCAATTTGAAGCAAGAACATCTTTATTTATTTTTTGGTTATGTCGTTCTGATCTGGCTCTGATATAGTTACGTGGAAACATGTGAAAAGCAATAATCTAGTCAAATGTGAGAAAATTTCCCATTCATGGCCCCTTCATTTAATATAAAGTTGAAAGAATATTGGATAAACGGGATCTGGTTTGATGTTTGTCTTCTTTAGGATTGTAGGTGGGACCACCCATGAAGAAAATGTTGAAGGTTTGGTAGGTGAAACGTAGAAGGGTTTGGCTTTAATTTACCTCTTTCTTTAATTTTGTACTGATTATAATCACACCCTAAACCCTATGTCTAATCTAATTCAGATCAACTTTAAACGTTTAAAGTTTCCATTCATATTTATAACTTTTTTAAAAATATGCTGTTATCCCTGACTATTGTTAAATTGCCAAAAGCTTTATATATGGTCTTTTTAGTTTTTAGCAATGAATTTACGGGGTTTATTGAATTTTGAAAGTATATACATATATATTTAAATTTAAAAGAGTGGAAAATACATTTTAAAAGTTTGATTTCGATTCACACTAAATGACATTTTTCTAGGTATATTTTCAACAATCCATGGATTTTTTTTTAAGTTGTTGGTTTTACTTCATTCTTTTTGTCTTTTTTTTTTTTTTAAGTGATGTTAAAAAATTGAATAGATAAAAGAGTTGGTGCTTTAGAAATTAGAATTAAATATCATATGTGTGTATGTCATAGGCAGATTTCGTCACTCTATCCCGTACGACACTTAACATTCTTGACCACACTAAGGAAGGCTAAGTCAGTTTGTAACACACTCACAAAATTTAGAGAGAAAAAATAGAGAAAGAAACTCTGAAAGTATATTATATTCACTCAAATAATTTCTATCTTATATCTGAGAAGAACACCCCTATATATACAAAAAGCATTTACAAATTAATGATTAAGATTAATTCGATTTAACGGTTACAATTGACTCCCAACTATCATATTCACCTACCCCACCTACTACTATACAAGATTTTGGATTTCTCTAGAATCTTCTAGAACTTTTCATCTTCTTGAAGCTTTTAGTGGACTTGGGCTTAGGTTTTAGGAACCTCTTGGGAATGGCCCATTTTAAGGAGTTCGTAACATTCTCCTCAGCTCAATCTGGTGATGTCCTCATCACTCCTTCATCATGAAATTTTTGAATCTTGTCTTTGAATTACTATAGTGCTTCGATTGGTTCCTAACTAGCTTCACTCTCTGGTTTTCCCTTCCACATAACCATATACTCATGTCTAGGAGTCACCCATGTTTTCTTACATGTCTATCAACTATGATCCCTTCAACTTTTTTGTCAAATGAATCCCGTACTCCTATTGGGGCCCTTTGTGATATAACTCTTATGGGGTCTTCCTCATCCTTGTGGAATGGTTTTAGCATGCTCACGTGGAAAACTGAGTGGAATTTTAATTTGGATGGAAGTTCCAATTTGTAAAACACTTACCTAATTCATTTCACAATTGGGAATGGGCCCTCGTAACACCTCATTAAACCTTTATGCAATTGTCCCCTCGTACGTTGTATCAAATATAACTTAACAAGTACTTAGTCGCCTACTTGATATTCTATCGGCCTACGTTTCTTGTTTGCAATCTTCTTCAGTCTCTTGATAGCTCGATCTAAGTATGTCCGAGCTAAGTCATGATTTTCTTGCCATTCCCTTGCAAATTTATATACAAGAGGGTTGGACCCCATATATCCCATTGTCACTGTATTAAGAGTTAAGGATTGCCTTCCTAAGACGATCTCGAAAAGACTTTGTACGATGGACTCATTCTTCTATAGGTTGAATGAGAACTGCATCACATCTAACAACTTGGTCCAATCGCATTGGTTAGCTCCTACAAAATGCCTTAAGTATAATTCCATTAGAGCATTCACTCGCTCCGTTTGGCCATTCGTCTAAGGATGCAAACTAGTTGAAAAGTTCAACTCGAATCCCAAAAGTTTGAACAATTCTATCCAAAATTTCTCTGTGAATTACCTATCTCGATCACTTACAATGTTTCTTAGCAAGCCCCAATACTTTAATACATGTCTCAAGAACAATCAGGTAGCCTCATCTGCTAGGCACTCCTTTGTTACTGAAACAAAAGTCATGTATTTTGAGAACCTGTCTACAATAACCATAATTGTACCATACCTTTCTGATCAAGGCAAACTTACAATGAAGTCTATGAAAACACTCTCCCATAGCCGTTCAAGAATGGGGAGAGGCTCTAGTAGCCTCGGAGTTACCTTGTGTTCAACTTTATCTTGTTCGCGCACGAGACAAGTTTAAACATAGCTCTCAACATCTTCCCTTATGTGTAGCCAAAAATACTTCTCCTCCACTATGGCTTGGGTACGATGCATTCCTAGATGACCTACCCATTTAGAATCACGACACTCTCTAAGTATCTTCCTTCTTAGGTTCAAGGATTGAGGCATATAAATTCGATGTCCCTTTGTGTTTATTAGTTCATTCTCTTGCCAAAATCTCCTTGTTTTCCCTTCTTAACATTGGATCAATAAAGCTTTTCCCTGCTTATTACTCTCCATCCCCTCTTAAATTCTATCAACGAAGTTGCTTTCAGATTTGCTGATGGCTGCTAACTCAACCCTTCGGCTTAACGTCTTGCTGTAAATCATAATGTCATCCAAGTATATTACTACGAATTGATCAAGAAAGGGGGCCAAAATACGATTTATAAGTGTACAAAAAGTAGCCGAGGCATTGGTAAGGCCAAACGGCATGACTAAGAATTCAAAAGCACCATACCTTATAACACAAACTTGGGTTCGTCTCCTTCTGTAATCCTCACTTGGTGATATCCCGACCATAAATCCAATTTGGAGAAGTATCTAGCTTCTCCCAACCTGTCGAATAGATGCGATACCAGTGAAATGAGATACTTATTCTTTATAGTGACCTTGTTCAAGGCTCGATAATTAATACACATTCGAAGTGATCCATCTTATTCCTTCTAAAAGAGTATAAGAGCTCCAAAAGGTACCTTTGAAGGCCTAATGAAACCTACTTCTAGTAATTCTTTCAATTGTCGCCTTAACTCTTCTAATTTTGGAGGTGACATCCTGTATGGGACGGTGGCAAGCAGCTTGGCTCCAGGTTCCAATTCTATCATATGGTCTACCTCTCTTCTTGGCAGTAACTTCTTGGGCAACATTAGTGGCATTATATCCCTAAATTCTTTCAATATCTCCCCTACTTGAGGTAGAACGCTTTCTTGACCAATAGTCTCTTCCCTGACTTTTAGGGCGGCCATGTAAGTGACTTCATTCTTCTTAAGTCCCTTTTCCAATTGCATAACCGATAGTAATTTGGTGGCTTAGTTTACCTTTCTTATGATGGGGACTACACATTGTGAGTTATGATTAAGTACACAAATACAGTTAGCCCGCGATACGATAAGTGCATCAATGCGATCTAGGAAATTCATCCCAATCACAAACTCAAAATCATCCATTGGCACTACTTCAACAGTCTCTTATCCCTGCCAACCCCCAATATAGAGCTCTATCCCCCTAGCTACTCCAATAGTAGGAACTTTCTTTGAGTTAAATGCTTTGAATCATGTTTTGGTCTCCTCCACTTTTAGCCCCAACTTCTTTGCTGCCATATCAGAAATGAAAAGATAGGATGCTCCTATGTCAATGAGGGCATTAAGTTTCTTACCTACTACCGATACTTTGATATACATTGATCCTTTTCTTCTTTTATTAACTTAAGACTTCATGGTACTGAGTAGACGAATTAACCCTAACTGAGGCTCATCCCCTTCATTTGAGCTCTCACCTGCTACTGGCGCCACCAATCTCTCTTTCTTCGAACACTCCCTGGCATAATGGGAACCATTACAAAAATAACATTTCAATTCATAGGATTTCCATCGTTCTCCATCTCTCCCTTCACGAGTTCTACCTTGATCATTATCTCTTTCCTCTGCCTTAGTTTTCCCCTTGGAAGAACTCCCACTCTTTTCCCTCTCAGCTCTCCTTTTCCATCTTCCCCTCGTGTCTTAGGATCTGTCTTCCAAAATTCCAGCAAGCCTTCAGCAACTACTATAGACTTGGAAATGTCTTCCACTCCCCTTCGCTCTAGTTCTAATTTAGCCCAAGGTTTTAAGCCATCCACAAACATTACCAAAGTATCTTCTTGGTTGAGGTTTGGGATTTCTAACATCAACTCTGAAAATTTATTTACACATTGCTTTATGTCACTCTTATGAGTTAGGTGACGCAATTTCACATTTGCTTCTTTAGCAGCATTTTGAGGGGAGAATTGACCCTTCAGTTCTTGTACAAAGCTATCCCTTGTGTTGGTATCAGCCTGTGCCACCATACCATAGTAGAGTCTTTCGGATACATGGCAGCAGTACGTATCTTTTCAGCATTATCTAAGATTCTTACTGCATTAAAGTATTGTTCCACTCCCCACAAGAAATTGTCTATTTCTCAAGTGGATCGCGTTCTATTGAAATGCTCTAGCTTAGGAACATCAACCCTATGGCCCGTCTGGACAGTCACCCCATTTGCAACAGTAATTCGACAAGCCGTCAATTGAGTCTTGAAATCTTCAATCTTCTAACGCATGGCTACTACCATTGCATCAATCTTAGCTTCATAAGCCTCTTCCTTAGTTTCTAAAGTCGTAACTCGGGCTTGGAGAGTATCACCCTTCTCTTCAATAATGTTTCCACACTACCTAAGCTCCTCTACTGCCTAACTCAGTGCTCCTTGCAATTCTCCTTGGAGTTCTTCCTCCATCTCCTAAAGACTGCCTTGAGACTCATTAAATTGTTCCTTAACTCAGCAATACTCAACTCTACCTTATCCATCCTATTAAGGAAGGAGTTCAGCAAGTCTCGAAACCTAGCCCTTTGCTTGGTAATACGGCGACCGTCATGGTCAACCAACTCGTTGACCATTGAAGTGTTGTTGTCTTCTCCCAGTGACATTTTCTCCACAAGTAGTCTCTTTTTCCAAGCTTTGATATCACTTGTCTCGGACGGATTCTATCACTCGATCTCATGCGGCACTTAATGTTTCTGACCACACTAAAAAAGAATAAGTCATCCTGTAACACACTCACAAAGTTTAGAGAGAGAAACTCTAAAAATATGTTGTATTCACTCAAATAACTTCTGTCTTACATCTGAGAGAAACACCCCTATATATATAAAAAGCCTTTACAAATTAATGGTTAAGATCAATTCGATCTAACAATTATAGTTGACTCCCAACTACCACATTCACTAACCCCATCTGCTACTATATAAGATTCTGAACTTCTCTAGAACCTTTTGGAACTTTTTATCTTCTAAAGGTTTTAGTAGGCTTAGGCTTTAGTCTTACACTTTAGGGACCTCCTGAAAATGATCAATTTTAGAGGGTCCATAACATATACACGTAATATGCATCAATAAAATTTTAATATAATAGAATAAATGGTTTTTGAGACAATTGTTACACATGTTCTGCACATACTATGTATATAAGTTTTATTAATATTTGCCCACAATATATACGTGTGTGTAACAAGCAATGAATATTTTTCTTTTTCTTTTTTTTTAATGGTTTAGACACGTGATACGTAAGCCAAGCACCGCTTATTTCTCGCAATGTCCCCACGACATGACATGGCTTGTAGTTCATTATATCATGATACTTAAATTAATTATGATCATCATTTAACAGTCAGAGAGAGAGCATCGTGGTCCACGCGACCCTATCGTGCACGTGGAGGATGGTTGGATGCTGCCAATTGCATGGGCATGGCATCTCCTTTTATTGAAATCTTGGCCTTAGAATAGTGAATACAACAAACAAAAACAACGAAGAAAATGTGCTGCATAGCGCTTTACTAGATTAAATTGGAATAGAATAATGAAGAGCCTATGAGTTACGGTTCACAGCCTCGGAATATACGATGATGTCATTGATTATGCAATAGATTAATTAAGATGTAGGTATGATTATGAAAATCATAATTAATTAATGATGAAAACCAGTTTTCAATTTCGAACCAGACTTCTATTTTCATATTGTTTTCCTAATTATGGCCTTCTTGAAGGAAAATAGACTTAGAGCTGGAGGACTTGGTAATGGCCTAATGGGTAGGTTAACAACCGCGGCCATCATGGTTGGCGTTGGGGTTCTCGCGGGGTAGCGGTAGGTGGTTTAAAAAAACATAAATAAATAATGAAACCCGAACCGTTCTGCAACGATAGAACAAGACGCCAGCGATGCTATGTTACTCGCTAGTCATATAGTCAATGGTCCCTCCCTTGTCTATCTTTATCGCCTGATAAGGATATACGAGAATACAATCCTACACTCTTCAAATCTTTTAGTCCAATAGTGTAATTAACATGGAAAACAAATTCCTACGACTACGAGTAAGCAAAACGCCGAACAAGTAAACAAAAGTACTGCTTGTTGCAAACGCATGACAATTGCACTTGAATTGAGCACTAAATAATACACACACAGGCTTAGTTTCTTTATCTTATTTAAGATTGGCAATAATTACATGCCAGTTTTCAAGTTTTGCAATCATAACAATCCTGCCATATATGCTAATAGATAATGATAATATAGGGTCGGTAGCTACAATTATTCTAGTAATATATCCAAGACGTTATATTAAAGTGGAAACAAACATAATCACAAATAAACCAAAAGAATAATGCTTCATTGAATATAAAAAGAAAAAGCGTTTATTACAATAAAATTTAAGTTTTCTACTAATGCGATAATACCTAATGAATTAGTCTAGAACCCTCATGGTCAGCTCTCTCTTAATTAATCCTCATTTAACTTTCCCATCCTTAAGCTTTTGTTAAGTTTACCTGCAAAAGAATAACTACACATGTGCTTAGTAAGATGGCAAGGAATATGCATTATACATTCATCAAGCAAACAACCATTGTTTAGCTAGAGTACAATGCAACAAATCAAATGAATCCGCATGACGTTATCCAGTCCATCATGAAATTAGAAAAATTAATCCTACTTTAATCTGGATTTCGAAGAGTTTCCATAAATAATGTTTTCCCACCAAATCAAGACTTGTGCAATGGACCATCGTTCTTCCCTAAACCACTTCAGACTATCCCTGGATAGCTTTTACTAGTACTGCAATCTCCTCTCTGGTCAGTGTAGTTCAACATGGTCGAAAGAAAGTAATACTTATACCTCATCAAGTGGTCAGCATTTGATGGGGCAAGATACAAATATGCAAAGGATGAAATGCATGACTAATTGATTAAAGCCAAATAAAATCCCCATACCAATTATAGGGTGATCAAGCAATATATCAAATCACAACATAAAATTATAGTACAACCAATCACACTAATCAAGTAGGCCTAATACAGCACAACATGTGAAACACATACACTATATGCACAAAAGCAACTTTAATTACATGTAGCTGACAATTCCTTGTTATAAATAACATAACTGCGGTGAAGTAGACCAACTTATCTTAGTTGCGGAGTGCTTGATGTCCCTTGAATAATAACAGAGATCCTATGAAATAATGTTTAAGTTAATTGTGTAAGAATAAAGATATTCCTAAAATACTTTCTTTAACAAAAGGCTTTGAATAAGATTCTAAAGTAGGTTTTGAGTGAGGTTCTAGGTTAAGTTAATCCTTATGGTTTCCTTAATGTAATTTTTGGGTAAGATTGCAAAAGAGGTCTTGAAACATATTCTTATTTTGATGCTAAAGGAAAGCAACATTTAGTTTATGTCAAATTGATCATCATGTTAGTTAGTAATCTTTCTGTCTGTATGTTAATTCTCAATTTTCAAGTAAAAGGAGTTAAGTCTTAAAAGAAGTGGCAAAAGATAACCTCTATATATAGAATAAGGTGAGGAAATAATAACCTTTTTAAAGTTATGGAACGCTATCATTGTATGGGCTATGAAAAGGAAGGGTTCGATATGCAATGGATTATAGTTGAATTATATATAAAGATGTGCTAAAATAACTAGTAATTAAGCTTTATATCGTAGAAAAACTTATAGTGTTAGTGTAAAAGAAGCCAAAATATATGAAATTTAGTATTATCTTTTATTTTGGAAATATAATATTTAACGAAAAATCAATATTTTATTAGGAAATGAGCTAAATAATCAAGAAAATTAGAAAGTACTTCAATAAATGGAAACTATAGTTTCTAAAATTCTTATTGGGGACATTAAATTATGTGAAAAAGTTTGGGGGTTTTGGAAAGTCATTAGATAGGGTTTTATGATTTTTGTTTGAAAGGGACATTTTTAATCAAAATAGGTAGAAACTTACAAAAATTTTTAAAAAACCAAAAATATAAAATTAATTCTAGGAAAATTAATACAAGAATATATAATTATAAAGTACTTACAGGTAAAAGAATTCCTTGAAACAATATAAATTGAAGGCTCCAAAATTATTTATGGTAAAACTAACAAATCAGCAAAAACCACCACTTACTTGTGGCCACAACCACTCTAACCTTGTCTAATCTCTTAAGAGGAATATGGAGGAGCTATATAAATTTTTCCCTAAATTTGAGAGGGTTTCTTTGAGTGATGTGAATTTTTGAAGTTAGAAAAGGGATATTTATAGTGTTTAAAAATTAAATTTTAATTGTACATTAGTCTAAAAATTGTGGAAAATTAGAAATATATTCCTCATATTGTTACACTTCTCTCATTAAAATTTCATAATTTTTGGACAACATACAAATTTTAGTGAATTTTTAAAGAAGTTATTTAATATTTTAATAATTTTATAGTAAGTGTTAATTCATGGAAAATTTGCTACGTGTTCTTAACCTAAGACATGTATCTAACTAATTTTTCACCACTTGTATAATTTTTGGTGAATTCTTCAAGAAGTTATCAACATATTCTAATAATTTTATGATATTTCCTAATTTTATAAATTTTTGTTTACTTTCATTACAAGTTGTTGCATATTTCTATGACATGTAATTAGTTGTTTGACATTTGTAGAGTTGATTTGATATTTCTTGAGTATTTTATGATATTTTATATAATACTTTTATCATATTTTAACATTCTACCCAATTATTTTATTATTTAATTTACTTTTTTAAGTATATTCTTTACTTTTATTTGGTAACATGTCATAATGATATTTTATATGTAAGAGGCATGGGTTATTATCATATTTTTTACCCTTATTTATTGTTTATTTATCTTACTTTATTACAAGTTTGTTATTTATTATTCTATTTTTACTCTTTACTACCTACTTTTATTTCTAGAGGCAAATTTATCTTTTTCTCAACTTTTATCATCATCGATCCTTTATATACTTTATAGTTAATTTCCTAACTTTTTATCTAGTTATCTAGCAATAACTAAAGATATGCAAACAGGTTAAACAAGTCAACCTGACCCCAACCACTTTAGCCTGTAAATTAAACAAGCTTAGCACATTTAATCCACTTTTTAAACGAGCTAAAAAACCTTAACCCTAGTCTTTTTAAAAAATAAGTCGAACGAGCCAACTCGCAGACCAAAGTCCACTTATACACCTAACTAATTCCCTTTTACTACTTATTATTAATTTCTACCTTTTATAGCCTAGTCTACATACAGGGTTATAATATCAATTTTAGCTTATTCTTTTTTACTAAGAAATTGTTCAGTTAAATTATTCTTATTCCCCTGAGGTTTCTTCTTTTACCAATCTAATTTTTGCTATCAGTTTGCTATCAACTTTGTAGTCCTTACTAATGGGTTGATGTTCCTAGTCATTTCTTATGTTCTAAGGTTGTTTAAGGTTATAGAGTTGGTAATTGAATTTGTAAGAACCTAAGGCTTAGGGTTTATATTGTTGTATTTGTTTAAGCAAGATTACAAGCCTTACGTTACACAAATCTCAGTGTCCCAAGGCTAGATTTTTATTTCCTGACACTAAAAGTTAAATTGAAGCCAATAATATCTATATATATATATATATATATATATATCGTCTTATCCCAACACCAACACTAATGCCAAAGCTACAATCTAGTCTTCTCATATTGGTTTTTCCATCGGTATCATTCATTAAGCAACTGGTCCATTCTAACCATTTATAAGCATCTTATTTCATTCGGATGATCTCTTTAAAACTTATATCGTGAATATTAAACTTGTATCATTACAATTGACCATATCGATAATCTACCTACTTGCATATGGAATTTCGGTGTTTGAATCTATTAGATATATCATCCCAAATGCTCATCTAACAATAGATAGTAAACATTTAATGCATGACTCACTCATTCAGAATGGCTACTCGTCTTAATGTAAGCATAACTAAACCTTTGTAAGGGCCAGTTTTGAACTGTTAACCAACCCAGAGAGCCACCGAACTAGCCTGATTCAAGGATGGGCAGGTCTGAATAAACCTACAAACCACCAAGACATAAGGCTTAAGTAGTTTAGCCAACCAAACCCATCAGTTTAGGCTAGTTCTACCCCTCTAATGTATATATATAAAAGAAAAAAGAAAAGAAAAATCAATCATTAATTATCTCATGTCTTCTTCTACTTTTCCCTTTCCCAACATATTCTCTCCTTTCCATACACATTCCCATTATTAATTATCTCATGTCCATCTAATTGTGGAAATAATATTTAACAACGTACCATCACAAATTATAGTTAATAGTTACATTGTAATTTGTTCTTTTCGTATTAACAATGTATTCCAAGATTTGAATTTTCGAATGAGAAATCCTCATCCATTGCAAATTGCAACTTTTCTCACTTTACTTAACCTTACTTAATTTTTTAATATTAAAATAACATCATGTTCGTGCTGTTCAAATTAATTATATTTTAATGGAATAAAATTTGCAACTTTTATCGCTTTACTTTATCCAGTATAAAGTGTTACATCATTTCGAGAAAAAAAAAATAGAAAACAGAAGCAAGCAAGAAATTGTTTAAAATAATTTACAAGAATGCATGAATAGGGTTATAAAAAAAAAAAAAAAAAACCTATTCTAGGTTGGTTCCACCTTACAACAACCCATGAACCAACAATTGTAGGTTAGTTCCAGCTTACGCCAACCCATGAACCAACAATTGTAGGTTGGTTCAATTTAGTGCTCAAGTCAAAGCATGACTAACATACCAATTTAATTATAAGCATATAATTCCTTAAGTACATTTCATACACATACCACCATATAAGCAGAATAGGTATTCATCTTTCTTTTTTTTTTTCTGTAAACTTTAACAAATTATTCTATAATTTTTCAAAATACCCTATAGCTTAATTAATAACTTCATTATTTTTCTAGAAAACTGCTCTTTAGTTTATGCGAATTTATTTTTTAAATTATGGTAAGGTTTAAGAAAATATTTAATTAATTTGGCATTATTCTAAATAATATGTCTCGATTCAAGAAATTAAATTAGCCTAATCAAAATAATTGGTTTACCAAATGGCACTCTTCACCAACTTAGTCATCGAGTTTTAGAAGGGGTGATCTAATTTATAACCTTATCGATTGAATCACCAATTGGGTTGGTCGAATATGATTAAATGTAGTCTATATTATTTGTTTTCTTACTTTTATGCATAGTTTAGCCTAATTTAAGCTTTGATCTTATGAAACAGTTTTATCGGTCAATTATATAAAATTTACTATGCACCGCTATATTTCCTAAATCCTAACCACTAAGTTAGAATTTTACAACAAATATATTAAATTTATCCTAAAGAGTTTATATTCTATGGATATAATTCTATTATTTCTATTATGATTTTGTTATTTCATACATATTATCTTGAAATTTCAAAATTTTTACTAAATCTTATACTCCAATTGAATTAGAGTCTAAGTTTTCTTATCAATTTTATCTCTTTCCTAAAGTTTCAAGCTTTTGATTATATCTTAAAATTCCAATCTCTATAATTCAATTAGTGAAATTAAATTAGTATTTCAAATACCTATCTGAGTTGTTGTTTGAAGAAAGTTGTCGATGGAGATTCTTTATTGGATACTTCTTCATAGACCTATATTTGCAAAATAGTACACTATAAGGGGGTGCCAAAGTGTTATTTGATATGGCTACTCCGATGTTTAAGTTAATAATGTTATGGGATTAATTGCAATCGCAAGAAATTTAGGTTATGCAAAAAGTTACATATATTTGGGGTTTAACCCCTATTTATAGTATTTGGGGGAAAGATATATCTAGAAAGTGAATATATGTGTATCTTAGCTCAATAAGAAAGTGAATCTTTCTTGTTTAGGTAAGATTTGTGATCCCTTGGCAAGTCGTAGCTCCTACAGGTTGGTATGTTCATTGTGTGCCTATGAATGTCCATCATCTAAGTTTTTTAATCAAATTTCCATTCCTCAGTGACCTTCAACATGGATGCCATAAGCAGCATCAAGTTAACAAGCTGATGTGTCTCCAAGGTTGGACATACAGAGAAACACCACAACGAAGCGAATAAAAAAGAACAAAAGAAAAGCTAGTAAAATACGGGTAGCTACCAATTGGATATGACACACTAATTGATCCTACTCGGCTTACAATCCGCCAGATATGACATGCCGATCCGAACTAAAGAGTCACATACCATTACTTTTTTGCTAAAGGAAATAGATAAAAGTTGAAGGATAATGAGAACACTAAAGTTGCTTGAAGGATACTTGAATAATATTTTGATATTGATGATTGATGTCTGCATACAAATAAGTAGGGGGTTATATACTTATCTACTAGGATTACCTTACATATGTGAAAAGATAAAAAGGAGTATCCGTACAATTAGATTACATAATATATATTAGGGTAAAAGAAACAAAGAATATTTAGTATAGAAAAGTAAAAAATCCTTATGGAATGTTGTGTCAAAAGATACATGTCATGTAGTAACTGAATGTTAGAAATATGGTACAAGCAGGTGAAAGAAAGAGAAGACTTTGTAGTCTAAGACCAACCTGATCTGAATTAAGTCAAAGACTAATCAATCATTCTGTAGAGAAGTCAACTTGAGTTGAGGTCGGATGCCTGTAGTCGGCTTGAGAGCTCGATTCGACTAGTCTTGGGCTGTCTTATGGGATAAATCATAGCTGCTGGGCAGGAGCAGGTCAAGCACATGTGAAGGTTTGGCAGTCAAATTGGCAAAAAATCAAGCTCAAGTAGGAGTCTTCATCTCGGATAAGGCTTTGAGTTAGTATTCTTCGAATGAGTCCTTAGAGTCCTTTAGTTGGACTATGGGTAATCAATCTAAGGAGCTGATTCTTATCATAAACCAAAGTCCTGACCTATACTAAGTCAAGTGCTCGATGAAGCTCGATCTTAGGGGAAAAATCCTAAATAAGGTTTAGATTGGAGTTCTAATAGATTTGATATGGGCCCAAGTAAGTCGACCATGTTTCACAAGGGTAAGAAAGGGCCTTAGGAGCCTAATGTCCAAAATTGCCCATCAACATGAGTATTTTCATATTAAGTTTTATGATTGTCGAGTTCTAAATTCAAACTCCTAAGTATTGATTATTAATTCAAAAGATTTGAAAGTATAGAACTTGCTTATCATAATATTTCCTCCTAATAGTTTCTCTTTAACTACAACAATAGATAGTTTCAAAGTGCAGTGAATTATGAATAAGAGTGGCAAAAAGATCGTATAAATGTCTCTATGTACCAAAAAAGTTATGTACCTCATGTTCTTATGCTTTTTCATGCTAGAGCCTAATGTGTTTTGCCTATAGGCCTACATAATGGCATGTTCTTTTAAAATTCACAAGTTATATATATTTTTTACTCTAAATATTTCACACACATTTTTACATGTTATAAGTACTTTATAATTTGTTGATAGTGATTTTTCATTTAGCTTATGTTAGGCTTCCTTAGGCTTACAAAACAAAAGAGCCATCAAAATGGATACCAAAGTTTCCTTTGGCATCGTTACTTCAATATTTAAGTAAGTCTCCATCGAATATAAGAAACCCAGTGGATGGTGGTAGAGTGGGAGTAAATCACCTTTAAGCATATCTCTTTTGGATTCCCTCCCCCCTTCTTAAATGAGTGCATGACTAAGCATTTTTATAGTCGTGGGTTAATGAGATCCTTCCTTTAACTTAGGTGGCTAGCCTAAGCTTAGTGAGTTTCATTAAGCAGGGCATAAGCCAAATGTGACAACCTGCTTAATAAGAGCCTATCTTCCATCAATCCCATCTCTTCAACCACATTATAGTTGATATGCCTTGTTGAGTATGGGGAGCTGAAAAGTATGAGGTGCTCAAGCTCTTAGGTTGTCCCATTTGTTGCGGCTCTAAGCTTGGATTATCTTGCTGAAAAGGATGAGGTGCTCAAGCTCTTAGGTTGTCCCATTTGTTGCAACTCTAAGCTTAGATTATCTTTTGGGTTTTTAGCCTTCCTTCTAGGCTTAAAGGCCTAGGCTATCAACATAGTTCATATTGCAATTATCATTCACATTCATTTTTAGGATACTACCTATATTAGTTAGGTCAATATAATCATTATCTTTATCTTTCTTTTTTTTTTTTTACTTTCTCAATCTCAATGTTTTGCTTCACTTGAATCACTTAAACATGTTTGAACATACAGTGAATTGGAAGAAAAGTTGATCAAAATTGGTCAAGAATATATCCATCCACACTAAATAAGGATGCTACTAAATAGATCATTATAGGATTTTCAACTTACTTGACCAATTAAAAACCCTATAGGATTTGACCTTAAAAGATTTTGAGTCTAGTTCTAGAAATAGTTGTCAAATTTTATAAGGTTTTGAGTCGAGTTTTGAGATTTAGAAAAAACCTAACAGAAAACTTGAACTCAATTAAAAATAATAACATGATATTAATAATTTAGTATTAGTTATGAATAATAAAACATAATAGTTAATAAAAACTATCTTATATCTTTCATATTTTGTCTTTCAAAAAAAACTTTAGCCTCATCTCTTTTTCTCTCTTATATTTTTTGTGACTCTCTTCTCTCACCTTTACTCTCTCTTTTAATCAGTCGGCTACATTTTTCAATCCCTATTCATCTCCTTTTCATTATTTGTATATTAATTTAAAATAAAAAAAAGTTAGTTTAGTCTTAAATAATGGGATAAACCCGTTAGAAGTACTTAAATTTTCATATTTTTTCATTTTAATATCTAAATTTTAAACTTATTCATTTTAGTACTACAACTTTTTAAATGAAACAAATTACTATATTTATTATAACAACCATTATAAATAATACTTATTTGTTTCACTTTAAAAAATTGAAATATCAAAATGAAATAAAAATATAAAGTTCAAGCAGTAAAATAGAAATAAAATAAAAGTTGATGTATTTATATTATTATTCCAACATTTCATAATAACGGTCATTATAATGGAGATACCAATTTACCTTACTTAAAAAGTTAGGGTACATAAACGAGTTTAAAATTTAGATACTAAAATGAAAAAATATAAAGTTCAAATACTCGTACTGGCTTTATCTCCTTAAATAATTACATGCCATTTGTTTTATTATTTAAAGCAATTCATATACTATTTGCTTTAATTTTTTGTGTATACCTACAAATCAATTTTTTTAATGTTAACAAGTTAGATCGTGTTTTTAATGAGTTTTATAAAACCTTATAGAAGCGGGTTCTAGAAATATAACAAAAACCTACCTATGGGGTTTTAGAAACCTTATAAAGTATTGAGTTAAGTTCAGATTTTATAAAACCTATTCCAAACCTACTCTTGTGGTATCTTTCGCACTAAAAACTTGTTTCATCACAATAGTGAGCACTAAAGTTGCTAGGATTTGTTTGATGGTGAGGAAAGGATTGGAAAATTTTTATTTTTTATTAGTTTTTTCCAACCATGCATAATACAGCTGGTAGAATATGAATTTGAAATTGATCCATCCTCTTGGAGGATAAAATTAGACTATAGCAGTTTTATTTTTAATATTGGCTTCCACCATTTTATAATGAGAAATTCTTCGATTGCCATGCTATCGTGAATTCAAAAGTAGTACTTGGATGAAGATCAGGTTTCGTACTAATAGTTATGAATTCTTCGAATACGTAAATTTTTTTGGTAATTTTAGTAAATTTGTCATTTTTGTTTCTTATAATTTTATATAAAATAGTAATATTACTTTATTAATTTTCTGCATTGTATTCTTTTTTATAAGGGGGTAACATTTCCACTCCTGTGTACGAGTCTTTTTGCCAATAAATTAAGAAAATAGACTATTATTCTACTTGCATGAAAAAGGACTAGAACTATATTAATTAAACTATATTTACACTTTTTGGCACAAAAAGAAAAAAAAAAAAAAACCCTACATTTACACATACTATTCGATATGTAAGTTGGAGAGTCTTGTTAAAAAAAAATAAGGAAAAGATATATAAACATTAAATTTCAAAAGTAGGCACGTGGATCAGCCCACCATCTATCTTTAACGGGTTTGGCATGCCTATACTCGTCAAGGCACACAACGCGTTTATTGGACGTAATTGTTAGGGAAGGATGGATTTATTTATGGTGTTTAGAGTGGAATCGGTATAGCTTTTACATTTAATTTCCTTATAATATTTCGGTTTCCTTTTCAGTATTATATCAAATTGATTTGTTGTTACATTTTCCTGATTGATTACATCTTTATTTTATTTACTTTATTTTATTTATAGATATTTATCACAATATATATATTATATATCTTAAAAGCGAATTTTTCTGCGATAATGTTATACTAATCAAAATAACTTGCTATAAAAAGTTATCGAGTTATTTTCTTACTGTCTCTTTCCTAAAGTAACCTATTATTGACCTATTACTTAAGTAACATGTTAACCTATTTTAATAAAATAAATGGTATATATTAAATTTTACTAAATTAATAATTTAGATTGGTTAGCATTATAGGAAGAATCTATTTTAGATACAAAATAGTTTGATCGATTTATTTATTTTATTAATATTTTGTAATATTTCCTGGATCAGGGGTATCTCAGGCTATTTATTCAACATAATTGATATGGATTAGCATCTTAAAAATTAAATTGGCCCGAAAAAAACTGTCGAAGCTCTAACTTCGTTTATTTTCTGTTATGTTCATTACTATACATATATTTATTTTCATTTTATTAAGTAGGATAGATTCTAAACCAGCTATTATATATATATATCCTTCTCCATTCTTTTTGGGAATAGTACAAATATACGATGTAAATCCAGAAGGGAAGGGTGTATCTGGAAATAAGAAATGTATCGATGAATATTAATAAATAAATAGGTTGTTGAACTTGTCTTCACGTTATTTCATCCCCTGGCCCCTATATTTTTCCTACTTTTACGTTTTACCTTTTATTGAAGTGAAGACGGCAGCCGCCGCAGAAGGCAAGGCTACGGTTGACCAACGACGACGTCGTAGTACTACTCTTCTTCCTCGCAATTGGAAGCTTTCCATCTACCCTGTTTCCTTGTTTGCTGGACCTTTTCAAATTTTTAAGTCTAACAAATTGGATGGGAACACATTAATTTTACGTTTTATTAGTAAAGCTATTATGCTTTATCTTATCTGTTATAGAAATCAATCCATAAATTATAAGCTATTTCATGTTGGCACAAGTGGGTATTTAATGTTTAATATTTTCTAGGTTTTCCATTTCAATCATTAGTATTTCTTTTTATTTGAGTTCTCCATGTTTTAAAGACATTCTCATAAAATTATTTTTTTTTTAACTCTCTTGAAAAATTTTCAAATGTTGACACATCTTGCTTCTAATGAGCCAACAATAATTAGTATAGTAATATAATATGGATAAATATATTAAGTTTAAACATATTATAAAAATTTTATAAAATAAAAAAATCCCTTTGAGTGCAACGGCAACCAACCCTCAACTTTAGGGTGGTTTGGTCCACTGTGTTGTTGATGAGTGAGTCATGAACCTTCGTGGTGGTGGATCCCCAACCATTCCTTTTAGAAAGGCCAAAATTCGAAAAAAAGTTATTATTTCCTTGTCATAGGTTATATGTCTCTTTTCTTTTCTTTTTCTTTTTCTTTTTCTTTTTTCTGAGATAGGGAGGGGATCCGCTATGTATTTCTACTAATAGTAAAAATATTCTAAAGTTCAAAAAAAAAAAAAAAAAATTAAACTTTCACACAAGCTTCCAATATCTCTCCAAAATTGGAATAAAGGTAGAAAAAGTGTCTATTTTAACTTTTAGCAATTTAGTATGTAAACTTTTATTTCTTACAATGTATTTGTTTCTTTTTTTTTTTTATTTGGTTTCAATTTGGTGTCTTCATTATTAAAAGAAAGTTAATGACCATTTCATTTTTCTTTTCCATTTTAGTGTTTATAGGTTTTAATTGCATTTTGATGTTTGTACTTTAGTTTTGATGCATTTTAGTATTTGATAACATATTAATTTGAAAAGATTAATTTTAGACTTTTCTTTATTAATCAATTGTTCTAAAAATTAAAGAATATATAATTTTTATGCCGATATTTTTCTTTATGTATAAATTTTATATGTAATGACCTATTTTAGCGAACTCTGTATTTTACAAAAGTTTGTAAGATGTACTTTTATTTAAAAATAAAATCTAGTATACATCTTTTAATAAACTGAACCAAGTAAGATTTAGAATGATCATAACTTGCAAATCAACTATCATTTAATCTTGAAACACAAAATTTCTTACTCGTATAATAATACATTTGCTCATAACATAACATTTTGTCACGTCTTCCATAATATTTTGGTATTGATTGTTGAAATTTTGTAATTTTATAATTTACAAATTGGACAATGTATGACTATAAACTTATAGTCATTAGAAAGCTCTTATTACAAACTATTTCAAAAATGTTGGTTTGACTTAAAATTATACAATTGAAAATTGTCTTTTTTCTTTTGCATACTCAACTAGCTCTCGCTTTTCTTTTCTTTTCTTTTTTTTGAAAATTGATATGATTCTAAAATTATAGTAATTACAAGATTTAAGGAACTTAGAATTATTATAATCTCATATTTTCACAATCACATCACGAGGCATGAAAATCTGTAGATAATGAAAAGATATACAATTTTTAGCAAAACGATAAAGTAAAGAAATATGTATGAAATATAAAGATCATTTAAAATAAAAATAAAGTCATGAAAGTAATGATAATTATGATGTACGGAAAATGCAAAATTTAGAAGATGTTTGCAAAGTGTGGGCTGTTGCGAAAAATAAAATAAAGATACGAACAAAAGTAAGGATTAAAAAAATAAAGCATTAATACAAGAAAAAAATTTAGAGGAATTACAAGTTTTACTATGACCATTTCATTTTTTTTTTTTTTAGTAGTGGTCTACTATTTCTAAAATATAAGAAAATATATAAAGGCCGCATACCTAAAAAATGGATGATTTTTTACTATGTAATTTGGAATCAAATGACGAGTTTATGTAGCTCATAATCTGAGTTTTCCAACAGTTATATAGTTATGGCTATGCGATTTTCGATTTACAAGTTATGGAAACTACAGAGTTATAAGAATTGGTATCTATAGGCTACTGGAAATATAACATAATATTATAATAAATAGAGACGCGTTATTTGACAAGTCCAAAAATTCATATTATGAAGGCAAACGGCTCCCAATTTACAATTTATCACCATTTTAAATTTACTTAATTAATGCAGTCTTGGAGCACATAATAGATTTTATTGTAGTCTAGAAATACGTAATACAGCTTATTTTCAAATAAAAACAAATGTTTAGGGTTCTTTAATAGTATAAGATTTACTAAAATAAAAAAGTTATACATGGTCAAAATTACTGAATCTATATACACATATATATATTTGGAAAAATATAAATAATTCCTTTCAATTCTGACCTAGGTATGGATTTACTCTCAAAATTTTCAAATATTACAAAGTATCCCTTTAGCTTTGTTGAATTGACAACACAAAAATCACCGGAAAAACAAATGACAACATAAAGGATGTTGATCTTTAAGTTCAAGAAAAACATACTAAGATGAAAGTTTAAGGACTCATATAGTACAAAGCATTTTCCCATCAAAGTTTATAAGGTTATTTGCATTCTTTAGGGTATTATTTGCCAATATACAATGATTTGCACTACTTATAGGTTTAGGAAGTAAATTTATACCTAGATAGAAGATTTTTTTTTTCCTTTTAATCTCCTAGATAAAAGTTTAAGAGAGTCGTTTGCATTTTTCCTATATATATTTTTTTAATTTTTAAAATAGTATATTAATAAGAAAAATAAGAATCTTTGATAATTTAACTAGTGAACAAGCATTAAAATGCATTAAAGTTAAAGTACAAATACCAAAATAAAATTAAAAACTAAAATATAGACATGATATAAAAAAATGTAACAGTGGTTAACTTTCCCATTAACAAAGACCATAAATTGAAACAAAATTGAAAAAATAGCACTAAATCAAAAAAATAAATAAATAAAAATAAAATTTAAACACTAAATTGCAAAAGCCAAAAGTACCAGCACTTTTTATACCTTTATCCCCTCTAAGGTCTAATAACAATAACGAAGAAATTATCAAATTTGATTGCAAAACATTTTACTAAATGAGTCTAACTACTAATATTTGTCAAATAAAACTATTTATCTCTCTAAAAACCACATATATATCATCCAGTTCGAACTAAGTAATGTTCGAGCCTTCATCTTGGTGATTTGCCATAACGACTACCGTGAAACCATCCTTTGAAATGGAAATCTAAATGAGTAAATCGTAAAACCTAGTACATATTACTTCACATATAAAATCATATTCACGTTATATACATGCAAAAAATTGCTACACAACAATCAAATTAATTGAATTATACGTTTATATGAATATATGGGTGGGTTTACGTGTGATTCACAACAGTACAACCTCAACAACATAGGTCTGCAATAACTCATATTCCACTTTTTCAAACGTAATCGAACCATAGTCCATCACTTGCAGTACATAACACGACCAAGAGTAAAGCATCCATTGTTTATATCACAAAATATAGCCAAATCAATACCCACTATCCACATCACACTATATAATTGAGCCATTGCTATCATCTAATATAAACTTGTGAAAATCTTCTCATATTAAGTGTGTTGATTGGGCCTTTTGGACATGGGTTCCTTAAGCCCATCCCAATATGTTAAGACTCATTCCTCACCTCGGTCCATGCCCAGAGTTTAGCCTATCCAACTAAGGCAAGACTCTGACCGCTAGAAGACTCCAACTAACGCCAAAAGACTAAGTCAATAACCATTTCTTACTTTTTTGAACCGCGTCGAATACCATAAACCCACTTTCCAATACTTGCAGAAGTGACTTTACCTACTAACTGCTCTTTAACTATTGGCACTACTCCTCTCTAAATATAAGATCATTGCATAATAGTAAACTACTTGACACTTAGTACACTTGAGCTTTCTAATTACTTTTGAGTACTTAAAACTCTCTAAAACATATTGCTGACTTAAGTATCGAATTAACCATGCTGAATAGTACCCTAGCACTACTTTACAGTGCTCTTTTTTGCAGGCTCTTCCACTTGTGCAAAGCCCAATCTCGGTTTAATCAATACCGGCCAAGATCTAAACACGATAGAGTATATCTTCGACCTTGGTTGAAGTGTAAAATTTTCAAAGAAATTTTAATATTTTTAAATATAGTTCAAAACCGTTAAATTACATGTGTGCACTTTCACTTTATTTGACCCTATAAATAAAACGATATGTTTCATGTGACACCAATAACTCTAAAAATTACCTAAGACTTTTATTTTCCTAAAAATTATATTTTCCTCTTTTTATTGTATTTTTTTTATATTTGTTTCTAAGTTTTCTATTTCTTTGTATTTTTAAATTAGGACCCCCTTCCTTATTTTAAAAGAAATTTTAAATACAATGGTGTGCCTAAGAGCTCAGTTATTACTAGGACTTATCAAAGCGAATTTGAACTGAAATGAGTCCTTCGAGATATCAAAAAAAATTAAAGGGAAATAGTCCACAATCAAATCAAAGTAGTTAACGTAAAACTACTCGGAGGATGTGACTCACCAACAAACACAACACGACTTGACACCATACTTGATATAACGCACAAGTTGATATCAAGATCCACTCGCTACTAATCCCGAGCTACTTGGCAAGATTAGATAAAAGTGTTCAAAATATGGACTTGGAGAAGGTTGTCTCACAAGAACAAAATATTCAGTATTAAAATGTAAGTTATCTTCAAGCTTGCAAAAGAAAATGACTATTTATAGTAAATCCTTAAGGCAATATTACCAATAGTGAAATTACAAGAAAGTATATATAAAAAGAAGATTCCTAATACATACCAAAAAGGGTAAAAAGGACAAAAGACTAAAAGTGGAAAATTAGTATAATGTTAGACAAGGTAGACAAGTGGCAGTGCAACATTCATCTCATACGAATATTCTCTAAGCACAACAAGCGAGAGAAGTCAAAATATTGCAACAATAAAGGGGTCGGGATGAGAGGGATGGTGACATGCCGAAAGAAAACTATTTAGCCGTTTAAGTGAGTCTCTCATCACTCAGCACTCGGCAGGAACTTCTCGGCAATAATCAAGCAGATTACTCGACATAAGGTCATCGGCAAGGGAACGGTCGACATCATTACTACTAAGTGTACAGATCAACGTATGACAATTAGGAAAGCTCGAGGAGTTTAGCTACATTCTTTCGACGTAAACTTTCTCGTCATCAGTAAGTTGCTGAGAGAGAATTCGTTAGGTGAAGAATTAGAGTCCTTGAAGCCATGCGCGAGTAATGGGATCGTTGGTCAATAGTTCATCAGTTCCTCAGGATTGTTGAAGATTTGCCCTCAAATCTTAGGCTCCAACATCTTCGGGTACATATGGAGTTAAGTTGGCGACGTTGAATGTAGCAAATACGTCGAGACCTTCTCATAACTCAATCTCATAAGCATTATCATTAATGCACCTCAGGATCCTGTAGGGGTCATCTGCTCTGAGAGATAGTTTGTTCGTCCTCTTGATAAGGAAGCGTTCCTTGCTAAGATGGATCCAGATAAGGTCCCTAATGGCATAAACAATTTGTTTCCTCCTGTAGCTTCCCACTTCCTTCTGTCGGGCCATAGTTTTGGCTAGTTGCACTACAATTCTTTGATAAAACCTGTGAAATTCCTCGACACGCTGTAAGCCAGATGGACTCTCCCTTTGCATAATCGGACTGTTAACTAAGTCTAAGGGTAGGTTCAGGTTAAATCCATAAACAACCTCAAAGGGTGATGTCCTAGTGGAGCTATTAGTAGAGCGATTGTAAGAAAATTCAATTATGGGCAAGTATAAATCCCAATAACGAGAGTTCTTTCCAACAATATCATGCAGGAGATTACCGATAGTTTTGTTAACTACTTCAATTTAGCCGTCTGTCTAGAAGTGGCAAAAGGTACTAAATAGAAGCTTAATGCCAAGTTTCCTCTATAAGGTCTTCCAAAAGAAGCTCGTAAATTTGGAATCATGGTCTGATACAATACTCCTTGGCACTCCATGCAGTCGCACAATTTCCTATAAAAAGAGGTTAACGATAAATAAAGTATCATTAGTTCTGTGGCAAAAGATGAAGTGGCCCATCTTGCTGAACAGATCGACCACCACCATGATCAAATTGTGTCTTCTCGGCGTATGGGGAAGGCCGAGCATAAAATCCATACTTAAATCGGTCCACGGCTGCTCGGGAATTAGTAGGAGTGTATATTCTCCATAGGGTTCTGTCCTCCCTTTTGCATACTTACACACCTTACACCTCTCAAGTATTTGGTGCACATCTCTCATTATCCCAAGCCAGTAAAAGTGCTCTTTCAATTTCTTAATCATCCTCTTCTCCCCAAAATGGCCAACTAGACCCTCGACGTAAGCTTCTCGAACTAGTAGCTCCTTTGCAAAATCACTCGGCACGCAAATTTGCTTTCCCTTCATCAAGAACCCCTTACTCAAATAGAATCCATTTGCAGCTCCTCTATCACTGCACTTGGTTACTAAAGGCCCAAAGTGTGTGTCATGCTCATATTGATCAGGTATAGTGCCAAATCCAAGCACTTTAGCTTGCAACGTCGTAATGAGGGTATGACGGCGAGAGAATGCATCAACCACTGTATTAGTGCTTCCCTTCTTATACCTGATGACATAGCAAAAGGTCTCCAAGAACTCAACCCACTTCACGTAATGCTAAGAAAGCTTCTGCTACCCGCGAAGATGCTTGAGAGATTCATGATCCGAATAGATGACGAATTCTCTCAGCAACAGATAATGTTGCTAGTTCTGAAGTGTATGGACAAGGGCATAGAACTCCTTGTCGTAGGCTAAGTAATTCAAGGCAACACCTCAAAGTTTTTCGCTGAAGTAAACAATAGGTCGGCACTCCTGCATAAGGACAGCACCAATGCTGATACCAAATGCATCACATTCAACCTCAAAAACCTTCTCGAAATCTGGTAGGGTAAGTACTAGAGCAAACGTCAACTTACACTTCACATCTTCAAAACTCCTCTAAGCCTTTTTTGTCCATTTAAACTCAACGTTCTTTTTAGTCAATTCAGTCAATGAAGCAGTTATGGAGCTGAAGTTTCAAATAAATCTTTGATAGAACGAGGCTAAGCCATAGAAGCTCCTGACTTAAGCTGCACTAGTCAATATAGCCACTCATTAATAGCCTTGAACTTTTTCTCATCAACTCAAACTCCACTCCCTGAAACAACATATTTGAAGAATACAACCTCGCTTTAACAGAGTGCACATTTCTTTAGGTTGCCAAATAATTTCTCGACATGGAATATGTTAAACACCAATCTCAAATGTTTGACATGAGCAAGAAGGTCAACACTGTAAACCAGAATATTGTCAAAATAAACCACAACGCATTTGCCTATCAATGTTCTGAGGATATGATTCATGAGCCTCATGAATGTACTCGACGCGTTAATTAAACCAAACGATATGACCATCTACTCAAATAGACCATCCTGAGTCTTAAAGGCTGTTTTCCATTTATCTCATGGTTTCATTCGTATTTGATGACAGCCACTCTTTAAATCTATCTTCGAAAGGATGTATACACCATACAACTCATCAGCATGTCATCCAACTGCAGGATCCAACTGCAGGATCTAGTATCGATACTTAACAGTAATCTTATTGATGGCATGGCTATTAATGCACATCCTCCATGATCCATCTTTTTTTAGTACTAGCAAGGTTGGGACAGCATATGGGCTCATGCTCTCATGAACATATCCGTGAACTACCAACTCATCAACTTGCTTTTTCAATTCGGTCGCCTATTTAGAATTGAGTCTATAGGCGGGTCAATTCGATAGGGCTGCTCTAAGTTGAAGATCGATGCAATGCTCAATTCCTCTCAAAGGAGATAATCTTTTCGGCATCTCGGTAGGGAAGAGGTCAACAAATTCCTAAAGTAGCTACTGCACTTCGACAAGTAAGTTCTTCGCCTCTCTAACCTCTAAGAGTCTCTTGACCAAGAGAAGTATATTGTCCTCAGCCTTGACCTTTCGTGCAAACTGAGTTCGGGAAATCACTAAAGACTTCTGTTACAAAGATCTAGCAACCTTTTCCTAAGCTTCTTGCACTTCCTTAGAACTTATAGGTGTCAATATAACTTTCTTCTCATTCTTTTGAAACATATAGGTGTTTCTATACTTATAATGTAATACTCTCAAGTCAAATAGCCATAGTCGGTAGAGTAATATGTGATATGTACACATAGGAAGGACATCACTCATCACCTCGTCCCTGTACCTATCACCAATAGTAATCGGCACTTTGACTTGCTCAAAAACGTATAATCCTCCTTTCTCGTTTAGCCAATGAATCTTATACGGCTTAGGGTGTAGAATAGTCAACAATTTCATAGCTTTAACTACCCCTTGTACGATGACGTTGGTACAACTCCCTCCATCAATAATCACGACACATAGCTTGCCGTTCACCCAGCAATTCGTATGAAAAAGGTTCTCTCTTTGCTCATTTTCATTGGCCATAAAAGTACTGAGAGATCGCCAAACAACAAAGCAATATTCAAGTCCGCCCTTAGGGGGTATCTCGGCCTCTTAATCCTCAAATTTTTCCAACATCCAACCGGTTGCCACTTCTTCCTCTCCTTCACTCGCACTTTCTACTTTAAACTAAGGCTTATCTCTCTTTATGGTCATGACTCGGTAGTTTGAACATTAACTAGCCACGTGTCCATAACTAAGGCATTTAAAACATTTAATTTCTCGAGTTTTCCTCCCCGAACTCTAACCCCAGTCTCTTCGGATCTCAGGTTCCTCGGTCTTGCTCTTACCTTGGCTTTCGTCTGTTCGACTTGGTATGTGACCTCAGCATTCCACCTTGGACCTATTTGACGCCCTGTCATTCCCTAGTCTATTCGATAAGCCAATCTTATTCGACATCATGGTTCGGTTACTCGGTATTTAACTAGCTTGGTTCCACAGTTGCCTCTCAACTCTCTGGGCTACACAGATGGTTTCATCCAAAGTTGTGAGGCTTTGCAATTCCAAGACATGACCAATCTTAGCTCGGAGTCCCGAGATGGACCGTGTTATAGTTTAGGTCTCAGGCTAGTTAACATCACATCTTATCATGAGCAACTAAAACTCTCGGACATAGTTGTCTACAAATCTATTACCTTATCTCAAGTCTTAGAGTCGTCGAAAAGTGTCCTATTCGTAGTATTCAAAAACAAACCTATTCCTCAAAACTCTCTTCATCTCCTTCCATGTTCGAACCTCGCGTCAGGTCTTCAGGTGAACATTCTGTAGCTTCTTCCACTACATTGCTGCATAACTAGAAAATTCTAACACAGCAACTCTAATGCAGGCAACATCTTCATAATCATAGAAATCAAATATCTTTTCAATCTTCTCTTCCTAGTCCAGGTAGTCATCGGCACTAATAGACCCATTGAAGTTCGAAATTTGTAGCTTAAGATGTTTGGCACCTCTTAGCGCTCTGAACTCTTGCTCATCAATCCCAACATACTAGTCTTCTTCTTTTTCATACTCTTCCACTTCATCCAACTCTAACCTTCTCCTTGCGACTTTGTCAACATGTCGAGGAGGTGCGTGGTTCACTGGAAAGGCTTCTGGAGCTCGCTATTCATCTGCCTCTTCGACTTATCTCTCATTGCTCAACCTTACTCAACAACTCTCTCATGTGATCCATTCTCTAAGACCTTGTTTACTAAGATAACTAAATTGGCCACAATAGCAACAAGATTTTATATCTGCTCATCAATAGTACGTAATGTTTGTTGAGTAACTCAACGACGACCATGAGGATCACTTTCGACATCATGAATCTCTCCCTGTACATTAGGATTCAACATTCCTAACACAAAATTTCAGTAACTACACTTCACACGGATGGCTATAATCACACACAATATATCAAACAGTAGTTTGACTATTACTACACAGCTCTTGATCTCGATCTCAATCATAACCTCAAGCTCTGATACTAGGAATATATGATATGCCTAGGAGTTCAGTTATCATTTGGACTTACCGAGGTAGATTTGAATTGAAATAGATCCTTCGAGATATTGAAAAAAATTATAGGAAAATAGTCCACAATCGAATCAAAGTAGTTGACGTGAAGTTGCTCGAAGGATGTAACTCACCAACGAACACAACACAACTTGACACCACACTTAATATGACGCACAAGTTGATGTCAAGGTCTACTCGCCACTAATCTTAAGCTACATGATAAGATTAAATAAGAGTGTTTAAAATATGGACTTGGAGAGGGTTGTCTCACAAAAGCAGAATATTTAGTATTAAAATGTAAGTTATCTTCCAGCTTACAAAAGAAAAGAACTATTTATAATATGTTCTTAAGGCAGCATTACCAATAATAAAATTATAAGAAAGTATATACAAAAAGGAGATTCCTAATACATACCAAAAAGAGTAAAAAGGACAAAAGACCAAAAATGAAAAAGTAGTACAATGTTAGACAAGATGGACAGGTGGCAATGCAACATTGATCCCATATGAATATTCTTTTAGCACAGCAGGCGAGATGGGTCAAAATGTTGTGGCAATAAAGGGGTCAGGATGAGAGAGATGGTGGCATGCCGAGAGAAAACTATTCGGTCGTTCAAGTGAGTCTCTCGTCACTCGATAGAAATTTCTCGGCAGTGATTGGGTGGATTACTCGGCATAAGGTCCTCGGTAAAAGAATGATTGGTATTATTACTACCGAGTATATAGATTAACGTATGACAATTAAGGGAGTTTAAGGAGTTCAGCCATATTTTTTCGGCATAAATTTTCTCGTCATCAGTAGGTTACTAAGAAAGAATTTGTTGGTAAGAGATTGGAATCCTCAGAGTTATGCACGAATAATGGGACCGTTGGTCAGTAATTCATCATATTATAAAAAATAAAAATGGGGTGCCTACAATAACAAAGCTATATAAAAACTTTATTCCAACCAAATTTCCTTCATGTTTCTTACTGTAATGTATAATGTTAAAATGCTTTGATGGTAGGAGGTCATTAATATCAAACTGTTATTTTCTTAATCTCGATAAGTACGTGTAATTGCATTTTTAAGATTGATTATGGTGTATAATGAAAAATTTGTTACTTGTGGCCAGGCAATGTGATAATGATGATAGATATTTATTAACAAGCAAATTCTAGGGGCAATGATAGTATTAACTTTTCTAATAATGATCATAGTATTCATCATAATCCATATGAGGTTGGCAATCTCCAACATACATGGTAATACGAATTCAAACTTGGTATGATTAAGAATACAATTATAGAGACAAAATACAAAATTGAAGTAATCTATAATATTAAAAAGAAAAACATAATTATGACACAAAAGTGAGCATAGTTATTTGTGACTTCTATTAGATTTTTCATCCATACGAAATAGTAGCATTTATATAAATTTAACATGAAATGAAATACAAACCCAATCCCCTAACACACACAAAACTTCATCCCCCGAGCCACCCGTTTACCTTCCCGCATTATAAGTTGATTGGAAGTTCCTTAAACGAAAACAACTTTCAGGATATTATACCCATTGAAATATCAAATGGAACAACTCAATATGAAGTACACCAATACAAGAGCGCGATGACTAGGAGCAATATCGTCTTGTCAATCCATAGCCAAAATGGACAAATAAAATTCGTCTTGTCAACTCGCCACTGCTTACTCAAAGTCACCATAATACCACACCTCAATATTATCCAAAGTCCATTTCAGTTCTGATTTGTCTTATTAGATTTTATTTAATTTATTTTTTTTTATTTTCCATATAGATCAAGGGTAGCGGATCCCGCTTAGGAGTTTTTTTTTTTTTTTTTTTGAAAAAAAAAAACTTATTTTTATCTAATCACTGGTACCAACCTAGATTATTTAAACATTATGTTTTATTATGAATATATTACGATCAAACATAATATTGAAACGGAATCGATAATTTTACAAACTTTCCAAACGCATAAATGTTCTGATTTCGATTTTATTATATTTGATTCCATTCTAATTCATTTTATTGTAAAATGATGTCACATATCAAATGTCATAAATTTACGTCTTGGATTTGTGAACTCCGGCTGCGGATGATCTGCTGGAATGTCACTACATAATGTTTTTAGAAACCCATAGCATATAATGCGCCTTGATCTTCTCGTGAAAATTAAGATTTAGAGTTCCTAGTGGGTATCTCTCAAACATTTTTTAAGAAAGCGTTATGTACTTTCTAATGTGCCTGGAAAGCACTCGCAATATATAAATCATCAGTATCATAGACGTTGCCATTGGTGCATGAAAGAAAAACTGTGAGTTTTAGGTGACGGGACGAGGATTGTTGAGAACTGACATTACTCCCACTAATCCTAAAAGGAAGAGAAAAGTGAGAGTAATTGAAAAGGAGACAGAAAGGACCATTATCTGGGACTGGGACACAAGGACTTGAGGACCACGACAGTGTGTGTGCATCCGCTATAACGTTAACAAATGGAAATTCGAGTCCTCCCACTAGAGAATCATTATTTGATCAAACTCTCTCTCTCTCTCTCTCTCTCTCCATAGTATTATTTACTTGTCTGTCTGAAAGACAAACTATACGAAGAGGAAAATAAAAAATAAATAAAAAAATAAAAAAAAGGCAAGCCTGACCCTTCGCTAATGGTTTTAACTTTATGATCAGGAGGACCCATGGTTTTCCCAAATAATAAAATGTCCAACTGTCCATCAGTCTTTATTCATGTGCTCTTTCTTTTTATTATTTTTGTTATTATTATTTTTCCTATGCGGGCACATGATTCACGTTAGGATGCAGCTAGAAACCTAAATTAATTGAACCCGATCTGATAAGAACCGTAGAGAATATCTTGCGATAACAAGTAGCCCAAGTTCATGTTTAACTATAATTTCAATATATATGGCAATTTGAGGCAATTTTGGCATGGAGTTTTTATGGGGTATATATGGAAAGACACAAATCATCACTGGGATAAATAGGTAAAACATTAAAATTAAAGATAAAAATTAAATTTATTGAGTAATGTAAGTTTCTATATATTTTTTTGTGTATTTCATTATATTCATATATTATTTAGTTAATTATTAGAAAGATCGAGAAATATACTTATCCATAACAATTATGAATGTTGTCGATACTAAAAATTATTCTTTTCCCTTAATTTTTAGTTTATACTTATCTCAACTTGCTTATTATTAAGGGTAAATACAGTTTAATTCAGTACAGTTTACTCTTCATGTCGAATTGAATTTACTAACACAGTTCTTTTCTTTTCTTTTCTTTTTTTTTTAAATTAAATCTAATCATACAGTTCGGTTGATAAGTTTTTTAAACTTAATTAAAACCGATTTAGTCCAGTTCAAACGGTTTATATTAAATTTTTGTTTCCAATAATATATTTTTTTCCATTAAACTTTTACATGTTTTCAATTAAGTTCTCATATATTTTATTATATGTAATGATACTTAACAAAAAGTTATACAGAGATCTTGATAAATCCAACTTAATTGGATGACAATAAAAGAATTTATTCCAACAAACAATGAAGAGGAAGTAATGTTTTTTGTCTAAAAGCAGTATGAAGAAGACAAAAGAGATACACCAAATACTAAAAAACGAATTAAAGATATGGAAAAAATACCAAGATCAGATCCTTGATTTAAAAATATATAAGAAAAACTTCTAAATATGAAATTTCAAATGGAACTCACTCAACTTAATTTTAATAATTGACTTAAAAATAAAATAAAGAATAATAAGATATGAAAAATTTGATGAAATCCATGAAGATTAGTCGAAAAAAATAAAAAAGCACAAAACAATTTCATGATATTTTTGTTCAACCAACTAGTATTGTTTGGTTCAGTTTACCTTTTAAAACCAAACCACAAACTGTTTATATATAATTGAATCAAACTATGAATTAAAACTTTTGAAAAAAATATTTCTCAATTCAATTTGGTTTGAATCAGTAGTTTGTAGGTTTTTTTACCCAACCCTACTTCTCATTAGCTCCTTAGCTAAGGAAAAAAAAAACAGAAAAAAAAATCATGTTTCTTTTTTTTTTATTTCTTAAAAATATTTTGGAGTTACCATCAATTAGAGATGAAAAAATAAAAAGATTAAAATTGAATAAAGCAGGGAAATTTTAATTAAGATGATGATCTTTGAAAACCAAAAATATTTAAGGTCTAGAGACATTGAAAATTAAAACCTAAAATTACTAAGTAGAACTTTCTAATTAAAAGGGCTTATAGAAAAAATGACAATCTTAGATAGAAATTCATTATTTACAGAAAAATGAAAAAATAATATGTAGAGGACTATTTTAGTAATGCCCAATTGAGAATGTCATAGGGAATTTTGGTTTGGTAAGCTAGAAATAAAGATCACTTATTTGGTTTTTTCGCTCTCAACCATACTCAATTGTTACAAACACAAAAACTAGACTCAAAAAATGCTCTCTTAAGGTCATTAAGGCCTTGTTCAATCTTAATGGGTCTTTAGAAAATTTATTTTATAAGATGAACTCTTTCGTATAAGAAATAAGCTAAGATTTTATGACCTTAAGAAGACCTAAGCTTAAGCTTAGCCCAAACCTTAAGCTTAAAGCCCATGATCCATAAGGTTAAGGATGCTTTAATCTTAACCATGTACCATCAAACATGATCTAAGGGTCATATAGTTTGTCTATCTCAACTGTATCCAACAATCTAAATTATACTTTAAAGGCCAAAATTCCATATATAAGAGCCTCCTCCTTCTCATCTAGAACATTCAAAATATTAGCAAGGCCAAAATGTCATTACTATCCTAAAATGACTCTGTAGAAGATTAAAATTATCTAGAACAAGTCAATAATACATCTAGATTAACATATCCAACTCACAAAGATACTTGTCATACCCCAAAAGCAGCAAAGTCGTAATAATCTTACCGTACAAATCATTATAGGATAGAAGCTGACCTTACAGTCGTTATCTTAGACCTGATTTACATAAAACATCAATGACTAACTTGCTTTGAAGAAAATAGTTCAAAAATTAAACATTTTATTTATTTAAGAAAGTATGAAAAATATATATTAAAATTCAAATATTACAATGATTTAATAACATAATCTTACTTAAGTAATATCTTATTTGACAATTAAAGATTTTAAATTAAGAACTAAAGCCTGAAAAATGTATCTGTTCTTCAGTTTTTATTTCCTTACTCTCTAGGATCTAGTAGTAACTAGATTCACGGTAGTTATGTAGCTTCTTTTTAACTAGTACCTGTCACGCCCCGAAGCGGCAGAGTCGTAACAGCCCCCGCCGTGTAAACCATCCTAAGATAGAAGTTGGCCTTACAACCGCTATCTTAGACTTGATCTACACAAGGCGTCCACGACTAACCCGCTTTGAAGTGGACAATTTGTAATTTAAACAAATCATTTACCTAAGAAAGTGAGAAAAGTTATATATAATCACTATAATTCAGTTATTACATTAATCAGAAATGAAAAGTGAAATATGTGTTGATTCTTCAATGTTTTTCCTTACTCCCCAGGATCCAGCAGTTGTTAGTTTCAGAGTATTTGTTTGCCGCTTCTTAGCCAGCACCTGCACGATGTCTATAGGGATGTGAGCAACCACAGCTCAGTAAGTTAGGACGGAGGACTTAAAACTATACCATACACACAACAAGGTTTTCAATCACTTATTAGGTGCAATGCATGTGCAAGCAAATGCCATCGCACGACGTTATCCGGCCCGTCGTGAGATTAGAGAAATTGCGCCCGCTCTGATCCGGGTTGAGGAGTTGCCGTTAATGCAACAGCTCACAACCAAACCCAAGCTTGTGTAATGGAGACCTTGCTCCTCCCACGACTACCTTCGAACCACTGTCTTCACCCTCGCCGCGACCTCCTCTCCTGTCACTTAGTTCGACTGAGAATGAAGAAGGGACCATTTTGCAATCCTACGCTATCCCTTCCGAAGGGGTCGGTATTTGGCCGGAGAGTCCTAAATTCCCCTAACGGGTTGCATGCATGTCCGATTATGATTACTGGTCGTATATTTGATTAAGTCCAGTTTAGGGTGATCAATCATTACATACAATTCATACAATATGTGCCAAAGCAACAAACAGAATCATAGCATCACCTATAATCAAGTACATGCACACATTCAACTATCTAACAAGCACAACCAAGCATAATCTTTAGCCTCCAAAATACAGCATCGTATTAATCCCAACTTACCTCGACTCCTCGCTCACTCACTCGAGGTTCGATTTGCTCAGGCCATCGCCGATCATCCCTATAACACGAACGTGGTTTCAGCTTTTCATATAAATATTATAAGTTCATTTTATCATATAACGCTTATTGTTAGGTTTTTTTTAAGGTTTAATATGCCTAATTATCTAAGTATTAAATCTTTTACAATTATTCTAGGTTTGGGGTTAGGTTCAGGTTCGGTTTTCGCATCGATTTCTAAATTAGGTTTTAGTTCGATTTCTAAATCCTAAACATGTTCGAATCCTAATGTGAAATTAATCACATTAAGCTCGGGTATCCAAATATCCTATTAGGTCTTAATTTAGTATTCTAAGCTATTCGGTACACGCTAGTCCTAATTAGGGTATCGGATTTATCTCCGATGTGAGAAAATCTTACTTTTTTATATAATTACCTAAAATTCAATCCTAATTCAGATTTAATATTATTCTGATTTTTACCCTAATATTATCTAAATAACCCTAATTTTTCCATATTTATAAATTTCCAATTCTACATATTTCTAATTTTCTACATTTACCACATAACACCTTTATTACTTACACTTAACACTCCATAGACTAAGATTGGGTTTCCACATCAGAAATTCACATCCCTAAACATCTAATTACTATCTAAATCAGTAATTAATATCCTAATCACCTAATTAACTCCAAATTACACATTTTATGCCTCATTTTAGGGCCTAAAAATTATCTAAAAATTTCGAAAATTAATTTTTGAAAACGGGCTTCATAGTACTGTTCTATATCCTCTGAGTAATCTACACAAAAATTTTGGGCTTGAAACTACACTCCTAAGGTCATTTATTTCTAAACCGAAAGATACTCGGTTTTGCACGATTTTTTAGGGACCATATATTACGGGACATAATTTCATCAAAATAACATTTTTCCTAAAAACTACATACAAAAATATCTCAGAATAACAAAATTCATAATTTTCTAACTATATTTACTATTTTTACAAAATTTCACAAAATCGGGCTGAAAATCAGACTTACCGATTTGGGTAGCTCCGACCACCGCGGGCCGCCGTGGCCTTGTCGGCCGACCTGGGTGCTGCCACCACCGTGTGGTGGTGGTGGCCGTCCGCTTCCAGCTGCTCGTCTGGTGGGGGTTCCCTTTAGAAGCCCTAATTGCACAGATTTTTCTAATTTTTTTCCAAACCGAATTTTTCTCTCAATTTTCGACTCTCCCTAATTTTCTCTGATTCCCAACTGTCCAAATGAGTTTCTGGATTTTTCCTACTATTTATAGGGCTTTAGTGTAATTATTGTGCATTAAATTAGATAAGACAATTACTTTATCCCTTAAATTTTGGCTTTTGTGTTGCTTAATTCTTATTGGTTAATTTTTCTTTTCCTTATCCTGACATGCCACGACCAAGTTTACATCATTCCACACCCTTCTGATTTTTTTCTGATTTTTCCTCAATTATTTTATAATTTTCTTTAATTATTTGCTTAGTTTTCGGCCAATTTTAGTAATTACGCATATTTTTATCTACACGTAAATACATGTGGGGTACATGTGAACATTCCTAAATATTATTGTGGTCATTCTAAAATTTTTAGTATACATATAATCTATCTCTAATAATTTATTAGTTATTATATTACACTTTTCGCCTTTTCGGTAATTAGCAGTTATTATGCTTAAAATTTGAAAATTTTATAGTCTCCTATTTTACTACTTATTTTCTTAAATTTAAGTTTACAGGGTCATTTTTACTAATATTCTTCTCAATAGTTTATAATTTGGGTTTGATCGGATATTTTAACCGATCGCCCTAAACCTTGAGTTCTAAGTTCAATCCTACGGTTACTTGGCTGAACTTTGGGGCTTACATTCTACCCCAATATTTATAGGGATGTGTACAACCGACCACTTAATAAATTAGGGCAGAAACTTAAAACTATACATCAAGCACAAATAAGGTTATGGACCAATTATTGTAATACAATGCGACAAGCAAAAGCCATTGTACAACGTTATCGATTTGTCGTGAGATTAGAGAAATTATACTTGCTTTAATCTGGGTTGAGGAGTTTAACGCACATTTCAACAGCTCATGACCAAACCCAAACTTGTGCAATTGAGACACTGCTCCTTCTTTGACTACCTTCGAACCATTGCTTTCATCTTTATCGTGTCCTCCTCTTTTATCGCTTATTTCAACTAAGGATAAAGAAATGACTAATTATGATATCCAACGCTGTCCATTTCAAAAAAGTCGATATTTAGTCGGAGAACCCTAAACGTTTTCCCTAATGGGTTACCATACAAGTCCAATTTAGAATTACAAGTCATATATTTAATTAAGTATAGTTAAGGTGATCAGTCTATATCACATAATACAAAACAGTTGCAAACTAGTATAGCAAGCCAATAGTACACAATACATTTAAGAACATGCATACAATTAAATTACCTACAGGCACAAACAAATATAACCTTAAGCCTTCAAGTACTATGAAACAATACTCCAAAATACAGTTATATATTGATCCCAAACTTACCTAGATATTTCGCTTACTCACTTAAGATACGACTCGCAATAGGCTTTCACTAATAATCCTTATAATACAGAGGTTGTTTTAGTATTCATATAACCACTTTATATAAACTTTATTCTATAACTCTTATTATTATCCTCAATTTAGGATTTTGTTACATCTAGTTATTCAAGTTTTAAGTTTTTTACAATTATTTCTGTTTTGAGCTAGGTTCTAATTCAATTTTTTATTGTATTTCTAATTTAGTCTTTGAGTCAAGGTCTAATTTACTTTTTCGTTACCCTTTATTTATAATTCTTATAAATGTCTTCTAACCTTTTTCTTGTAGTTTAGTTATGTGAATATAAACTTCAATTCAGATTTTGACTAACTCTCTAGTATGCTTCTATTAGCCTTAATTTGGATTTTGCTTTTAAATCGGATTTTGACCTGAAATAATCTACATTTTAACGTAAGTACTTATACATATGTATATATATATATATATATATAAGTTTTAAATCATTAGTTTTTAGTTTAAAATTATAATTTTACTTTATTATTCAAGTTCTATATTTCCTATGACCAAGCTAGTTCTAAACGACTTTTTAATTCGATTTCTAAATTAGTTTCTAAATTAAGTTTTATTTTAACTTTTGATAACTGTTTTTATTTGTAAACTCTAGGAATTCCTCCCAAACTAATATATGAAATTCATCTAACTAAACTTAGGTATTCTAAATATTTGTTTCACCTCCTAACCAGTATTTTAGTTGGCACGATATACTATATTTCTAATTTAACTATTAAATTTATTCTCAATGTGAATATAATTTACATTTTTCACATAATTTTCTAAATTCATATTTTAAACTAGATTTTTAATATATTCCTCATATTATAATACCATTAATTTTTACATAATGTTTTCTAGGGAAAAGGAAAAATATATAACAAAAAAAAAATCCCAAAAATGCTTTTCTTGGGAAAATATTCACAAGAATATAGCACTTAAAATCACCTTTTCAAAAAAATTGTTGATTTTGCAAGAGAATACGACAAACAATAATCAATGAGGAGTTTTTTCAGAAAATAATGCCAAAATCTCATAATCTCCTCAGTTTCTCTCTCTAAAAGCCAATGAACCAAAAGGTAAGTATTTTTCCTCTTTTGATAAATTTTACGAATGTGTAAATGTGTAAAATAGTTTTTTTTGTTTAGAATACAATGGTACATTGTTGTGTAGATTAAATTTTTGAACATTTCAAATTTTACACATTAGTTTTTTATACGTGTACACATAATACATATCGTGAGTTGACTTATGTAGTGAAAATGCTATTGTTTGAGTCACTTAAGTTTTGTATAAATAAAACATTTAGGGAATAACCAAATCACATTAAGAAAATGCTTATTATATTTATTTTGTTAACTGCGTCAATAGGTATCATGACTATGTGGCTGCACATGTAAGATATGGATTGTTTCAATGTTGTGAATTATATTAGGCTAATGGGACACACAGGTTACAGTAGATAATGTGAAGGTGGTGTGTTATATGGAGGAAATATTGTGGAAGGGGAAAATGGGGTGCTTTATGATAAGCGTTCGACAACAGTAATTGGGGTACTTATTGGAGCAACTTATGAGCAATTGGTTGGCTCGATATGCAATCAACTCAAGGTTAACATGATGACTCACCGGGTTCATTTAATTCACCGATGTCCCCTTATAGGAGAGAGTAAGGACATGTTCTATGTTGTACCTATAAACGACAATTATGACATGCAACAGTTAATAGCATCGTCAATAGGATGTGGTATAGTCAGCAGTTCGGTAGAAATTTATGTCGAAGTTCACGAACTCAATAATCCCTCGATTGTTGAGTACGATTTTGGAAGGTATGATGAGAATGTACGATATTAAGTAGAAAATCAAGTGTTTCAATCTCAATCGGTTCAACATAGTGATATACCCACTAATAGTAGCATGCCCAACTAAGCTAACTTAATGATAACAATTGAATCTAACAAGTACATGAATATTGAGTAGGAACTAGCTCATGAAGACATTGAAGAAGACTCAGATGATACCGATTCTAATCCCAATATTAAACAAGTAAAAAGTGGCTCCACGAAGTTAAAGAAGCTAAAGGGTCTAGTAGGAGGAACAATTGGAGGTAAAGGTTAACCGTAGATGTGGATGCAGTTAGGATGTCAGAACTAATGCCATTTTACATAACACCAATTAGTAGTGGCTTCGTATTGTTTGAGGAAACTATAAATGATGGTGAATGGAGCTTTAGCAACGAATTTAAGGTGGGAATGCGATTCTAGCGAAAATAACACTTAAAGATAGCAATAAAAATGTATCTTGTTATCAACCATCATGACTTTGTGGTAAAAGAGTCAAAGCCTAGTCCCTAGGCAATTAGATGTGCTAATTGGGAGAAGGATATAAATGGAGACTAGGGGCATGCAAGAAGAGGCATGTTGGATGCTTCATGATAACCAGGTTCATAGACCCACACACGTGCTTAAATCCTACTCTTAGTCAAGACCATCCTCAATTAGATTCAACAACTTTATCTAGATTTATCATTAAGGAAGTATAGGAATCACCGAGTATTAAGGTGAAACATATTCAGGCCACCTTTTGTAAGTAATGTGGTTATACTGTATATAAAGAGAGTTCGAGAGGCAAATCGTAAGGCGATAGAATAAGTTTATGGAAGGTGGGAGGATTCATATGCAATGCTGCCACATCTCTTAAATGCCATTCAATAGGCTAATCTAGGAAACCATGGTAGCTGGTTGCAACAGTAGACAGATCCTCGTGATGGGGAGTTGACGGTTACACTCCAAAATGTTTTTGTGCTGCTTGGGCTACCAATTGATATTTAGGTCATGACGGGCAGCTTACAGTTGGGTTGCTCTAACTTATGTCAGTAATTACTTGGACTACGCCCCCATCCGAATGCTATTAACAAGGCTCAAGTGAAGTTGTCTTAGTTGAAAGACAACTTCAGTAACCTACCCAAGGATGCAAATGATCTTATTGTATAGCAATACACTAAAGCGCATATTATGCAGCTGATTGGGGGGATGCTATTCTCTAACAAGTCCAATAACATGATACATTTGATGTTCTTCCCCTTCTTCTCTAACATTATTATAGTCGACCAATACACTTGGGGGGTTACATGCCTGGCATGGCTATATCGCCAATTGTGCTTAGCATTACAAATAGATGCAGGCGAGATTAGTGGACCACTCATCTTACTTTAGGTGTGGGCATGGGAGCACTTCCCACATATCACTCCATTACGCAACAAGATCATGCTAGTAATGGACGATTGCCTGCTTATGAGCCGTTGGGGTGCCAAGTTCAATGTGACAAAGCTTCTTACATGCGTCGTCGACTAGTATAGGGATGCGTTTGATCGTTAACGTTTAGAGTAGGTAAATAAGTAATTAGCTACAATTATATTTTCTTCTACAACGTTACATGGCTAAAGGGTCTAATTAACTGCTTTTACAGGTCGTATGGATACCTTACTCTCCCAATGACATTGGTAGGCTTCTTGCTTTTTGCCGTGCTAGGACTAATATATGGACTACATGTATATCCTAATTTGCTTCAACCCAGTCGAGTTATACTTTTCGGATCTGGTCATATAATAATTTGGTGGGATGCAAGGGATTCCTGTCCATACCAATAAATCCTGAGAGCTATACGACATGGACATGTGTAGTTAGATAGAGACAAACTAAGTTACCACTCATGCTAACTGGTTGCAATAGTAAGCGGATTGTCGTACTGTAATTGTTCCTATAGTACTATTGCCCAGTGAAGCTCCAAACTACAATGAGTGATACTAGTAAGTCACTCAATGATACATCGACCAATCAGGAGTCTCTTGGGTATATATGGTATGCATTTAGCTTCATTTTCCTTGGATAAAAATGCACCTATACCTTTATATGCTTACTAATCCCTTCCCTTTTTGGTTTTTTTCTTTCTTTTTTGATAACATGTAGGCAAATTTCATCGGGAGGCTACTTCATATGTCATATGACGATATCATGATGGAGCAAGTAGGAAGGTATCTAGCTACATGATGCACCAAGGTTGATTCCAGATATGCAGTAGGGTGTCTCTCCGCCTCACAATCGTTAGCAAAGAGGGTGTTGATGTCTACGAGGATGGGGTTGAGGTAGCAATTGAGGGAGACAATAGGTTGAGTTCACAGTTAAGGGCAATCTCTCTCTAGAGCAATTGTCACCACCATTATCTCTAGGACCGCCAAGTTTTGAGTTTCGCACATCACTCGTTAAGGAAAGCTTTAACGGTCAGATGTTCTACACCCTTGTCTTTAGAGAGACATCTGGTAGCCAGGACCATACTCCTCCTACACCATTAAGGAGGCCAATTAAAGATCATCATGACAACATGGACGAGGGAGTCACACAGTTGTACCCTACTCCAATACTCATGCATACATCATACTCGGGTGCCTAGTCAGGACGGAAGTACAGATCACTCAGTTAGATTCGTATTAGATGGTGCAGCCTCAGGCTATTGCAGATCCTTAGGATGTTAATCCACTTATGCGCCGATAGCATTAAATTTGCATATTTCATATTCAAGCTGCTATTTTGTCCTTAGTTTATAAATGCTATGTAGATATTTTAAACCTGCATCAAAGCTTCCATAACTCTTTCATATTGTCATAATTGAATATGTCATTATAAATTCGAGTGTTACAATTGTGTTAAAAATTATAGGGTACTTTCAAGTTTAAAATCGCCTTTAGGAGAGGTAATATTAGGGCTGGAATTGGTAATTTTTGATTGAGTCAAAATTAAAGCAACTCCACCGAAATCATAACATCAATTCATACTAATACAGAACAAAGTGTTCTCTATTTTGGTTAAGAGGACAAAATCGAAGATTTTAATAACATAGATCTAGATAGAATTCAATTTAAGACATATTAGTTAAATAAAAAATAGTTTTAGGTTGAGCCAACAATATATGATTATAGATTTTGGATTAGATGTTGTGAAGGGGTAGCACTCAAAACCACCTCTTGGATTGAAAATCACCTCTTGGATTAAACGAAGAGGCAATTTTGTATTCAAAGGGTGATTTTAAGTGATATATTCTTGAGAATATTTTCTTGTAAATGGTATTTTTGGGATTTTTTTTCTTGCTATATTTTTTTCCTTTCCTTATTTTCTACTCATTTAATTTTCAATTTCACATATTATGTATTATTACATAATCTATACTTATATCACCTATCTAACATTACATATATCATTTTTCATCACCAAATAACATATCAAGATGTCTAATTATATCATAAATCAGAATTTATATCTAATTAATCCTAAATCACAAGATTAGTTTAAATATATCCTTTTTACCTATTATTCATTTATACATATTCATTATATATTATACATAATACATAGAACTAACACCTCAAACTCCACAAATACTATCTTATATCAGCAAATAACATCTTAAGATACTTAATTACATACTAAATCAGAATTTTCAACAAATTAATATTAAATTTCTAAATTAAGCCTATAAATTGCCTTTTGTGCATGATTTTAAGGCCCAAAATTTAAGTAAAATTTTAAAAAATTAATTTTTGAAAAATTTCTTCATAGCATTGTCATAAATACCCTAAATAATTTAGGCAAAAATTTTGAAGTTAAAACTATACTATTAAGGTCATTTAAATCAATATTAAAACTAACTTAAATTTAGTGATTTCTTAAAAATAGTATATCGCAAAACCTAATTTTATCAAATTAATATTTTTTCCTAAATCTAGATACAAAAATATTTGAAAATACCAAATTTCATAATTTTTCATACCTATTTTATATTTTTAATAAATTATATAAAAATCGAATGAGAATTTGAACTTACCAATCGAAAGGCTTCCAGCTACTAACAATGACTCCACCCTTATTTTGGCACAACAAGGCGATGGATCTACTATTTAGTGATGGTTTATGTTCCTCTTAAAGTTTTTGCTAGATGTCTGTTTTCTTTACAAGTCTTAATTATACACTAATTTTTCTAAAATTACTCTTTCTTCTCTTCTCTTCTCTTCCTATTTTTTTCTAACTTCCTAACTCACTAAACTAAGTTGTGATGGGTGGTTTCTGATTTTATAGAAGGATTTAGGGTTTTCTTTTAATCCCCAATTGCCAAATGTTCCTTATTTCTTCTTTTTTTCACTTTCTATTTGTTTCAATTTAATTGATTGATTTCTTTTTTTAGTTTTCAACTTGCCACGACGACAATCCAGATAATTCCAAATTTTTCCTGATTTTTTATTTAATATTTTTATGAATTTTATTTAATTAATTAGCATTATTTTAACATATTTTAAGTATTTTAAGTAATTTGAGTATTTTTACCTATTCATAAATACATATATGATATAAATAAATACTCCTAAATATTATTTATATTATTTTATAATTTTTAATATATATAATTTATTTCTATCGATTCCTTAATTATTGAAACTTGTTTTATATATTTCTAATAAATAACAGGTAATATACCTACAATTCAATATTATAATATTCAATTATTTATTTTTTCTAAATCCAAACTTACGAGATCATTTTTACTAATATTCCTATATTTATCATAAAATTTGGGCTCAATTAGATGACTTACGTGGTAATCCTAAATTTTACGTATCAAATGTTGAACACCTAGTTGCAGGGTTTATAATAACCTTCCCTTTCAAGTCTTGGTAATTATATTTATGACATTAATTTTTCTTTCAAATTGCCTAATTCATATATATATAGGAATTCCTACAATCTTGTTCATTATTTTAGTAAATCAATTTTTTTATTTAACCATTTATTTAATATCTATTAGATCTATACAATTAACAATATAATTAGTTTAATAGTTTAAATTTAATAAATATTAAATCAATAATACGATATAGAATAGTATTAATTCTGTAAAAATAATAGATAGAACCATAAAAAAATCCTAGATTAACCGGTTATGCAAGAGAATTCCGTTGCTTGTCTTTTGATTCTTTGAAGCCTAATTGCTGCCTTTTTGGCACGTGACTGGCTGCTAATTTATGTGAGAAAATTTATGTTGGACGTGGAATGCTTGACCATGCCAGGCGGGATTTGTGACTTTGGACTTTATCTACGCTAATTATCTTTGATGAATTGGACATGGGCTTTGCAATTCGACCAAGTGTTGGACGGTGGAAGTGGACAATGGGCTCGATAATTGGATTAACGTGGATGCTCGGACCGTACCCGTACATCTCTTTGTATTGGAAGCATGGGCTGGCAGTTGGATCAATTTGCAATTTGCATGTGTTGACATCACCTTTCTAAATTTTCTGGCAGTGACTTTGCACAGAAATGAGCTGGTAAATTTTCTCTGCTTTTCATCCCATTCTTGCACTTGAATTACTTCGTTGTGTATTTTCCGATTCCGTACAATTTTCGTATGTACACATAAATATAGTATAAAATTAGAATTAAGAAATGCAAATTTACTATTTATCAGTTAGCATTTGGGACTTAATTTCTCTATTCTAAACTTTTCAATTTAAAAATACTATCTAGGTCTTATTGATTTTGGCATGATGCATTTTATAATTTTGTCTTTAGTTTCAGTTGTTTTTTAAGAGGTCATCCATCCTAAAAATGTATTTTACTAAGCACATTTAACCTTAATTCTAATGAATTTTAAGTGATTATACCTAAGAACGTCTCGATAACTAAAGTTTTATCATACAATATTTGAAAGACGTCACAATCTTTTTCTCACTTATCAAACTAATGTCCTCTTTAATCTCATTATATATGCCCTTAGCCATAGTAGTTAAGGAGTGTTAAAATTTGTGCACAATGTGCTCAGATACTTTTTGATGTATTTATAAATATTATAAATAAATGGCAAATATTTATTGGAAGTATATACTTTTTTACTCATATATATTTTATAGTAAAGTCTCATAAATAATTGAGTATGTATGGAATAATAATAAAGATATATTGTCAGTGAAATTCATAATATTATATTATTTAGAAGTTATCCTTAATTCAATAAATATCTAGAAGAGATGTAGATATTTAAATTAACGCATTGTATAACTAAAGTCATTCTCACTAGATCGAGGAAAGATATCCAAGCTATATAAATAGGTGTCTAAAGTTAAATGAGTATACTCGTAAATAAAGGATATCATATATTTAATATCATTTATCCCTCCTCTATGTGAATGAGTATAAATAATCCCTAAACTTGAGATGTATATATATCTTAGATGTGAAATGTAGTGCTTTTGTGTCATTAAACGTAATCTTAAATTAGATTATAAATAATATGGTTATTGAATACGATATGAAATAGAAAAAGTATAGTGTTGAATCAAGATAAAATTCATCATTCTCTTAGATTAGAAAGCTAAAATGTACGGCTGCTTAGTTGAGATAATAGTGACTTACAAGTTCGTAACTATGATAAGTTTTATTAAGTCTAATTTATCTTAAAAACCACGTAAAATGATTAAGTATTGATGACATTACATGTAATTGTTTAATAAGGGTATTATTTGATGAAGAGATTTAATTATATAGTAATCAGTTTACAATATTTCTATTACATTAGTTAGCCAATAACTATTAGTAGATAGTTATCTTAGTTTATATTTGGATAGCCACCGCTTTCGTGTATAAAACTTAAAGGGTCATACATAATAGCACAATTAATTGATTAGAAATTTTCATGGACATTAAATTATGTCAATTTTATTTTGGACTAGAATTAATTTATCTGGAATAATAATTGGAAAGATTTTGAATTTTTGGTCATACGCATCAAAAGAATATCACAAAAGGCTTTTATGTTAGTGAATTAAGTGTAAATTATTCTCCATGCTTATGTCTGCAAAGCATTCATTTTAAAAGAAATATTTTCATCATTTTAATCAATTATGCTGTAACCTTCTCGTATTCGGAAAAGTTGGAGAACTTTTCAATATTCTTTTATTCTTTATATAAAAGAGAAAAATATATAGGACCTTTTTTTTTTTCGAGGACTGAAAACTTGTTATCTCTATTTGGATAAAGATTGAAATATTGTTTTCAAGAAGGGAATATTATTATTGCATGTTATTTTGCTTCCAAAAGTTTTTCTAATCTAAGTTAGCTAGCCCTATAAGAATTAGAAACAGATCCAATTATCATGAATATGAATACCGTTAGAAGAACCACAATTAAAGTCCATAAAGTAAACATTTTAAGAAAAGCAAGTGATTCCTGTATCGCACTTGAACTCAATCCTCAAGAGGAGAAGCATTTGCTCTAAGAAAAGGTGATTTTTCCTATAAATTATTAAATCATGTTTTATTGTACATGTTATACATGAATCTTATGATAGGTTTTGTAGTAAAATTTAAAAATTTCATTGTGTTTCTTGATCTATAAAACCTAATAGTGGTACCAGAACTTCTTATCTAACATGTAAAGTATATGTTATATTGACCTAGATTTGATTCATAGAATGACTGATATAATCTTGATGGGATTAATTTAATTATGTTTTACAACATAGATTAGGTGAAACATGATATTTCAAAATTGAAGACATTATTTTCCTTAGTGCAATGTTTTTCTTTTCATGTTAAATCAAAATAAGTCGTTCAAGCCTTTTGGATACAAGAAATTCCGTTCGTAGTTGGATTATGTTTCTATCGTTTCTTAATTCTTGCCGATAATCAATCAAAGTCTGTACGTATTAAGCTTGCAAAATAACACACACTGAGGGTACATCGGAGGGTTGTTTGGCATGACCATTCCGATACTTAAGTTAGCAGTGGGCTCTTGAAAGTAATGTACAAGGATAATGTACAGGCTTAGTATGCAAAGTCTAGAGAGAGAGTTACTGTTGTGTAGCGGTATATTAGTTTTAGCGGAGTGAAGTCAATTGTTGGAGATTAGTTGGGAGGGGAGAGATCTTCTCCTGCAAGTATAAGAGAGTAGAGCTATCATACTCGACGTATTCTTAATATTTAGGACGTAGCCATTTTATTCTTATCTCGTAAATAATGGTTGTTACAGTGCTTTATGAGCCTAGGCCGAGGCCTACAGAAGTGGGCCCAGGGTGGCAAGGCTTAACGAGTCTAGTAGAGCCTGAAGGGTCCTTGCTCAAAGGGCCCTGTTAGCACTTGTCCCCTCGCAATCTCATTGCTAAGGAAGAGGTAAAGGGAAGGAATGCATGGGTCACTCAGGGGTGACCGATCCAACTTTAGGAAGTTTGATCCAATGCCGTAATGCTGATTTGATGAGTTTATAGATCCAAAGCGATGGTTGGTCTAAGGTAAGAAGGCTTAAAGTGGTAAGTCATCTTAAGTAGTGGTTCATTGGTCCGAAAGTGTCCGAGGCTAGGCGAGTAGGGGAGCTCAAGTGCTCCAATGCTACAGATTGGTATGTTTGAACAGAGCCTGACAGGTACTGAGCAAACGTAAATGCATCACGTCTTTGTAACGCCAACCAGGTGCAGGTCAAATGGACCTTAAAGAAGCTTCCTGTTAAAGGGACTTTCAAAATTCAACTTTTGCTCACTTATATTCTGTGCATTAAATGCGACATGACAGGTGTAGTGCTGTAACAACCTAGCGTACAACTGCATGCGTTCTGCCATTTAGAGGTGACCATTTGATAGAAATGCTTTCCACGTGTCTGATGGACAGCGTTCCAAGGGATTCATACTTATACGAATTCCTATAACCGCCTATGCGGCTTCCTAAGCGGTTTCCCTATAAATAGGAATATCATAGAGAGAGAGTATTTTTTCAACAATTTCTCGCTTAGTTGTTTCAATTTCTGTGTTCGTATTCAAACTCTCAAACCTTTTTCAAAAGTTTCAAGTCTTTTTTCCATCTTCAAGAATCACAATTATATCAACCAACAGAGGTAAGGTTAGCTCCTCTTCGCCGCTACTTACTTCTAATTCCGACTCTATAAGGAGTAATCCTCTTCGGGCGCAGGAGGGTAAGGTCTCGTCACTAGCATAACTCGACCAACCCACTAGGATGGTCGTGAAAGCATTAGACAAGGCCAGAATTATCAATGCCATCCCCAGGGACGTATATGCGGATGTTCCTTTGCCCCCCGCAAAAGATTTGTTCAATGCTCTAGGTACAGGTAAGGGGCTTAACGATCGTATAAGTAGAAGTAAGCAATCTGCCCCCAACTAGGTCATTAGTGACTTTCTCGTAAGAGTGATTCCTCGTTGGCATATTAAGTTGCCGACCCGGGACGTACGGGTGGCCCTGCTATTAGGGAGGCACTTCGCAGTCTTTGAGAAGTACCTGGAGTTTAAGCAGTGCCTCCCTCCAAGTTGTTTTGAAAAGGAGTTTTTCGACAACCACCGTTGCAATCCGTCATAGTCCCTCCTAATGGGTGGAGGGTATTGAAGGCTTTCTAGGCGCTTTGCAAATACTTGGTGATAAGAACTACTCCCGAGCTCTTCTACCACTTCTACATGTGGAAGGGGTTGTTTTACGGCCTTGTTGATTCGGTCAAGGGCTAGTAGGACGAGTACGTAGTGGTAGAGCTGTTCGAAGAAGTAGATTTGTAGACCCAATAAACCGGGATGGTCCATACCGCTAGTAAGAAGAGGCTCGATCTTAATGATACTGAGGCTGTCCAGGAAATCTTGGCCTTTATGGAGCTGAGAGATGGCCAAGAGATCAACGCTGCAGAGATTATAGAAAGATATTTCCGACACCCAATCTTCAAGCTCTTCCCCAGCATGAAGAAAGCTGTAGTGGAGAAGTAGGCTGAAGGTATAGGTTCATTCCTATACGCTTGTCTATTGTGCTAGCATCGATGTGCTTCATCCAACGCTTATAGGATGGGAGGTCTTCCTTGGTCCTACTTGTTACGGTGGTGTTTTGCGAATGGTAATGGTAGTTTCTCTTGTTGTCTTTAGTTTCCTTTTTTAACTTCAGATCGGGTTCTTTTGCAAGCAAAAATTTGGCTCCAAAGATGTCTCGTCCATTTATGGACAATTTAATGAGCAAGCACCAGGCGTGAACCAAAGTCGACCCGCCGAAGGTGATGGTAGGGAAGCCGAAGTTTAGACCTAGCAAGACCAGTGGGCCACAACCGAGGTCCGTACTATAGGGAATACCTATTGGCATTCGAGATGAGCTGGTAGACGTAGAGCCTTTGGGCATGGCTCTGCCTACTCTTGCCCTCATCTATTTGTCTGAACCCATCTTCGTGGACGATGAAGGCGCTGGAGTAGAGGGGCCCAACGTGCGGGTGATTTCTCCTCTAAGGGTGGCGAAGGAGAGGGTCATCTGTCATCCAACGGTGGGCCAGAAGCATAAAGCTCCAAAGACGGTCGAAGAGCTAAGTCCAAGGGCAAAGCAACAAAGGCCCTTGGCGAGGGATGCTTTGGCCAAAGAGAAGTGGAATGAGTGGCCTCTGGAGCATCCCTACCAAAGCGTGGATGACATAGGGGATGGATTTTTGGACGCCCTTAATGATTTCAAGCAAGGGGGTATAGGGTTGAACTCGTTCCAGCAAGCTGCTTACAATTCCCAAGACGAGTCACTGAAGAGGGAGGGCCCTGAGTCAAAGATGAAGAGGGCTTGAGGGAAGATCCTCAAGCCAAAGTAGGAGGTATATGCCAGGGATCTAATGCTGCAGCATCGGATACTCAGCTATCAAGCGTCAATGGAGTCTTACACCCCTGGTAACTGGGCTATCTTAGAGAGGATCTCCTAAGAAGGTAAGGACGACCCCTTATAAACTACAAGCTACTTAAGTACACTGATGTAACAATAGGTCTTCATTGCCGTTGTATTGTCCTCTTCTGTCTTTTGCATTAATTTAAGTTTTTTTTTTTCATCTTACAATACCAAGGTTGAGTGCTACTTAAACTGAACAAGTCTCATGCCATTCGTAAAGAGGTAACGGGCTTGCAGGAGGCATTGCATAAGCAAAAGCAGTGCCTGCTAAAGGTAGAGACTTTTAACAAGAGGTACATGAGTAAATTTGCTAAGGCTAACATGCGCCTACATTGCTCTGTTGTGTAAGTGGCAAGGCTTCAGGCGAGGCTCAAGTACGTAAAGTAGGAGAAGGGCAAAGTTGAGAGAACGGCCTAGAAGGCCACAGAACTAAAGGCTCGGGTGGAGAACGAGTAGAAGACGAAGGCTCATCTCTCACAAAGGTTGGATGAGGAAAGCATAACTAAGGCCCGAATTGAAAGGGAGAATGTCAAGCTGAGGGCTTTCGTAGCCAAGCTGCAAACCGAGCTAATGATGAAGGCGTCCGAATGCGAGGGCGTTAAGGTCACTTTGCTGGAGCTTATCGGTTTGAAGGTTAGTTTGGAGCAACAGGTCAGTGAGTTGTGGCATAGAGTTTCGGAGATAAAAGAGATCATCTTTAAGATGGAGAGTGGGGAGGTCCTCAACGATACTACTGCTAGGAAAGCGGTTGCCAACTACAGGACCGCCGGGGAGTGGTTAGAAGAGTTGGAGGACCTATCCACTAACTCTGCCCGGTTAAGTATTCCTGTCTCTTTGGAGACTTGCAAGGCGTAAGAAACAAAGGGATATATAAGGAGAGAAGTATGCAATTAATCGAGAACTTTTAATTCAATACGACGGAAAGAAAAACTATACATGATAAAATTCTAATCAAAACAGAGACGAAGATTATCGACGTTCCAAGTGTACGAGATAAGCTTGCCATCTAATCTTTTCAGCCAATCTTTCCATCTTGTATGCTCCATTGCTCAATCTCTCCTGGACCCTGATTGGATCTTCCCAATTGGGAGTTAGTTTGCCCTGCCCTTTGCATGAACTCGTGGCTTTTAACTTTAAGCACACTAAGTCACCAATCTTGAACTCTTTATGTCAGATCTTCTGATCATAATACTAAGCAGCCCAATGTTGGTATGTAATTACCTTAGCAGCAGCGAGGTCTTTGATTTCCTTGATGGTATCAATACTCACTTATAGTAGGGAGTCGTTAAGGGTGATATGGAAGGTCCGAGTCCAGATGTTCGAGAGCTCAAGCTTGAATGGGAGGACCGCCTCGAACTCAAAAGCAAGGCGGAAGGGGGTCTCGCCTATAGAAGATGATGGGTTGTCTTGTACCCCCACAAGATGTTGGGCAGTTCATTGACCCAAGCCTCCTGAGATCACTCCATGCACTTCTTCAAGCTATCTAAAATGACTTGATTAGTCACCTTGACCTGTCCATTTGATTGGGGGTAGGCAACCGAGGTGAAGTGTGGGGTGATGTGGTGCTTGGTGCAAAACTTCTTGAACTTGGGGTTGTCAAATTGTCAGCCATTATCCATGATGAGGGCATGGGGGACTCCAAACCGAGAGAGAATGTTGTTTCTAACGAAAGATTTAACACTTCTCTCAATGATTCTGGCTACTGCTTCAACCTCAACCCACTTTATGAAGTTATCCATGGCGATAATTATGAACTGCCGTCCCCCTAATGCTTTTAGGATGATGCCGAGGATATCGATCCCCTACTATGCGAATGGCCATAAGCTCATCAGGGGTTGGAAGGCGGTGCTCAACGCGTGACTGATTGGGGCATGCTTCTGGCACTACGAGCACTTTTGGGCTACGGCCTTCACGTCTTGCCTCATAGTGGGTCAATAATATCCTAGTCGTAGTGCCCATAGGTACAGGGCTTGGGACTGAATGTGGTTGCTGCACACTTCGGCGTACAGCTCTTACATAACGTACAACCCTTCCTCTTCTCGAAGACATTGGAGTAGAGGGAGGCTAACTCTCTTGCGATACAGGACATTGTTGATCAGCATGTAATTGGTAGTGTGATACCGAAGCTTCTTCAACTTCCTCCTATCTACCGGCAGCGTACCTTACTCTATGTAGCTTCGGATATGATCCATCCAGCTCGACTCGGGTGTCATCGTGGTTGGTTCCAGAACTTCTGCCGAGTTCGAGGCTATGCTTTTTTCCGGCAAGTACTCTATGAAGATCTTGCTATCCTTCACTTTGGGCTTCCGTATGCCAATGGATGCCAGCTTAGATAGCCAATCTACTGCAGAGTTTTCGAGTTAAGAAATCCTCATGATGTCCTATGAATGGAACTACCCTAGGAGACTCTTCACTTTCTCGAGGTACCTTGCCATAGTCTTGTCTCTTGCTTCATATTCGCCTCAGACCTACTGAACGACTAACATGGAATCTAAGAAGATTCGCAACTACTCAACATTAATCTCCTTGGCTAATTTGAGACTGGTGATAAGCGCCTCGTATTCAGACTTGTTGTTATTGGCATTGAATTTGAACTTGAGGACATAACAGATGGTGACTTAATAGGGGCCGGTTAAAACTAAGCCCGCACCTCTCCCTGCTAAGGTGGAGGAGCCATCAACGTAGAGAGTCCATACCGGTTTGTCATCATCGAGTAGTGCTTCTTCTTTTCTTGTATACTCCGCCACAAAGTTGGTCAGCACTTATGCCTTGTAAGCCATTCGTAGTTGGTACTGGATTTCATATACACTCAACTCCATTGTGTACTTCATCATCCGTCCAGACGCATCAGGTTTCTGTAGCATGGTGTGTAATGGTTGGTCTATAAGTACGATCACTTGGAAGTAGGGCCTTAGCCGTTTGGCAATGATGATGATAGTGAGTACGAATTTTTCTACCCGGGTGTACTTAACCTCAAGCCCATGCAATATATGGCTGACGTAATATATTGGCCTGTATTCTCTTCCCTCTGCTCTGATTAGTACAAAAGAGAGTACCCGATCACTTACGACCAAGTACAAAAATAGGTCATCTCCTTAGACAGGCTTGGAGAGGACTAAGGGATGAGCGAAGAAGTCTTGGAGCTACTGAAAGGTGATAGCGCATTCGGGAGTCCATTTAAAACCTTTCAAATTTTTAAGGATCTTGAAAAACTTGGCACATCTGTCGGCGCTCCTCTAGATAAATCTATTCAGGGCAGCCACCATGCTAGTAAGCTTCTATACGTCTCAAACTAAGGTTGGAGGCTTCATTCCCCTAATGGTTGTGATCTTCTCGGGGTTGGCCTCAATACCTCTCTATATGACTAGAAATCTGAAGAACTTTCTAAAGCCGATGCTAAACACGCACTTTTGGGTGTTCAACTTCATGTCATGCGTGCGCATTCGGTTAAAGGCTTCTTGGAGGTCCTTAACATGATCGATTGGCTTCTGGCTCTTGATGATCATGTAGTCAGCGTACACCTCCATGTTACGCCCGATCTGGGGCTTAAACAACTTTATCACCATTCATTAATATGTGGCCCCGATGTTTTTCAGCCCAAATGACATTACGGTATAGCAATAAGTACCATAATCGGTAACGGAGGAGGTATGGACTTCATACTTCAGTCCGTTTTGATCTGGTTGTACCCTGAGAAGGCGTTTATAAAGCTCAAGAGAGTGTATCCTAATGTAGAATCGACAAGTTGGTCGATCCTAGGGAGGGGGAAACAATCTTTAAGGCTGGCTTTGTTTAAGTCCATATAATCAACACACATGCGTCACTTCCTACTCTTTTTCTTAACTAGTATCACATTCGCTAACCGCGTCAGATACTTTTCCTTCCTTACGAAGCTGGCTTTAAGCAGCTTCCGCACTTTCTCCTCAATTGCGACCTGCCATTCTATAGCAAAATGCCTCTTTTTTTTATTTAACAGGCCGCACAGTGATGTCGATGTTGAGCTTATGGGTCGCTAGGTCGGGGGAAATCCCGGGCATGTCTGACGCCAACTAAGCAAACCTATTTGAATTTGCCCACAAGAAGGCAATGATTTCGTCCTTCACTTCGGCTGGAGTCTCAATCTCGACTTTCATGGTTTAGTCAAATGAGGTGCCGATCTGGACGTTTTCTATTTTTTATCCAGGTTCACCCCTCTCAATTGACCTCTCCTACAAGCCTGTTTCCAAAGCGAAGAGGCCATCCCCTTGGCTACCTTAACATATAACTCATGTGAGAACTTCTAATCACACCTACATATTCCTACCCTAGTTAGTGTTAGAATTTGGCCTTCAATTGTAGGAAGGATGTGATCACCTCGAATGCGTTTAAGCTTAGTCTTCCTAAGAGCGCATTGTAAGGAGAGGGGCAAACCATCACAATAAACTCCATGGGTCATTGTACCGCATGGTTATCATCGCCGAGTTCCATGTCTAGCGTGATGATGCCCTTGGCTCGAACTATACTATCGTTGAAGTAGATCAAATTGTAATAGTACGGCTTCATCTTTACTTACAGCCTCTTCCTCATCTTATCATATGTATGAAGGAAGAATATATCAGTGGAACTACTAATATCCACCATAATCTTTAGGACCTCAACTTTTAAGATCTTTACCTTAATCACGAGGGCATCTTGGTGGGGGGTATCGACCCCTTCAAGGTTGGCATCAGAAAAGAAGATGGAAGTGTCTAACTTCTGTCTCCTTTTCCTTACTGCTAGCACCTTCGATGGGGTATTAATTGAGCTGCTTATGCTCGGCCAGCTCCTAGGGTGCGACCCCTCCCCCCCCATGATCACGTTGATGATGCCATTAGGGATAGGATCATTATGGCAATTGTTATTCTACTCAGCACGGGCGTCCTCAATTCATCACCTTTAAGGTGCCCTTTCTCCGTCGTCGTCCAAGCGATCGTTGCTTCCCCAATGGTCTACATATTCATTGAAGAAGCCACACTGAATGGCGTATTCGATGGCATTCTTCAATTAGAAGCACTCTTCAGTAGTATGCCTATGGTCATCGTGGAACTGATAATATTTGTCAGAGTTCCGACAACTAGGGTTCCCCTGCATTTTGTGCGGCCTCTAGAGCAAGTTCTGGTGCTTCACTTCGGAATAGACTTGGGTAATTGGCCTATTCAGGGGTGTATACTGGGTATAGATGGGGGACGGGAGTGTATTGTGCTTAACTCGGGGCTTCTTCTTCCCTGAGCTCTCCCTATCTGATTTACTTGGCAACCTACTACCGAAGCAATCCTTTATGAACAATTTCTTCTTGTCTTGCTTTTCACCCGACCTTTCACGATTGGCATTGCGCCTAACGTAAATGTTGTCTTCCTGGTCGATGTGCTTTTAGGCTTTGTTCCAAAAGTCAACCAGAGTATTTGGCTTGCTCTTTGCAATCAATTAGAAGAAATCTCCTAAAGGTTGGATGCCATACTGGGTGGCGTAGACAGCAACTCCCTCGTCCAACCGAAGAATCTCAACCACGGCGTTATTGAACTAGGCTACATAATCGCACAGGGACTCACCTTTACCTTGCCTTACTAACCCTGAAATAAAGGCTAAACTTCCTGGCCAGCTCATCAAATGAGCTAATGGAATTTTCGGATAGGTGGTTAAACCACATCTGTGTTGCCTTCCTTAGTATGCCTGGGAAGGCCTTACACATTATAGCATCCCCATGACCGTAAAGGTTCACGAGGGTACAGAAGTAGAGAAGATGGTAGTCAGGGTCTCCCGTACCATCATACTAGTCTAGGGATGGAAGTTTGCCGTTAGGGGGTAGCACTTCGTCTTGGATACCCCTAATGAAAGGGTCTTGTTACTAGCGACCAGCTAGGCGTCGCTAATAGGTTTGCTCCTTTACTGCTTAGAGAGGGCCTTACCATTGCACGAAGCTCGTTCAGGTCGGCATCGTCTATCGGGTAGCTTGTCGTACTGCCGAATGAGCCTAGACTCCTTACAAGTCGACTTCCTATTTGTTGCCAGCTAAAGTTTAGTCATAGGTAGCCACGGACCTTACTGGCTACTGATGTAATAGTAGATTGGCTTGCTACTACTACTACTAGATGATGTATCACCTAGTGTGGGCATCTAAAGCTTCAAGATGGTGAGTTTGTATGCTACGATGCTTCGCTTCGTCCAGGCGAACATGGAGCTCCCTGTTCTGCTCAGCATACTGCTCAACTAGATGCCCCAAGCGTTCTTCCAACATAGCTCTTAGGAGAGGGTGGTTGGCCCAAGTTGGTTGTTCACCAACTATTGATTTCTTTGCTGGGAACATTGAGACATGATGTTGAAAGGCTTAATATGGGTTATGTTTGGTGTGTTTAAGGTTTCGGGTGTAAGAACAACTTCTTCCTACGGATGGCACCAAATGTCGTTTCTTGATTCTTGCTGATAGTTGATTGAAGTCTGCATATATTTAGCCTGCAAAATAACATACAATAAAGGTATGCTGGGAGGTTGTTCAATGTGGTTACTCCAAGTAGTGGGCTTTTGAGAGTGATGTACAAGGATAATGCACAGGCTTAGTATATAGAGTCTAGAGAAAGAGTTACCGTTGTGTAGTGGTCTGGTATTTATAGATGAGTGGAGCTGACTGTTGGAGATTAGTTGGGGGAGAGAGATCTTCTCTCGAAAATATAGGAAAGTGGAGCTGTCATGCCTGATATGTTCTTAATATTCAAGATGTAGCTCTTTTATCCTCATCTCGTGGATTATGGCCGTTACAGTACTTCATGGGTCTAGGCTGTTTAGGCCTAGAGTCGAGGCCTACAAAGGTAGGCCTAGGGCGATAAAGCTTAGCTAGTTTGGTTGGGTTTGAGAGGTCCTTGCCCAAAGGGCCCTATCAACAATTTTAATATACAAATAAACCTGTATTGTTTTTAGACATATTGACGTTGAAATTGAACACAGAAAGTCAATTCTTTTCACCGTATGTCATTCCATGTATAGCTAATATTTTGATTTGGGTGTTTTACAATTCTTATATGTTTTGGAAACTTTAATGGCTTATGGACCTAGTCTTTAATAAAAATGAAGTGTATTGGGGAATATAATAATGTTTTTCAATTTATGTTTTGATCGGGAAATTTTCCTAAAGAAAAATTTAGAATTATTGTTTACGAGAATTTGGTCATAGTTTCATCCTAAGTTTATATCAAGTTTATAATAATTGTTTTGGATTGATTAGTTAATGTATCTTATAAAGTTATGCATCATCGTAATAATAGGATGTTGAATGGACTTTATATGAAATTTATGGATTTATTTAAATAGGGTTACGTATTTTTTGGATGGATTGAGTTCGAAAAATGAATGTAAATTTTATTTTATTTGAGTCTATGTACCTAGAAATAAAATATAAATTGAGTATATGTTGGTCTGCAAATCTAAATTTAAACTCCATTTATACTTTGTTTTTAAATAAATGTTTTAAAAAAATGGTTTTAGTACTAGAAATGGAAAATTAGAGATCCACATTTATTCAAGACACAAAGAAGTCCAGAAGGTCCAAAAAGAAACTGCATCAAAGTTTGTGGATTTTGGTCCATTGACCCTTAAGTATGAGCCTAAGCTTAACCCATATCCTTTTAGTTACCCCATGATCATTGCATTATTATTTTTTTATTGTTTTATTTTATGTATGTAAGTATTGTTTATGATAGACTAATACACATTATTGGTGAGACATAATAAAATTTCCTAAATATATTAAATTGAGGTTCAATAATGTTGCCCTCCAATTATACATTATAAAATAATCAGGATTCATGTAAGTTGATATAGCTTAGTTGTGAGCTTACATTAAATTATTGTAATTTTTTATAATTATTACTAGGTCGACTTAAATTAAATTGTTGATTTGTTAACTTAGCTAAAGTTGATAATTTAATAGGCGAGTATTAGGTTTTAAATTATGGAATTATTATATAGAGTTATTAGCCCAACTGTAAATCCAAAAGTCATATAGATTTACGATTAACGAGTTAATTAAGACTTACTTAAAATAATATAATATATAGGTACAACTTAGCTATGTGCATACTAATTTTATTTCGTATTTTAGATCTATTAAAAAACCTTCCAATGGGGTTTTCTAAATCTAATAGAGGAGATCATATTACATCCCAAAGCAGTAAAGTCACAACAATCTCGCTGTGTAAACCAACCGAAAATAGTAGCCGACCTCATAGCCATTATCATAGATGTAATTTACATAAGACATCTGCAACTATCTACTTTGAAGTAAACAATTTAAATAGACATATTAATAAAATTACATGCAGAGATTTAAAACACAGTTATATAAATATATATTAACTTAGATTTCCCAAGAGATATTTACATATCATAATAGTCTAAGATAAGTAAAATTTATACGTTAGGTTCACATAACTAAGAGTTATGAACCAAACACTTAACAGTTCTGAAGTTATTCCAGTTTAAGTCCTCACTCGCCCAATATCTCCAAAAGTAATTAACCTCTTAATAATTATAGTGCAGCATTTTAGTCAGCACGTGTAAGAAGATCTATAAGAGTATAAGCAACGGATAGCTTAGTAAGTAAGGACGAAGATTTAAGACTACACAATATACATAAGTAAGGTTCTTAAACAATTGATTAAATGCAAAGCAATACACAAATATCATCACATAATGTTGTCCGGTCCATTATGAAATTAGAGAAATTTTGTTTGCTTAAATCCGAGTTTAACGAGTTTTAGTATAAATGCAATAGCTCACGACCAAATCTAAGTTTGTGTAATGAAGATATCTCTCTTCCCAAGACCATCTTTCAAACCATTGCCCCCATTCTTATCACAACCCTCTTTCCTATTATTTAGTTTGACTAAGGATGAAAAATAGACTATTATGCTATAGCGCTATCTCTTTCAAATGTATCGGTATTTAATTGAAGAATCATAATTGACCTATAATGAGTGGCAATGTATGTCCAGTTACAGTTCTAGATCAAGTTTATTTAGGTCCATTTTTCAAGGTAAGCAAATAAGTCCACATAGTGCAAACAATTTACACCATAACAACAAGCCAATAAATTCAATCAATTTTAGAGATACATGAGCAAGCTGCTTACAAACAGAATCGAATACAATCCTAAGCCTTTAAGTATTATAAAATAGTATCTTAAAATATAGTAATATATCGATTCCAAATTTACCTTAAGTCTCCAACTTGCTCACTAAGGTTTGATGTAGGTTGTAATGTTGCTGCTCGTTCCTATAATATAAATATCATTTTAATATTTATACTCTTATTACATATAAACTTCAAATTATCATTTTAGTTTAAATTTATAATTTTACTCAATTGTTCAGGTTTTATAATCTTAAACTAGTTTCTAATTCAGTTTTTGAATCAATTCTTGAATTAGGTTCTAATTCAACTTCTAGATACAATTTCTATACGTAAACCCTAGGAACTTCCCCCGATCCATTATGTGAAGTTCATCTAATTATATTTTAGATACACTAAGTCTTCTATTTAGCTTATAATCAATATTCTAGTTTATCCTATTTATCATGTTCCTAATTTAGCTTCTAAATTTGTTCTTATTATGAAAACACCTTACATTTTTCACATAATTCTCTAGTTGTGTTTCAAAACGGATTTTTACTATATTATTAATATCATAATTTCCTCAATTTAATTTAATACACTTCACCCACTTAATTTCCATTTCACATATTATTCATTCATCACTTATTATACCATAATATACACGTCTAACCTTCTCAACACTACAAAAACTATCCCTCAACATCAATTAATATTCTACAATGTCAAAATATACCATAAATCAGAATTAAAGTTAACTTGTTGAAAAATCTCTACATATATTTAAGAAATTGGCAATTTATTAAGGTTTTCAAGGCCTAAAAATTAGACAAATTTTTTAAAAATAATTTAAAAAAAAAAATCTTCATGACAACTTAATATATACCCTAAATAGTATACAATAAATTTTTTGGTTCAAAACTACATGAGTAAGATGTTTGAAAATAAAAGCAAAAATCAACTCAAGTTTAATGATTTTTTAACAGTCGTATATTTTGGGACTTAATTTTATCAAATTGATATTTTTCCTTAAAACTACATATAAAAAATACTCTAAAATACCAACTTTCATAATTTTCCACAAAATTTTGATATTTTTAGCAAATTTAATAAAATTAGATGGCAAATTTGACTCACCAGATAACTCAACTTATATTCACCTCCGACCACCCTATGGTTGTCAACCCAACTTGGCATGGGGGTCATTGTGTAATGGTGGTCTTGGTTACTTCCCAGGTGGTAGTCTAACATAGGTTTCCCTTTTAAGCTCTAATTGCACTATTTTTTTTTTTTTGTGTCGTACCTCAAAAAGGTAGAGTCATAATAGCCTCATTGTATGAACTATCTTAAGATAGAAACTAATCTTACAGTTGTTATTATAGACTTAGTTAACACTAAGTATATTCAACTCTACCACTTTGAAGTGTCTAGTTCGATACTTACTTGATAGAAACCTATGGAATAATTTTTGGAAATAATTGATAAATAAACTCATAGTTTAACTTATCATAAGAGTATATGTAAAATCCATAGGCACACACTATTCGGTATACAACTTAAGATTGAAAACTAGTGAGCCCCCTGAGAAGACTCGGATAGTTTTCTTAGCAATTAAGAAAAAGTCAATAATAAAAACAACATTTAGCTAAATTCTTCTTAATCCTCACCCCTTAATCTCGTTTGCCGATGTTCTAGTTTTGGCATAGTACTTATAGTTCTACTCTAAACCTGCAAAACAGATTATATGGGAATGAACGATAACTTGCTCAGTAAATGGAATGGAGATAGAAGTACGTATTTGACACTTTATAAGCAAGGTTTTTAACCAAGTTAGTTGGGTGTAGTGCATGTACAAGTAAATGCCTGCACGATGTTATCTGGTTCATCGTGAGATCAAAGAAATTACGTCTTCTCTAATTTGAGTTAAGGAGCTTGACGTTACACACTTGCAAATCGAAACCAAACTGGAGCTTGTGCAATGGAAAACACCCTTCTCCTATGACCATCTTCGAACCTCAACCCCTAACCTTATCGCAACCTCCTCTCTTGTCACTTAGTTTGACTAAGAGTAGGGAAAGAATCATTTTAGTTATGCTCATCGAAGGAAGTCCGTATTTGACTTGAGAATCTTAGCCATTACCCCCAGTGAGTTGAGATGCATATCGAGTTAAGTATTAATCCTAGCTTGAGTTAGTTCATTTTTAAAGTAATCAACTAAGTTTAAATAATTCAAACATGATATTCACAAAACAACCATAACATAGTTATCAAGTCCCATCACAACAAAAAGAATATCAAACACAGGCACTACATCCATATAAACAGTTAACTACAATTACAAGCAAATATATACCTTAGTCTCTAGATATTTTGAAATAATATCCTAAAATACTGTAAAGTATTGATCCTACTTACCTGAAGTCTCTAATTTGCTTATTCAAGTTTGATGTGAGTCGTATTGTCACCGCTCACTGCAATGATATAAATAGCATTTTAGTATTTTTACCCTTATTACGTATAAGCTCCAAATCATTATTTTTAATTTAAATTTATAATTTTACTTAATTGTTCAAGTTATATATTACTTATTGTAAACCCTTGTTGTATATATGTATGTATATATTTATATAATTGTAACATAATGCTATTAGTAAAAGTACCATTCAATGAATAATATATGTTTATAGCATGTATGTATATTTTTCAAATAGTATTAATTATGTTTAAAATATTGTATAATATATAATTTATCTTATATGTGAAATTACAGATATCATGCCACAGTATTAATGGTGAGATTAATTAGATACCATTTTGAATACATGACTTATTTATATATATACAGAAAAGATGATTCGTGCAAATATATACATATTTAATTAACTCCTTTACGTGTTATTAAATGGAAATGATAAAAAATATAACTATCAATATTTTAACTTTAAAATTCAAACAAGAAAAAAATTTATGTAATGATACAAATAAAATACTCAATTTAGAAAAACAATAGGATTACGAATATATTTTTTCAACGATTATTAAATATTAATTAAAAGAAATAATACTTATAATTATGGATATGAAATTACTTGAAAATATCAAACATTGAAAAAAAATTTAAATCTTCTAATATTTCTTTTCTTCTTCTTCTCTTCCCTTTCTTTTTCTTTCCTTTCTTTTTTTTTCCTCTTCCTTTTTCCTCAATTTCTCTTGTCCTCTCTTTTTGTTCCTCCCCTCTCCTTCTCTCTCTTTTCTCTCTCACCTCTCTTCTCTAATTCTCTCATCTCTCCCTTCTATCTTATGATATTGTTGCTTTGCCACATCAAATGGCTTAAAGCCATTTTGTAGATACAATTCTTTACCGACCATTAAATGACAGTTAACTTATTCTTTTTTTTTTTAAGTTGTATTATATATATTATATTTTATTTTATATTCATCTTAACTTTTAGATTATTCAAAGAATATTCCTTTTCTTTACTACTAACATTAATAATAAAGAATAATTCATAGTCATAATTTTCTTTTCCCATGTATTGTTATTTCGGGTAAATTTTTGCATAATTATTAGTAAAAAAATTAGTAACATATAATATATGGTTAGGTTCCATTAATTATTTGGGACTTATTCATATATATCATATATATAATTTTACTTAGTATTATCAATTATTAAGATCACGTAGTTGATTTTAAAAAAAATTTATCATAAGCTATATCTAAAATTAAGAAACTCTACGAGATAGCTATTAGACCTAATAAAATTAAGAATTATAACAAAATCATATAGGCTTGATTTAAGATATTAAAGCTATACGATTATTTTTTTTTAATAATTTTCCTTTTATTACATTTGTCATGAATGTCAACAAAGTTTTAAGAACGCTAATATAATCCATAATTTCTAAAGTGTATCTCTAGTACTAAATTTTTCATTTTATTTCTTATTAATTTATATACTTACATATAATTTGTCTGTAGCGATTAATTAATTATTGAAACTTATTTCCAATAAATAATGATAATATATATAACTTAATAATATAATATTTATTATTATTATTATTTTTTAATTCTAAATTTACGAGATCATTTCTACTAATATTTTTTAATTTTGTTGTAAAATTCGAGCTTAATTGGATAATTTACACTATTACCTTAACTGTTACAAACCATCTCCAAATCCACTAATCACAAATTAATTATCAATTTTTGCAGGATCTCATATTCCACCCTTTTTATAAATATTTTTGTCCTTGAAACTACTATATTCCAAATCTTCTTTAGAAAGAGGTATATATATATATATATGATTCTCAAAATTATAATCTATTTTGTATATTTTAATTATGCTTCTAAATCGTCTTATATTTAAGATTTCAAGTCCTCCTCTATCCAAGTCTCTACTTTGACTTGTTTAGTTATCTCTCAAATTCTCGATCCCATTTTCCTCCTTTATATTCCAATCTTTAATATCAATTATGCTTAATTCTATCACTTCAATCCTCTAGTCGTATTATACTATCTTATGACTTAGTTCCATAATCTTGCAAATTTTCTTGTTGGTTTATCCTCCATTTTACTCTTTATTTTACTAATTCCTATATTTTATTTATGATCATTAATGTTTTTTTCTAGTCTACCTCAAGCCACCAATATTTCCTCTAATTCATAATCTTTTACTTACAATGACTATATTATTGCTATAATTTTTCATTTGTTTCTTTATACAACTCAGTATAGGGTCAACAGAAGTAAATTTGGGAAATCTTGATTTTCCTCTATCTCAAATTCAAATGAGATGATTGACAATTTAGATCAACTCAACTTAACTTGACTCGACTTAATTCGATAAGAATAAATATGACTCTTGACCAACATATTCACTAAGAGAGGTAATAGTGACAAGAATTCATTACTTAACAAGACTCGACAAAACAGAATACGCTTATAAGGTTAGTATGACAAGAAATTCAATTGACAAAAAATTTGACCATCTCAGATTTGCCATTCCTCTATTGGATTTCCTATTACAATTGCTCATATAAAGTATATTACTGTTTCATACATTTCTTGTACATCTGGTTACCTCAATGACTCTTCTTTCTTAGTGGTATTTGTTAGTTATTTTCCCTTAGTTCACTTTAACATTTTCAGTATCCATGAAAGTTTCTTCTCTACATATAACTCATTTTAGGAAAGAAATGTCATTCCATTCAAAAGCCATACTTCTTCGATTTAGCATACCACTTATGGTTGCTTAACTTCAGTAATGTTTGTATCATGTCGTAGATATAGAAACTTCCTCCAACTTAATCCAAATTGAAAACATTCCAACTGAAGTTACTCTAGAAAAATACCGTCACTCTTTATAATTAATTAAACAATTTTTCAATTTAGAGTTAAAGATACTTGTTTTGATTAATTCACTATATCTTTCATCTCATCTTCCTAGCACCCTATACCTTTTCCTTTTCAAATAATACAGATGTCTTTTGTAAAGAATTACTTAACTATATAAATCTCTTACTCAATAGTTCTTTCAAGTCACTTCTAAGGTCCCATTTACAATACCCAACACAAGGCTTCAACTATATATTTGATTCTTGGTTAACTTAACCATAAAGTTCAATTTTGCAGGATTAAGTTACACTAAATAAATTTTTAGAAATACATTTGAACACTTTTGTAAAACTAGTAAATCCAGTACTTATTAATACTTTCCTTAGTCTCTTACTTGTAAATATCTATAAAACTTGTAATCACTTGCCCTTAGTAGCTTTTCTCTTAAATTCCATTTTAATCATAATCTACAACTCTTCGGGTTAATATCCTTCCTCTAAAATAAGTTTTTAATTAATAGATAATAATAATCCCAATTACATTAAATTATTTTCTATCCATCAACTTTTATCTTATAAGATATAAACACCTCAATATCAATATTAGAACTGCATTTTCCATTTATGTATACTTATATTCTACAATAATTATATATTATTCTTATGATTATCACCCAATTCTCTTATTTGTAGAACTTGAATTCTAACCAGTTGAGTTTAACTTACATGTCGATTGTTACCTTAAAGTTAGGGATCCAAATACTCGTATATCATAAATCTCATTGTGATTTTACCTTCAACTCTTAAATCATTACATAGTCATTATGATAATATTCTTTCATCTTTTAGCACAATTCCCTTTATCATCTAACATGTCTTTTACGACAAGCATTTTGACAATTAAGATTAGATTCCTTCATATTTTTAGTTCCTCCTCCATTTATGGATAATGCTTCAGAAGAACATCTACCTGTTCAACATCGATGACTCTTAACCAATTCCATTGCCATTCCTTTATTATTTTGTGATTTATACTTTTACAATATTTCTCTTTTAAGTTAAATACAATATATGAGGAAATAATATAGTCCTTGTTCTAATACTTGATGCTTTCATTATTATCACTTAGCTAAGAACAAGTGATTATCCTTAATTAAAATTCATCACTTATCTTCTAACTCCCTATAACTTAGATCATTTAAATAACTATCGTAGATCAATATTTCTTATCCATCACTTCAGTAATAGAGGCTAGACAACAACTTTTTAACTTATAGCACTTAATTAAACCAAATTTGTTTAGGAATAGTTTCCATATCATCTTCATCCGAACACCAATATAAAATTATATATCTTGTTCCAACTTACTAGCGAACACTTGTTAAGTAATCTAATTCTTCCTTTTAATTACTTTGTTTTCAAATTTTCTACTAATCATACTATTAGTTTTAGTATAATTATACCATAAGCCAATATTTGATATTATGAAATTCTAAGGGTTCAAAGCTTCTCTTTCTTTGACTAACAAACAGTCACTCAAAGTGACTTATTCATCTTATCTTAGGTTACCACGTTACTTAGTGAATTCAAACAATTTATCATCTCCTTAAAGTTTATCTACACTCTTTTTATCTCTCGAAACATTCTGTCTCCTCTAGTTCTCTACTACTACTATTTTAAGATACTTGGATACATATTCATTCATAATTTATCTTACTTCTCATGTACCATTTAATAATCATCCATCCCTTATAACCAACATAAGTACTATATAGTGATATCATTCTATTTTCCTTAACACAATATAATCATCTCATTAACTTGTTTTGCTTCACTTGTATTTACCACAATTTCAAAGATATAAGTCTTCAATCCGTTATTCATTAAGAGCTAAATGATTTATAACCTAATTATAGCCTCATATTATAATTTCTATAACCATTCTTACATATTCAAAGGACTTTCAATATTAGTCATCTAAAAAACATACGATCTTTTTACACTCTTAACTACAAAGTATATTAAACATTATAACATATGCACTTATCCAAAAGAATACACATTCGTCAAGAACTACAATAATATCCATCAAGGAATTCAGCGAGATGTTCATATGCACAAACAACTAACATAGAATTAACTCTAACATCACAATAAAACATAACCATCAATCATAATTTATCCATCATCCAAGTCACCAATAACAACCTTTCGTTTAAGAGAATTTCACCATATTTATCCTCCAATTAAATTATCATTATTTTCACTTATTGATTTAGTAGTCTATATCTCCACAACAAATTAAAACTAGTAATTGCTTCATATACCTTATCATTATTAGATTTCTCGATGCCATTATTAACTATTATTTCATATATCACATTCTCATTCTATATAACAACCGTTTCAAAGTTAGGTTCTAATTCATTTTCTGAATCAGCTTCTGACTTTTTCCCTCATTATTTTATCATTTTTCAGGATTCCTTTATACACCATGCTTTATTTCATCCTCTACTACATTATTTCGTATTTATACTAAATACTAAGTTGATGTCATCTTGGAATTTTTTAGGTTCCTAATTCATCGGCAATTCGTCGAACTATTAGTTTAGGATGAGATCCTTTTAGCCTTAAGGTTTTTTCTTACATACTTTAATTGATCTAAGAAAACACGAGAAATGGGTCAATAATCATTTAAATGTAACGTCTAAAGATACATATTATGTTAGTTGGAATATAAGTCATACTAATAGGGTAAAGTCTCTATCTTCTACCCCTACTAAAGTATCTCATTAACATCACCTAATTTGTAATCTCTTATTTTCCATCCATCTTTAATTAATGACACTATCATAGTAGATCTATTATTTTAAAAACTCAAATAAATCTCCATTATTATCCATGAGTCTCATCAACTATAATACATCCCATCAATGGATTTTTCAATAGTCCAATCTATGATATCTAACATATCTTAAGTGACCATTTCTAATAAGAATATTCACATCTCAGCTATACATTAGATAAGAGACTCCTCTCCATTATACTTAAATTACTTTAACTAACTGTCAATTCCCCATGCGATCCCATAGCTGAATTCAAGATCAATTGACGTTTGTCTTAGTTTAGTGTTATCGTTATTTCTTACTCTATCATTTATAGTACAATCCTTTACTACCTACTTTCATTATGTTCATAAAATATCTACTTCTTTTAATTATAACACTTCAAAACAAGTTTATTAGAACTATGCTTCAATATCACCTGTAATGACTTAGTTGGAACTCTTTCTATCGAGGAATTGTCTACATTAGTGTGGAGCGCCGCATTGTTTCGTCTCCTAGTGTAACAACTTCCTAATAGGTTACCCATCTTAGGATTACTCTAACTTGAACACGATTAACTTCAAAGTTTCGACACACCTTGAGTCACTACACTAAAAGACACATCGATGATTTAAAGTCAAGTCACCTAACAAGTAAAGAGAATTATAATCTACCCCCTTTATAGAGTTAATGTCCTTATCGGTTTCATTACATAGGTCCAAGACTACTACCAGATAAGGACTTGCCTTTCTGGTTGGCGGAATGCTTTTATACTAACTTAGAACTGTTACGTCCCGAAAAGGTAGAGTCATAATAGCCCCATTGTATAAACCATCATAAGATAGAAACTAATTTTACAGTTGTTATCATAAACCCAGTTCACATTAGGCGTACTTAACTCTACCACTTTGAAGTGTCTAATTCGGTACCTGCTTGATAGAAACCTGTGGAATAATTTTTGGAAATAACTAATAAACAAACTCATAATTTGACTTATCATAAGAGTACATGTAAAACCTACAGGCACATGCTATTCAGTATACAACTAAATATTAAAAACTAGCGAGCCCGTGAGAAGACTTAAATAGTTTTCTGAACAGTTAAGAAAAAGTTGATAATAAGAATAACATTCAGCCAAATTCTTCTTGATCCTCAGCCCTCCATCCTGTTTACCGATGTTCTAGTTTTAGAGCAGTACTTGTAGTTCCACTCTAAACTTGCAAACCAGATTATAGGGGAATGAGTAATAATTTACTTAATAAGTAGGATGGAGATAAAAGTGTGCATTCAGTATATTACAAGCAAGGTTTTTTATCAAGTTAGTTAGATACAGTGCACGTACAAGTAAATGCCATTGCACAGTGTTATCCGATCCATCGTAAGACTAAAGAAAATTACATCCATTTTAATCCGGGTTAAGGAACTTGACGTCGCGCACTCATGAATTGAAACCAAACTATGGCTTGTGTAATAGAGAACACCTTCCTCCTGTGACCAGCTTTGAACTACGACCCTTAATTTTGCTGCGACCTCTTCTCTTATCACTTAGTTCGGTTAAGAGTGGGGAAAAGACTATTTCAACTATCTTCATCAAAGGAAGTATGTGTTTGGCTCAAGAATCCTAGCTGTTACCCCTAGTAGGTTAAGATGCATATCAAGTTAAGTATTAAGCTAAACTTGAGTTAGTTTATTTTTACGGTAATAAATCAAGTTCGAATAATTCAAGCATAATATTTACAGAATAACTATAATATGGAGCTCAAGTTCCATCACAGCAAAATGAATCTTAAACATAAGCGCTACATCCGCATAAACGACTAACTACAATTACAAATAAATATATACCAAAGTCTCTAGATATTTTGAAATAATACCCTAAAATACTGTAAAGCATTGATCTTACTTATTTAAAGTTTCTGATTTGCTTATTCAAGTCTGATGTGAGTCGTATTGTCACCACTCGGTCTAATAATATAAATATCATTTTAGTATTTTTGCCCTTCTTACGTAAAAGTTTTAAATCATTATTTTTAATTTAAATTTATAATTTTACTTAGTTGTTTAGGTTCTATATTACTTATTGTGTAACCCCTTGTTGTATATATGTATGTATGTATGTATAATTGTAACATAATGCTAATAGTAAAAGTACAATTTAATAAATAATATATATCTATAGCATGTGTATATATTTTTCAAATAATACTAATTATGTTTAAAATATTATATAATATATAATTTATCTTATATGTGAAATTATCATATCATGCTACATGTACTAATTGTGAGATTAATTAGATACCATTTTGAATACCTGGCTTATGCATATATATACGGAAAAGATAATTCATAAAAATTTATATATTTAATTTGCTCCTTTATAGATTATTAAATGGAAACGATAAAAAATATAAATATCAATATTTTAAGTTTAAAATTCGAACAAGAAAAGAAATTTATGTAATCATATAGATAAAATATTCAGTTTAGGAAAATAACAGGATTACTGTAACGCTCCAAAACCAGAGAGCGCCACAATCTGCTACGTATCCTTACCAATTAGGAATACGTTAAGGCTCTAAAATCAACTACAATCTCCATAATCATGTCTAACAACTATTTATCAAGTATAAAACAACAGATTTCTAAATAAAACAATTCTTCCAATACAACAATTTAAGTGACTCACAGGCAAGTCATCTTAGCCCCAAACAACTAAATAGCTAGATCTTTATCTTTTATAACATATTGAACTAACTGCCGCTCTTTCTAAACTTGAGATAATAACAATTTCCGTACTTGTAAATTATTGATTTGACCTGCAGCTGTAAAAATAGAAAGGTAAGTTGAAGCATAGTATAAGTACATAAACACACACGGATGTCAGTCCCATAACATACACATGCATAATATGCAATTGTAACAAAATATAAACAAACATCAAGGTAATTATTTTTAATTTAAGCCAACAACCAACAAAGGGGTACTCATGACCCTACCACACCTTGGTCTTTGTTCACATATATAAATGGATATAAATATACGTTTTTCTTTAAATCCTTTACGTCCAAAGTTCAGAAACCAGAAACCTAATATTCTAATTGTATCATTCTATATGAAAGTCCACTAGGGAAACATCGCACATGATCAGCGGTTGCTGCTCTAGGGATAGAGTGAGTGGTTTAAGCACATCTAGCAAACCATTCTTTTATGCCGAATAGAGATTAGTCCGATTACATTCTAAGTCCTAACAAACACAACCATACAAACAAGCACCACATACCTAAAAAGCCGAATTTGAACCAAAAACAAAGTCCAAACCAACCATGAAACCCAAATTTGACAACTTGACGGTTAACTGAATTCCATAACTTTAAGTCCTGTACGAAAGAGATTGAACCAACCAACAAGAAAGGAATTCGATAACCAACATGAATCTATTGAAACAAGCATACACATTAACTCTCAGGAACTTGATAACTAAGTTTTATCTAAAGGTTACTTAAGAACCTATAAACTTATCAAATAAATTTCTTTATCCAAGAATCCTTTCTTAAATTTACTATTTATTATTATATTTAATTTTATTAGTTTAAACAACGTCTTAAGTAAAATTAGCCGATCTGATCACGAATAATCGATTTGTTATTAACTTGGATTCGATTCAAACTTAAGAGGATCCGACCATAAAATTATTTTAATTAAGTTATTATTTAATTCAGTAAACTTACTAATTAGTTTAACGATATCATATTAACAAAAGTAGTCCACAAATTGAAATGATTAGCATCCTTAATAATTTTTATCAATTAACATAGCTCTAATAAAGTGAACAAAATAAAGTTATATGTCATCTTCTTATTAACAATTGGCACGTATTGTTGCTATTAATTAAGTATAATCATAAAAAATATTATGTTACATCAAACGTATAGAGCACCTTAAACAAATTATTTATTATGATATTGATAGTATTCTGTTTACCCAAATCCTTAGTGCAAAACTATAATTAATAAATAAGTGAAAGGAATATTAAACTATGGCTTATCTTCTTTAGCAACACGACAAAATTGACAAGTAAAATATGGAGTCAAAGAAAAGGACAAACCATCATCTTCATCTTATGGATTGCTGAATGTAACCTAGAAATGAGGAAGAGTGACATTGTGATTGAACTTAAACAGTAGTTGATCGGAAAATATAGAGTAAGGTTCAAAAGAAATAAAGCACAGTTACATTAGTGAATGAATCAGTACTAATGAACCAAAAGGACTAAGAGGAATGTAAAAAATGAATATGAAGATACCTACATTAATCTTAGAATTTTTTTCTTTTTGTTGGTGCTCCTGGAAAGGATACTTCTCATTGAGGAAAAAGAAGAGTTGGAGCTCAAAAGCTCTTCGAAGGAAGGGATGAAAACAACTAGAGGTGATAGTTGAAATTGTAGATTCGTACATTAGTAGTCACTAAGCTCTAAAACTTAAATTTATTTGAACTTTCTTCATCTTTAGTTTAAGCTTTGCAGCTCTGTTTTGACTTCATAGGTGTGAATAAACGAACACAAATTTGGTGACGATGTTTAGGATAGTGGCCAATAGAGTCAAGTTAGAAGATGAGATTGAAAGGATAGAGTGTTAGAGAGAATTGGTTGGTCGATAAAGAGAGGGGGAAGAGGGAGTGAGACAGGGGAGGATGCAAGGACGAGAGAGAGGTATGTTGAAAGATGAGAGAATATTCAAGAGAGAGGTAAGGAGTATGTATCCTATGCGTGGGTCTCAAAATGAAGGGAGAAGCAAATATGCAGGTTATAGTCCAAAAGAATAGTAATGTGGACCGATTAGGTTAAAGATATATTATTAAGAAATATTATTGAAGGGGTATATGTGTACCATGTGTCCTGAATAACTGACAAAAAGGAGATCGTCTAATTTTAATCAGCAAAGGATAAGGTAAAATAATTCAAAGTATACAAGCAAATAAGGAATATTTTAATTGTTGAAATAGCCATCATAATAATATTTGTAAACTATATTATACTGATATCATGTAAGGTTGTTAATTGCTATAAATCGATGGCTATAAGAATTTATTCATAATAATAATAATAATATCCATTGAAAGCTTATATATTATAAATCAAGATTAATATTAGTTGATAGTAAATTCTTCAACTATATTAGATTCTTTTGAGATTATTTATATCCACTTTCTTTGACTTGTTTGCTCGTACATTCTTTTATTACCTGATCATTTTCATTTTTTATTTTTAGGTTGTTTCAATTATAGATATATCTTTTCAATGATTATTAAATATCAATTAAAAGAAACAATACTTACAATTATGGAATGAAATTACTTGGAAATATCGAACATCGAAAAAAAATTTAAATCTTCTAACTTTTTTTTCTTCTTCTTCTTTTTTTTTTCTTCCCTTTCTTTTTCTTTTCTTTCTTTTTTTTCCTCTTCCATTTCTCTCAATTTTTCTCGTCCCCTCTCTCTCTTCCTCTCCTTTCTTTCTTTCTCTCTCCCTTTTTCTCTCTTTTCTCTCTCGCCTCTCCTCTTCAATTCTCTTGTCTTCTCCCTTTATCTCATGATATTATTGCTTTGTTGCAACAAATGGCTTAAAGTCGTCTTATAGACATAATTCTTCACCAACCATTAAATGGTGGTTAACTTATTCTTTTTCTTTTAAAGTTATATTATATATATTATATTATATTTTATTTTATATTCATCTTAACTTTTAAAATATTCTAAGAATATTCCATTTCTTTACGGCTAACATTAATAATAAAGAATAATTCATGATCAAAATTTTTTTCCCTTCATAACGTTATTTTGAGTAAATTTTTACCTAATTATTAGTAAAAATATTAGTAAAATATAATATATGGTTATGTTTTATTAATTATTTGGGACTCATTCATGTACATCATTTATATAATTTTACTTACTAATATCAATTATTAAGATCATGTAGTTGATTCTAAAAAAAATTTATTATAAGCTATATCTAAAATTAGGAAACTCTATGGGATAGCTACTAGACCTAATAAAATTAAGAATTCTAACAAAATCATACAGGCTTAATTTAAGATATTAAAGCTATAAGGTTTTTTTTTTTAATAATTTTTCTTTTATTATGTTCGTCACAAAAGTTAACTAAGTTCTAATAATGTTGATATGATTCATAATTTCTAAAGTGTGTCTCGAGTACTAAATTTTTTATTTTATTTCTTGATAATTTATATACTTACATATAATTTATTTGTAATGATTCATTAATTATTGAAATTTATTTCCGATAAATAATGATAATATACGTATAATTTAATAATATAATATTTCATTCATTATTATTTTTTTTTTGTTATAAACTTACAAGGTTATTTCCACTAATATTTTTAACTTCATCGTAAAATTCTAACTCAATCGGATAATTTACATGATCACCCTAATTGTTACGATCTGTCTCAAAATCCACCGATCATAAATTAATTACCGGCTTTCGTAGGATGTCACATTTTGTAAAAATATGCTCTTCTCTTCTAACCTCTCCCTAATTTTTGCTGGGTTCCTAATTAATCAAAATGAATTCCATAAGTGTGTTTCTGAATTTATATAGTGATTTAGATATTTTTCTTGAATTTTTTATGTCAAGTATCCATTTTTCACTTTTGCTTTTCACTTTTAGGTGTCCTAATCCTATTCAAACTTTATCATATTTAATCCCCTGATTGCCATACCTCATTTCTAGACTTTTCTACACTTAACATATATTTTTGTTAATTAATTTAGTATTATTTTATTATATATTAGGTATTTTAAGTAATTTTGGTATTTTTACCTACATGTAAATACATATATAGTAAAAATAATTACCTATAAATATTATTTAAGTTATTTTATAATTTTTAGTGTGCACGTATTTTATCTTTAACGATTTGTTAAGTATTAGAACCTGTTTTATGCATTTCGGATAAATAACGAGTAATATACGTATAACTTAATAATATAATATTTAATCATTTTATTTTCCTAAATTTAAACTTATAAAGTCACTTTTATTAATATTCCTAACTCTATTATAAAATTTGGGTTTAATTGAAGAACCTATATGATCGCCTTAAATTTTACATACGGAATTTAGTATAACTAATTATGGGGCTTACAAGTTATTAGGTTTGAATAAAATAGTAGGAACAAAATTAAAGACCTTTTATGAAATGAATTATTCATAAATACTAAGCTCTACATTTATTTTATAGATTTGAAATGGTAAAAAACAACAATAATCTTTCATTGTCATTTATCATAGATAAAGAAAATATCCTCGTTGGATTGAATTTTGTTAATTGGCTGAGGATAGTGAAAATTGTCCTTAGGTATAAAAGAAAATTATATATCCTAAAAGATGAAGAAATTAAAAAACCGGATGAGGATGTTATCATAAAAGAATATGAGCAAATATTAAAAATAGTTGGAGGACTCTACTAATGTTCAGTGTCTGATACTATCTGTAATGTCATTTATATTGCAAAAGCGGCATGAGAATATATCTGTAAGAGAAATATATGCTCACTTGTAGAAGCTATTTTGGGATACATCCTAAGATCTATTTCACCATAAGATGGTTGAAAGGAGCCAAATTGGCTCAAGATGATAGGGTACATAGAGAGATTCAAGAACTTGAGCTTCAAGTTAGAAGACATTTTGGCCATTGACTCGTTATTGACTTCTTTACAGGATTTCATCTCTCAATTTACCATTAACTATAACATGAGTAGTATAGAGAGGTCTCTCACAAATTTTCTTACCATGGTTATCAAACTTGAATTGGCTTGGCTAGTTAAATCGAATTGAACTTGAATTAGCCACTAGAATAGGTTGATCCATCAATTGAAGTTGTTTTTTAAGTTATCGGGGTAACCTACTGGAGCTAGCATGGTTAAGTAGGTCCATTGCTCCAAATTTAAGGAAAAAAAAGTTCGAAGAAAGAAAAGGAAACTTCTTCTCTTGATTAGTTAGATAATGAATGTACAGTAATAAAAATTCTAAAGACTAAAGATAAAGGTGTTGCTTTTTAAAGTAATAAATACCAAGTTACAATACAAAGTAAAAACTAAAAATTGAAAAATAAAAACGAAGGTATTGTTTGGTTATTGTAATTTTGTAATATTAGATTGGACAAAATTTTTTGTCCTTCGTTTTGTTTGTATAATTGGTTATAGTACTAAACAAAATAGGTCTTAGAGTACTAGATAAAAATTAAAAATTTTATATTATATATTTGATGATATAAAAATTTACCCTATGTAGAATAAAATAAGTGTATCTTTAAAATTTCAAAAATAACCTCACATCAAAATTTTGTTAAAAAGAAAAAACCTCACATAAAATTCAAAGTTATAATATTGAATTTTATTATAATTTATATTATAAATAATTAATTTTTTATTTTTTTATTTTTCAATAAAAAAATCTAATTCATATCATACACATCAAACATAATACGATAGGGTTGTATTATCTTATATTTTCTTATACTATATTGTTTGATTCTTTTTATTATGTTTAGTTTATATAACCAAACAGTACTTAAATATACAAAATAAAAAGTAAATAAACAAGCAATAACAATAATAAAGTGTATTTAATATGGCCTCCCCTATTTCATGTTATGAACTAGTCATATCTTCATAGTTGAATGGAACTCATGTTGCTTTTGAAGTATTATATTTGACTTTAATCTCTCGGTCTTTTTGAAAAAAAAGAAAAAACCTCTTGGCTTTAGATTCTGATCAATTATGGTAAAGTATAATTATTTAGAACATGAATAGTAATTTTATAAGTATATTTAAATTTTATAATTAAAATATTTTATATTTATATATTTTTTTGCCTATTCAAACTCCTACCTTTTAGCCCTTTAAACCTTTAATAAGTCCGGGTTAACCTTCAGGTCGGGACTCACAGCATTGATTTTTATCCCTGAGTCGTATCGGCCAACATTCCTCCATCGAAAAGGCTAATGTCTTTGCAACTTGCTGCTTGCTACATGCCAGTTAACCTTTTCTTGCAAGTAAAAGGGGTTTTGTGTATCGCGCCGGGTTGTATTGGCTGGGGCCACCGTGACCGCGAGGGCCAACCAGTATTAGCTTAATTAAGTAAAATCGAAGTGTAGATTTTTAAAATTTAAAAGATACGTGCACAGATTGAATACGTACATCTCTAAACTCACCGCAGCACCGGACGCACCATAGACGATCAGAGAGGAGAGAGAGAGTGGGAGCGAGGTTTGAGTATGAGTAGTACAGCTATGAGGAGGCTAGCTTCGAATTTCTTACGGCGGCAGGGACGTGGGTGGGTGGCGACCAGAACAACCGCCTACGGTTCAATAGTCACTGGAGGTGGTGAAACGAAAACCCTAATTCCAATTCCATACCAACAAAACACCGCCCTCATTCCTTCCTCATCAGCATGCCGATTCTTTGCCTCGTCTTCAGCTTCCTCGACTATCTCCCTCATTAACTCCGAAGATCAATTCAACTCTGCCATTGCCAAAATTCGAGGTATTTTGATTAGTTGCTGTCATTTTTTAATTTCTATGTTATACACTATCGCTGACGAATAGCCTCTTATCGCCGAAACTCTCTAAATTTTACAGACGAGTCTTCTCCAGCAATTTTATACTTCACTGCCGCATGGTGTGGTCCCTGTACGTTTCTCTTTCCCTCTTCTTTTCCATCTCGTGTTGTTTCTCTTAAAGTTTTGTTTAGGGTGTGATTGCTTCATAGAAAAATCAGTCATGATCAAAGTTTGTTATAAAAATATTGCAGGTAGGTTTATGTCTCCTGTCATCGAGGAACTTAGCAAGAAATACCCTCGTGTCACTACTTACAAGATTGACATTGATCAGGTAAACAAAACATTCATTCCTTCTCGTCTTTATAACTCTCTGTGCCTTTCCTGATAATACAAAGCTTTTGTAGCAAACCAAAATCTAGTACTTATATTCAGCTATCATTTTAAAAATTTTTTTTTTTCCAATATGTCTGCAGGAAAGCATACAAGACAAACTGTTCGAGTTGAAGATTGATTCTGTGGTACATAATTTAATACCACCTTCCTTCTCTGTCCTGCTTATCCTTAGTTATATAATTCCAACCACTAGTTTAACTTTTAATTTGCATATGTCCTGTCTCTGGCTCCTCATTATATTACTTGTGTTTTCTTTATTAATTTTAAATTTTTGTTGCCAATACCTTGTATCCTAGTGGAATGAATGCTGATTTCCAAATGAACTAGATTCAAACCCTCCCATCCCCATTGTATTTGTTGAAAAAATTAAAATTTTTGTTATAGAAGTGGGGGACTGGCCATTCTACAACAGCTTTACTTTTATGTAGGTTGCTTCACCTTCAAATCAGGGAGACGATGCTTTGAATTCACCATGGTGAGGCTGTGTTTCGCAATAAAGGCTAATTTAGTATTTGAAATTCTATCAAGAGAGAGTAGAAATGCTAACATTATGCCCCATTAGGCCTCATATTTCCATAATTGTTGTTGTCCCCACCTTGGCCAAACCTTCATGGTGGATTAAGACTTAAGTGTTGTTGTTGGTGCATAGGGTCTGAGGTAGGTAGGGGTAGAGAGACTATCCCTCAGGTACATTAGAGACTGGAACCTACTCAGTATTCCTATGGAACTACCTTAGAACTGTACCTATGGAACCTACTTGTTAGAGGTTACTCTCCAGAAACTATGAATTTCTTGACTCTCTCTCTCTCTCTCTCTCTCTCTTCTTGCTGGTGGCTGTCTTACCATCCAGATGCCTATACATGATTCTTCCACAAAATGTTGAGTGTTGGTGAAGAGCCTCTTGTTTGGTATGTATATCTGTTATTTGTTCGATCGGTGGCACTGAACGTGGTTGTCTTTATTTGTCTTTTATTTTATTTAGCTGCTTGTTATATCCTTGATGATAGACATAATAAGGGCTTCATTTTGTATTATGGGTTATCAAGAAATTATATTGCCGAGTTTTTCTCCCGACTTTCCGTTCTTATCAATCAACTAGATTGTGGCGAACTACTTTCAGTTAATTTGCACGTCATATCATCTCAATGGAGGAGTAGTGCAGATCGAATTTGGTGCATCATATCCATTTTTGAGGTTTTACATATCCCAAACCCTAAGGATAGAAGCACGAAAATCCTATTTACTCAATCAATTGAATTGCAAATTGTGTGTGGTTTACCCATAATCCGGGCATGTTAGAATGTAGCAAGATTATCGAGGCAATACAAATATAACATGTGTTTTACTTAAAACATGAGTTTGACATGACATAGCAAGATGGCATGTCTCTTTGGCTATAGCTTATCCACTCACCTCCTTTGCTTTGCATGTTCACTTGAACCCTTTCCATATATGAGAAGCTTTGAGGAATTTAGACTTTGGAATGAGATCTACAAGGTGCTCTCTTTTGTGCAAAGATGGATTTGCTTGATAAATCATTAGAGTAGCATTGAAAAATTTTTTGGTAACCAATTAATTTCTATTGATATGAGAGAGTATTTATCAATATCACTTCCTTTAAAAGCAAGGACATGGAGCATTTAGTTCATGCAACATAGCCAAGACATGCATAGATATACTTATAGGACAAGAAAACACACCTAATACCCCATGGATCGAACTTATCACAATGAGGATTATTATTAAGTGCATGACATAGATAACCCATGATCCTCAAATGATTACTTTTAGGTACATGCCCAAAGAGAACTTTATATGGAGTTTTCCAATCTAATATTGACATTGACATTATGTTGATCAATATGGTGGCAATAAGAATACATTCATCCTTAAACTTTTTAGTTAAATTGCCATTAATTCTTAAGACTAGCTGTGTCAAGATGTCGATGCTTTCTCTTAACAATTCGATTTTGTTAAGGAGTATGGACCATGGATTTTTGATGTAAATGCCTCACTATTTAAAGAAATCTTGATATGTTCTTGAACAATGTCAGAACTATTATTTGAACCAACGGATTTAGGATTTTTGTGAAAGTGATGTTGAACATAATGAATGAAATCATGTAAGGTATGTGGGAATTTTAACTTCTTTTGAAGAAAGACAGGTCTAGGTACACTTTGATTGGTCATCAACAATGGTTTGGAAATATTTTGTTCCTACGAGACTATATGTTTTATAAGGTCTCCATAAGTCTACATGCAACAAGTTAGAAAGGGAAGACAAAATAGAATCACTACAAGTTAAAGGAAAACAATGCATTTTGGCTAGACAAGAAGTATAACCAATAGAAATTATCACGCATTAAGAACATATGAGGAGGAATAGTAGTAACATAGATGGAGATGACTGCCCCATAGAATCATTGAAGAAATAAAGAGTTCTGTGTTTAGGAGTGAAAGAAATCATATGAGAAGTTTTTATGAACTATGCATAGCAAAACTTTTATCACATGAAGTTGATAAAACGTCACAAACATTCTTGAATGATTGTGAGTCTAGCATATAAAGAACAAAATTTTCCTTAGCCACTGCAACTGTTTCTTTAGTTGTAATGTCATGTATAGAATGATAATTGGAAACAAAATTAGCTTGCAAGTATTTGAGTAATGAAAAGTTTGGATAAAAATAAGAGAGTTTGTATGAATTTTGGTATAAGAACTATATTGAATAAGGTCAGTTTTGTTGGCAAGATAATATGTCTAATAGTATCAACATATTTACTTGTTGCATCAGGTAAATTTGCAGTAATTGGTTTTGAAAGAGTTTGTTTTCTATGAAAAAATGTGGAAAAGTTTGGGAATTGTTGCACCTAAATCGACTATCCAAGAACCATGTGAATTATGCAAAGAAGCTGAATTAACATTGAAAGTAGATGCTACATAGAATATACCTGCAGTGTAAATCTTCATTTTGCACTATACTCTCACCCTCCATTATCTTGAGCACTTCATAACACACTGCATTAACCACTTCTAGATCTATGTCATTCTTTTTATCTTCTTGTTTATGAATATACTGGTACGGGATGATCCTATATATTGTATGATGCTAAGGTTTTCACACAAACAATAAAAATTGGATTTTTAGGGATTTTGTGGATTTTTTATTTTTAGTGTTTTTTCTTGTGATTAAGTTTGCAAAAATTGAAAGGAAAGGACATGGATGATTTTAATCTTCAATATGACTTACAAAAACTAAATCAAATTGGGGCTTGTTTAATTCTAATTGATAGGACTCACAATTAGAAATAAGCAATATTTGAATTTATTAACTGATATGATGCACACTTTATTTATTCAAAAGGTTATGATGTAATTAGCTGACATGGTTCATAATTAACTGTATCAATGATTCACCACGATTTGCTTTAGGGAATTGATAAGAAGAGAGTAAAGCTTTCTAGAGTTTTTGAAAAATCTCTGAAACTGACTTAATGCATGTCATATAAAGGTTTGTAAAAGAAAGCCCTAGGAAACCTTAAGGGCAAATATATAAATAACCAACTCATACTGTGGGCATAACCATTATTGACCAAATTTAGAAAATAAACTAATAAAATAAACAGTCAATAGACCCTAGGAAATAACAATAACTAAATAAGAATCATTAATGTGTAGAGAATAAAATAAAAACAAATAATCAGCTAATCAATAATTAAGTCTTACATGTAAAGTTGATATATGACCTACCAACCTTACCATAGATGGCCATAAAGTCTTCATATTGCAACAATGGGAAATATGATCCCATCATATACTCTGTTTTCAAAGGAGTGTCGACTAATCTCTCTCTCACTACTTTAGTTGCAAATCTAAGCCTAACCACGCGTTTAACCTTGTTCTTTCCTTTGTACCAATTTAGGCATCCTATTAACTCATAGCAATTATCAACTGTGTACTTTTTTATGACAATATTGACATACTACCTTAATATTACCTTCTGTTTCGACTTTCCTTTCTGAAACAATAGTTTGAGATTCAAAAGAACTTTGATTAATAGAAAAGGAAGCTTCTCCTAGAGAATTTGTGACTATCTTTGCTTTTCAACTTGTTGAATCAAGGAGAAAGGTTTGTTTACTATTGGTAAAGGGTTCATTGATAATATTTGATTCCTAGAATGCTCAAACCATTTCTGCCACCGAATGTAATAGACCCATATTCCTATTCATCAAGAATAAAATAAGGTTGTGATGGTCTATTAGGTTGTTCAGTTGAACTGAAAAGCACTCCAAGATTAGACTAGTAATACAAAGAAAATGACTACATTGTCCATGCTTTTTTATTTTTAAAGAAACTTAGCCTTGATACCCTATCCAAACCCTAGCTCCATTCTAACAAAAATCTGAACCAATCTAAACCAATTGTACCAAGGACTTGACCTTGGAAACAAGCCCTAATGAAGGAGGAGGTGGACTGGTGGCCTTATTGAAGTTATTTTTTGAATAGAGGTGTAAAGCCAATGAAACTTGTGTGACTTAAATCAATGATCTCTTTAAGGCTAAGTCAATATTTTCAAAATGTTGGAATTCTCTTTCAGGTGGGTATTTTTCAGTCAAAAGATCATTTTTTTCCCCCAAGAGATGCTTTTACCATTGTACAGAAATGCTAGTGAAAATGTGTCTTGTTTGGAAAACCGAATTCTTATCCTTGAATTTTTACAGTTTAAGTAATCATAAGGTTTGGGGGAATTGAGTGGTAGGTGGCCATAGTGGGTTTGTTGGGTTTAAGTCATGGTGGTTGTGGTGATGGTGTGGGTCGGTTGTGGTTGTGTGTCTAAATGAACAAGGAAAAAAAGATGATGAAGAAGAAGGGCAGTTGGGAAGTATGTTCATGAATATAGCTGTATTAGTGTTATAGCCATTCATAGCGTCCAACAAACAAATGGCTATTCATTATTTGGTGGGATTGTTCGGCTTGCCAAATAGCTATTCATGTCAACTAAACATTGTAGTACACATGTTTTATAGAATAGAGGGGGAGTAGTAATTCTATTCCCCTTCTATTTGGTGAAGTGAACAAGCAGTTCATGTAATCCCATAGGAAATTGTAACAATTTGTTTCTTAATTCCATTTCAACAAATTTGTCCAAGATTTTACACTAATAGTTACAAAGAACTCCACATGAACAAGTTGATTTTCTATTCAAAGTTTGCATTTCACCCCAATACTAATTCAATTTACTATAATAAGGAGCAATTGAAGGACTACCCTGTTTCATATTGGCAATATCATACTGTAATTGGTAGAGAAGACAACCATTGGTCTGTCCACACCTTTGTGATAATTCATCGGGCAACTTGTTTGATGTTTGTGTATAAATGAAGCTTTCAAAGAACTCTTGATGCATGGAATTTGAAATTGAGCAACCTACCATGTTATCATAATGCTTCCAGTGCTGATGGTCATTTGATTATTCCTTCAGTGAAATAATGGTTCTTGTCTATGAACCTAGCTTGAATTTTGCCCCTAGCCCCATCTCAATGGATCTAGTTTAACACAAGAAATTGATTCCATTAAGGATCATATTAATCAAGGTCATTCCAAGATGGCCCGATCCACTTAGAAAGAATCATTGTGAAAAGTTTTGCCAAGCATTTGTCAAAGTCTGATATCAGAATTCTCTTCCATTTTTCTGTATCCAACAATATACAAGGGAAAAGGTGTATGAATGTTATGGAAAAAAATGATCTAAGCTTGCCTTGATACGATGTGAAATTATGTAATCAGAGCAACAAAAGAATGCAAAATTTATTTTCATGATTGAGAAGAAGAAGGACTAATGCGAAAGTAATGTTTCTGTTATTCAAGTATCTTAATGTTCTTACTATAACCTGACTTATATACAACATAACTAGAGTATCCAGGTAGCCACATAAATGCTGATGTGCCTCTAAGGCTTACACATCATTATACTATGTATATAATTATTTAATAATTTCACAAGCACTTAAGTAAGCGAGTAATGAATTATCCATAGACAAAGCGAGTATTTGACAACATGAACTAGGACATAACTTCATGGATAAATGCAAGTGCAATGATAGTTTTTAATGAATCAAAGGAATTTTTCTATGCTAATCATAATGCTCTCTCTTTATTTTTAGCAGATTTTCCTATGTAAATGGGTTATGCACAAGCTAAAGCTGCTATGTTAGGAATATGTAATGAATGCATATATTCGCACACCAGCAGTAGCTGCATGCTTTTTTTTTTTTTTCAATTATTTACCGTTAAGGGAACTCCTCTGTTGTTGATCTGAGGCTGATAATATTTTCTGATACTATACCAAATAGTTTCACTAACAAATGCTTTACAGTCTTGAATCTCAAGACAGTACATACTTTATTATTTTAGCACATAGTAGTAGATAATAAGTTCTTTGGTCTTAATTTCTTGTGATGATGCACAACTTTATTATTTGAGCCTGTTGATCATTTGCTTCTTCTTGAAATAAGCCCATTATTCATGTATCACATTGGATTTGGGGAAGACATTTTATTTTTTGTCCTTTTATGCAGCCGAGGCTCTATTTCTATCAGAATGGAGAAAAGGTAGATGAAATTGTTGGTGCTGATATTGAACGCTTGAAATACACAATGGAAAGGCTGTACAAGTAATTATTTTATGGCTTTTCATTTTTTTTTTAAAGCTTGTCTTGTTCAGTGGTCCTTGAAGTGAACAAGAAATTGTTTGTCCTTGGACTTAATTGTTGAGATGCTGCATCAGGACATATGACGGTTTCTTTGGGAGATCATATCTGCTGCTGTTCAATTTAAATAAAATGTAATTTTGAGAATTATATCTCAGCCTTCAGCAGCTTCTGGAATACCTGAGTCAGAGATCTCATTTAATTATGTCTATTTTAAGTGTTTAGTACCTTTTCAGAGATATGCTATCCACGCTTGATGATAATGATTTCTCAATAACATTGAAGTTCTATAGGGTGTCTATTAACAGTAGCTTTTAAAGAAAACAGAAAGTCACTGAGATTGAAAGTAATATTGAGCACGTGTGGTAGGTGCACAACTTATTTTTGTTATGCATTAGAGTGCATATGTCATGGAAAACGTTAGGGTGTATATCTTTCAACTTTGTCATAACCATGTAAATAAAAGGATGCTCAACTAGTAGGTTTAATAGGAAGTAGCATGGGCTGGCAGCTGATATTAGTAGTTAATGTCCATATAGAATTGAGAGAAATTATTTGAACTCTTAAAAGAAAAAAAAAAAAACCATATTCCTCATTTTTGTGAAATGTTATTTTGATTGGCTTAATCACCACCATTGGTAAATGAAGTGTTTCTGCTGCATATTCTCATGGTATGGTGCATGGTCTGCGAACCATGTCTAGATAAGGTGCAGGCCTCTGCTTGTTTGTGTTCTAATATGTTGCTTATGATCATTGGGCTTCTCTTTGGAATTGGTACTGTATACAAGGAAATTCTGCAAATTGAATTTCAGGATCATCTAAAGGTCAAACAGGTTTTATGGGCTTGAAAAGGCCTATATTATTGGGCCGTTATGTGGCATTATGAACCGACCTGTATGCTTCCCAAGCTGTCCCTTTTTTACTATGAATGTGCCTATTAAATGATTGACAAAATTGTCATGTAAGAGGTGCTACATGCAGACGGACGAACATACAGAGGAATAAAGAACTAGTTTGGGTTAATCTAATTCATGCTTTCATAGCATTTGCTGTGCATCCTTATTCCTGTAGATTGTAAGAGCAGAAGAGAATATAAATTGAGTCGAAGTAAAAGCAGTAGTAAAAGGGGAGAGAGGGGGAGCAAATGATGATTGCTGAAGCATTTAGTGCTGCTTTGGGTCCATTATCATCACCTGTAAACACAGTGCTTCAACCAACTTGAGGCCTGAGGCTTAAGAGACCTTCCAAATTTGACTTTATTACTGCCTGCTATTCTCAGCTCATAAATCGTACCTGGAGAAACCAGAAACCCACTAGGCACTCTAGAAAATAGCTCTCACATTACCTGCAATAAGTGAATCTCTATTCTTGCTATCGTCATTGTAATTGAAATACTAACAGTGCAGTTATCTCTTCTCATATCTCAGACACTTAGTATAATAAATATCATGTAGTTAGGAAACTAAACGGTTATTACACTTAAACTAGGAACGGCATGAATTGGGCAATGGATACAGGGTATTGAACAATCTGGCTCTGGATTTTGTTGACAGAATGTTCTCTGGTTTTATACAATGGTCCATCCAACTCATTGAGCATCATGTGTAAAAGACATAGTCCAAGTGCAATTTTCTTTAGGATGACGATGGCATTCATCTTTAGGCCGTTAGTATTGCTCCTTAGTCTTTTCCAATGCAACTGTTGAGTTTTCGATTGATGTTTTATTTGATCAGATGGAGAAATCTCCATTATTTGCAGTCGCAGGGTTTTAATGCATATCCAACATCTATAACAAAACCTTATATGAAGGAAAATGTTAACAAGCGCTCTATGAGAACTCGTCAACATATACCTCTGTAGAACGTATCGGTTTTTATATGATGATATGTAGCTGCCAGCCTGAAATCCTGAACTTGGGAGTCTTGGTTCAAAAATTGCTGAGTCAAGTATTTTCAAAATATTGAACTTACTTTTGGATTAGTGCCCAGGGGACTGCTTTTAGTAATAATTGAAATAATTAGATATGATCCTGCTTTTAACTGATGCAACTGGAGGGTCCCAAGACCTAAGAAATGTTACTTTTCAGCGGGTCTGATATAAAGGGGGTGTTGGAATTGCAGCTGTTGAAACAACAGTGCTTCGAGGAGATCATCATGAGATACAGAAATTAAAGCTGGGTTGCCATAAATGGTGGCTTCATTGGGTAAAGTGTCACTGTATTTTTATTTATTTTTATTTTTATTATTATTATTATTTTTTGGGGTCGTGGGTGTTGGGGAGGATTTTCGAAGACATGTCTAATGAGTCGGATGAATTAATTGAAGAAGGCAAATGGGCAATGCCATGGCCTCGTCTGGATATTGCGCATGGGGTGAAAAAGCATGGTTTGTTAGTAAGGAAATGAGAATGGTGTGTCTTAATCATGAGAAATGGTGAAAAAGTTCTATCGGGTCCAGTTTCTTGGCGATCTATGATACTAATTAAGGACTTACAGAAACAAAGCTACGAGGTTAATACGGAGGGATTGACGGCATTGTGCTTGCGGATGCAATCACAATTTTCCCTCTTTAGCTTTAATTTAAAAGAACAAAATAAATTTAGGAAAACATTAGGAATTTTGTCAATATATATATATGATTTTATGATTATGAGATTTTTTCTCCCTTCTATTACAAGGTGATGTGATATGGATGTAATGTTTGAATTTCTTATCTGTTAGCATCAGCAGTTGAAAGAGTGCAGTTTCTTGTTGGGTTATATGTCATGTTTGAATTTTTCTTTGCATAGCTATGTTTTTTCCTCTTAGACATCTCATACGTATGTATTTTTTTTTTTTTTGACATTTTAAATACCCGTTTTTATCTCTGTTTATCATCATAAGTCGAATAAATATTTACAGTCCCCAATTTCTTTTCTCAAGTATACTCTCATTGATTATAAGCACACACTTGATTTGGTGGAACAAATCTTCATATGTATTAGTTCCTTGTTCATGTGTGCACTTGTGTTTGGATCAACATGCTCGAAATGGGGAATTAAGGACAATAGATAGTTATCCTTAAGTTAGTGCACACTTATCGTCTTCTGATGCTTATTCAATTATTAATTTAATAAATTAATGCTATTACATATATTTAATTAAATAATTTGATGGTACTCAATTTAAAAAATGCAAAAATGAAAAGAACATATAGGAGGGTTAAAAAAAAAACAAAAAGCAAGCTAGGGGACATCGTTGGTAACCTAAGGTTGAGGCAGCTGACCTCTCCTTCGATCAAGGAGGTAACAGCCAAGGGGTGGGGTTTAGGTGTTTCATCAACTACAACTAAGAGAATTTTCAAGGTAGCGATCCACTTGGCTGTTACTATTGGTGGGTCATGTGACCTACACTTAAAAATAAAAAAGAAAAAGAAAATTTGGTTAGGATTTTTACTATATTCTTCCATATTTTATTTTATTTTTCTAATAACTACTCATTATCTTGGGTGAATTTTGCCACCTCCACCACAGTTGAATGGTGCATCCACTAATGCTGATGGATGGTCACTTACAATTGTAGGCAGGTTGTGTTATTCATTTATAGATCATATATGAATGGTTACCTATATTATAGATAGATCATGCATTTATTTATATGACAATAGGTACATTTAGTCATAACCAGCCTCCTATAAGGTTAGAGGGTAATTAGATTCAGCTAATTGTTTTACAGTCTTCTCTTAGCTTTGTTTTCTTTTCATTTTTTTTTAATCTTTTTTTCTTTTTATCAAATTATTTAATTAAATATATTTAATAATATTATTTTGCTAAATAAATTAATATACCAATCAGAATTTGATATGTGTGTTGATTTATAGTGGCAAGTAAAGATAGAACATAAATATGCAAAGCGTCAAGGACGAAAACGCATGTATATAAAAATGTTAAAAGAAATGAAACATAGATATGTAAATTGAAATTTAATTTAGTTAAAAAAAAAGGGGAAAGAGAAGGATTTCGATGAGTTGAAAGGGTTCTACGTTGATAATTACAAATGGAGTTGGTATGATTTGTGTTGATAATGTAAATTTGTCTTTCAGTTGTAATTGTAAAGGTTGAAGGGATATGTGGTATGTTATGATTGTCGGTGCTGGTAATTTATATATTTAATAGGCTGAGTGTTGAATAGGCCTTTTTCTTTTTTTCTTTTTTTTCGGCGAATTGAATACCCCTTGTTTGGTAACCAAAAATCCTAGTTACCCCAGACGCTGTCCGACAAATCCGACGTTGCCTTAGGTTGTACCTTACACCATGTTTGCAATGAGAGGGAGAATTGGAGTGGAAAGAAAATAATGCCAAAGATTTAGAGATGAGGGAAAATAGAAAGAAGAAATAGTTAATGTTTTTGTTTAGATACATGGAAAGGGAAAAGAAGGAATATAGAGGGAAAACATTTTAAGATAATATTTAAAAAGTATTTCGGTATATATAATAACTACGTCGTCCCAAAAAAAGTTAACAGAAATTCAAATATAAGGTCATTGTTGAAATTTTGTCACTTTTCTCTCCTCACTGGTCATCACTCCTATTTAGCAGGGGGATAAAAAGGGTACGTGCCCATGCATCCTCCTATTTTACTTCCTTTTACTTCCTTTTCCAAATAGGGAACGTACTTTCTTCTCATTTTCCTTTCTTTCAATTTCTTTGTTCCAAACATAGGCTCGAGGTTCTTACGACTGTAATTCCACGTGTTTGTACAAGAAAATTACTTCCAGCCATTCAATGTTAAACTTCTTTTTATGTTATAATTGTTTTATAGTTCGGTCAATGTTTATTAGCTCATGTTTTTATTGTGTAACCTAGTATAATATTTAAGTACGGGAAAAAAGTATGTATTTAGTCTTTAATGATTTACCTATTTTATTGGTCAAGCTTTTTACTTTTTCCTTTCTATTTGAGTCTTAACATTTTTTTAATTTTTACAAGATAAAGCTTACATCAACTCTATTAATATTTCCATTCATTTTTCATAAGTGCTAGGTTTACTTGGTAGTGCAATCACCCCTAGTGATGGCCCAAGTTTGCAAAACTTCTCTTAATCCTTTCTTTTTTTTTTTTTATTAACATGGTATTTTAGTATCTAAATCTTACTAAATTATTTAATTTACTACCTCAATTTTAAAATATTTAATTTACTACTTAATTACACTTTTCGTATTCATCTATATTACTCAACATAACTCTGTAAATTTTTATTTATTAACATAGATGTAATAGACAAATGACACTCTTACAAAATTAACGAGTATCATGTGTAAAAAAACGTGTCAATTTATAGTGCCATCATATGGTGTTTTATGCCATATTAACATATGCTACATGTAAATATGTTATATGTCAAATTTTAGTGATATTATATGTCTATTACATCCATATCAATAAACAGAAACTTATAAAATTATGTCCGGCAGTATAAATGACTACAAAAAGTATAATTAGGTAATAAATTAAATATTTCAAAATTAAGATAATAAATTGAATAATTTGATAAAGTTTAGATATTAAATATGATATTAATTCACCGTTTTTTTTTTATGTCTTTCAATTATTCTTTAATATACTGTCTAATTAAACATATCTAATCTATTATTTTATTGATTTAATTATCGTTTATCAGTTAAATAAGTACACATTAAGCACTGAATGTGTGTGTATATATATATATATATATATATTCCTGTTTTAATTAGATAGCGAAGTAATGCCTTTTAATTCTTGTAGAAGCGAATGAAAAGTACTGTTGTGCAGTTTGAGAGCCCGGGTCTGATTCTAAATTTTCGAAAACCTCCACTGATAGCATAGGATAAAGCATACCGAAGGCAAGGTGCAAGATGCTATAGTTTGTAGAGTATTAGACCGTATGAGCCATGAAACTCAAAGAGGTAGCTAAGCATCATAGAAACCAGAAGTATCTAGGTTGGTACGGAGGAGACCAAAAAAGTAAGGGCAGAGAGAGAGAGAGAGAGAGAGAGAGAGAGATATGGTGTTGCATTTAGTTGCAAACTAAATGGAGTATCATTGATATGGAAAAATAGTTAGGTGGTTTAGGAATATTCCATTTTATCACCAGCATAAATTTAGGATGTGTACAAGATCGGATTCATGGATGAATGGTCTCAGTTTCTCCATATAAAATCCCATGAAAACATGGTAGAGACAGTGATCCTTTTTATATTTATCATTTCCTTAATTTATAATAAATTAATAATTGAAATTATTAAAATTTTTAGGATACACTATTATGCTATTATATGATATAATCATTTTTTTTATATAATATCAACTGTTTTAATCTTTGTAAATAAATCAACTGTTAATTACACGTGAAATAATATAAAAAAGATAAATTAAAGAAAATTGGCGGTAAAAAAATATTAAAGAAAATTGAGAAAAAAAAAGGTAAATTAATAAAATGTATGAAAATTTTATTTATTAAGTGAGAATTAATTTTTAATAAGCAGGAATAATTGCTGGTGGCCCAAGGAGCATGATAAAGCTGAGGCTGGGTTGATGTCAATGATGCCTATGGCTTTAGACCCTAATGCTGAGCTGTAACCTGTTCACTCTCTCTCTTACTCAATGTAATGTATGTGTATGTCCCGTCTCCTGAAGTCCCATCCGGTTTTTTCCCAAAGGTCCCTAGTTTTAGTCTGATTCTGCAGGCGTTAATGAGCTGGTTGCTTTTGTTACTTTTTTGCAGACATCTCAATCATTGGGAACTTAAAACCACCCTACTCTTTAGCAGCTCCTCTGCGTCTCCGTTCTTATTTACTTTCATGAATACATGATGTATCGGTGTATCTTTACACTACTTGAATTGTTAAAATATACAAATAAATTTTTTTATTATATATATTACATAAAATATATAATTAATTGTAAATATATCTTTTCAAATTTCCCTGCTCATAGATAAAAAGTTAACAGCTACTCTTACCACTTCACGCACCTGGAGTAATATTATGTTTGGACTTCTGTGTAGTTACTGAAATTAGAGTTCAGTGTAACTTGATATATGTATATACATACGTGTATATATATATATATAGAAAAGATATTTTGCCAAACAGTTCAACTTGATATGTTGAAACCAACGTCTGGGGAGAACTGACTTGACCGTAGATGGCTTGTAACCTTCATTCCAACCGTATACAATCCCAAATTATACACACACACACACATATATATATATATATATTAATGAAACTAATAAATTTATTTAAAAAATTGTCGCATATTATTGCATAGATAAGAGAGGAATCTAAATAGCCTTCGGTAAATACAAATCTCAGGGTTTTAAAGATAAAGGTAAAGCTTTACCTCAAGGGATACATTTGCAGTTTGCAAAATTATAAGAGACGGCTATAGGAAAAATCTTCCCTCCTAAATTTGTTTATTTTTCTTTCCTTCTTTTTTTTTTTTTTTTAAATAAAAATAAAATGTCTTAAAAATCCCACATTTTCTTTTCTTCCTAATTATTTCTCTATATTTTAAACATAAGCTACGAATTGTAACACATTTCTACTGACATCCTGTCTTTTAAACAAAAGTATGTAAATAAGTTATCTTGTTAGATCTATATGCAAGAAGGTTAAGAGTTAAATGGATAAAACCGTATTAGACTAGTGGTTGAATTGTGATTAGATTGAATCGATTAGTCGGATTGAATTGTATATATCAGTTCTTGTTTCACAATATTATATAAAAGATGTTTCATGATGGCCAGGTGTTACAATAATTGTAAGGAAAATTTTCTTGTAATTAATTTACGTGTTCGAGCAGACTGTGTTTGTTCCTATATGGTTAAGGATGCAAGTGCTTTTTAATTCAACGGACTTTGGTTTAAATTCGACAAGGTGTAGTCCGGGTAAAACTGATCACTTGGTGCTGCAAAATGCAGACTCAGGTGCGGTCGGGTGTCTTGGTAGAGATAACGGTTACCCTTAATACTTAAGGGACAAATAAATAAAATTCCATATCTTGTCTTTCTTATAAAATGTGCATTGAATACATTTTCCTAGATACGTCTCAACAGATACTTGTTAACAAAACTGATTAAAAAAAAAAAAAAAAATTTGTGGCTTTTAACTGGTGTACCGTGATAATCCAACTTCTTTTATTTGTTACGTACAGTATTTGTGTAAGGTTTTTTATAAATAGATGTCCTTCGTGGACTCACAATGGCCTAAGAAAAAAACCTTTTAGGTATTTGATATTTATAAAATACTTTTGGAAAAAGAAAATAACTATGAAGGCAAAATCTTTCTTTTCATAGCATCATAACAAGAAAAGATTGTAGCTTATGCTTTATACGTTTTCATTGTAATGATTTTTAACCAGTTATAATTTTTAGTTTTTATCACTTTATATATTCTTCGGTACTAATACCTGTTGGTTATTAGCATCTTTTTCTTTCTTTTTTTTTTTATTAAATTTATGCGTCCAAAAAGCACATCCACCATGCACACATAGTTTCTGCTAAGGTTGTGACCTTCAATTAGCATTCTCACAATTTTAAGAATGATAACCCTTTTTAAAGACATATCTTCCATATAAATATGGAAAGACTATTAATAGCTATGTTTGTGACTTTTATCATTTCATTATAAATACCTTGGCATAATAAATTCCTCTCGTTTTAATTATTGGAGACATGTCCCTGTGCAAAGTTATCGTTAATGTAACTTTTGCATTGTTTAACGTAAGATGAAAAAGCTTTCAACACATGATGTTATCTTCCTGCAAGAACTATAGCTTATTTTATGTGACATTTTTTCATATAAATGTGAAAACGATAATTATGAAAAACCGTAACATTTAATATACTTATACAATTAAATAATATTCACATCATATTTAAAACAATTTTAATGATTACATATTCCTAATATGTATGAATCTATTAAATTCGACATACATCATAAAGTGTGCATTTTTATATTGCATATCTTACTTAAACTATAGGAGCCTATAGGCACTTAACTATTTTTTGAAAATATATAAGACAATGGAAAATAAGGATATTGTTAATGGATGCTCCGGATCATTTGTGGAGGGCTTAGAAAAGAAGGTTCTTACACATTTTAAACTTGCTAAAATTATGAGTTAAACCCTATGATTTTATAATTTATGTTTTTTTTTAAATTTTTATAGTTAAGAAAGATGTAAAATTGTTTAGGTAAGGAGTTTTTGTAGAATTATGAGTTTAGTTATACGATCTCATAAATTTAAGATTGTATAAATTCTATATAATTCTACTAATCGTATACATTCTAAATTTTGAGAGAATTGCATTTTTTATAACTTTAAATGCATCCTTTATAACAATACAGTGACATGAAAAGATATGTATTTTCTACAATTAGTTTCTCACCAATCAACATTTTCGAGAAAATAAAACAATTGCAAAAATCAGGAGATTAATGGGTGGGGTCATCAGCAGATGCAATGACTAATTGAAAAGGGTCTTTTGTGGTTGAAAAGGCTGTCAAAGAAAACCATGGCCACGATGACTATGGCAAGTTTTTATCACCTAGTTGGAGACCTCGTGTCTCAAAATGGGTTTATGATTGGGTAACACAAATAATGGACTAGTTGATTGGTTCTGGAGTTGTGGCGTCCCAAATCAGACTATTCACGAGCCCCTACATTCATTGGATGTTATTTGCCATCAAGGGTCCATCCCAATATCTTTTAGACCAATTGCCTTAACTGCTATAGCATGTTTGGACCGGTCAATTTTGGATGGTAAAGAGGAAAAGGAAAGAGAGTGATAGGAATGGAAACTAGAAGGGACAGAAAAAAATGGCAAGTGAGGGAATGATATTGAGTTTCATTTTATGTTGTTTGAATAGATAGCCATGGCGAGGAGAGTGGAAAGAAAATTTGTATTGATGCACCCCAATATTTTTTGCAAATTCACATCAAGATTTGTGCCTACTGGTTAAAGCTGTGATTTTGTTAGTTTCTCTTCTGATTATCTCAAAATTGGAGGGACAAACAAAGACAAAAGATAGATCCAAGTTATTTCTTCCTCTTTAAAATCTTCTTTGTTCTTTTTTATTTCTTTATCCAAAGAGGCAACGGTGGTTTAAACATATAACTTTTCTTCCCTTTTATATTCCTCATACGTAATTTTGTAATTTAATCAAACTCAATAGCAAACTCAAAAAGTATTTTCCATTATAGATTTTGATTGAATTAGTGCTAAACAGGTATAAATTGAATGGAGTATTAAACTCTATTTATACTCAACCTATGAGATACAAGTTCTCAAAGTTTGGAATTGGAACCTTCCTTGTGGCATAATTGAACTTATACCTTATAAAATTTATAAGGTATTAGGTACCTCGTGAAACTTGTGAATTTATATGTGATATTAGTTTTATTTTATATCACAAGTAATCCATAAATGCTAATTACAAGTTTTTTTTTTTTTTTTGCATGTAAAAACCTTATGGAACTTGTTGATGGAGTATTTTAGACTTGAGCCTCTTTGGTCTATGCTGACCTATCTAGACTTGTGGCCTATCATGCCTCTCTTTGAATTTGGCCTCCTTACTTACTTAATCGATCTCGACCCAAGCCCTTTGTATGCCTTATTAAGTTACTGTAACCTACGTTGGTATAATGTAAGTGACAATTCACATCGAAAATGGACCTGTACCTTCCAATCATTTCTTCATCACAGCCCTCTCCGTGCTCAACCTTCTCCTTACTTGGGAATAGCACAGAGATCGACGTCTCAAAGTACCTCTATATTATTTCCTTAGTATTGATCTCTTCATCATTCCTCAATGCAATGAAAGCCTCAATCTCTCGAGTAACCTCGATATCGTTTGGCCCAAGCTTCTTGTTGGTCCTAGTTCAGACCAGAGGAGTCCATCGGGTCTAAAAGTTTGCTATCTCAGGCAACTTCACCACTATGAACTCGCCTTGCTAGTTCTTTACGGGCGAGTCTACACCTTCTAACAACTTCTTGCTTGTGTGATTCTAGAGGTAGGTCCATTTATTCATGGACTTCCATATATAAGAATAGTTGAAGAGTTGGGACGTGGCCTTCACCACCAGCTACTTGTACAAGGCTTGGAACGCCCTTAATAACCTCCACTCAATGGAAGGAATTTGAGCAAGTCAGCATCAATGGTGGTCGAGTAGGAGACACATTCCGTACTCGAGGAATTTTTTGTGTACGGCGAATTGCCTCCCCTATAGTTAGGCCACCCTCTCATCCGATCGTGGTAGCCATACCATCAAGCTCGGAATATTTTCCACAATAAAATTATTAACTTAATTTATGGAAGATGGGTTTGCTTTTTCTTACCTTGGCATTCAATTTCTTGCTAATTTTCGACTTATTGTAAGTGTCGACAGCATCTTGTAAATGATCTCATGGGTATGTGTCTCGTAGAATGGCCCTTATAATCACTACCCTATCAAGTGCCTTTAACCTCCTCCTTGTCTCTTTATCCAATTGTGCCAATGAAGATGAAGACTCTTTGTCCTTTCTTAAACGGAGTGTAGTACTCTTAGTTTCCTTGAAGTCCAAGGATGTTAAGTTATACTCACTTGAGTTTGCCCTTGAGTTGTTTGACATTTTGATGAAAATAACAATAAGGAAAGAACTTTGTTGATGAAGAAAGAAGTAGAAGAAGAAAGGAACAATTGGAATTGCAATAAGGAAATCGGATATGAGAAGTTGCGAAAGTGTACTTATGCCTAATCAATGGTATTTATAAGTTGAAAGCTCAAGAAAGCGAATCGATAGTTATAGAGATTTGTATAAATATGAATCTCATAATGCGCTATGATGCAGACAAATGGGGACAGTTTTCATCAGATGGCTTCATTAAAACGACAAGACAACTATAGACACACACGTGATTATACAGACATGACAGTTGTTGTGTCACATTAACTATACCTTAAAAACGCGCACTAAGGCAAGAATCTGGAATGCTAACTTCATCTTAAAGTTAACTTCATCTTAAAGTTTTACCAAAGCTCCTTCGGCTTCCACAGCCACCATGGCACTTCAGTAATGCTCCCATTCAACATGAACAAAGGGACTTAGCTTAGCTCCATTATTGTTGGCTTGATCCTGCCTGCTCTGATACTATGAGTGCTCCTGTAAGATTACCTCCTCTACTCAACATTCCTTATAACTAGAAGAAGTCGATCTTCCTAATCTCTACCTTGATACTTAGGAACCCAGCTCGGCCTTAGGGATAAGAAGCTCAGGTCAGCCAATCCAGCTTGGCTCGGTTAGTACTTAGCTTAAACATATCTATTAAGCATCCTCTTAATTCGGACCCAGGACATACCATGTCAACTACTTCTCCAAGGGTACTAGCATGACATTTTACCCTTTAGATTGCCATGCTGACACAAGAACACCAGGTCTAGCTTGGTCATGTGCCTGAGGGACCCATTATTCCTCTCTTCTTGCCTTAGGGGGGAGGAGTAAGTTTTTATAGGGTATTTTAGGCTTAAGCCCCTCTGGCATATGCCGATTTGCTTAGACTTATAGCTTAGCATGCCTCTATTTGAATTTAACCTCTCTACCTATCTAGTCGACCTTAGCTCAAGCCCCTTGTACAGCTTACCTAGTTATTGCAGCCCACAACGATTATAAGATAATAGATAAGGTTCGAAGACTAGGTTAATAGTCACCCCATTATAAGTCAAGACCATGTTGGATAACACAACTCTATTACTCATAACTTGCGAAGGTGCCATTTGCTCACTAACGGTCCTTCAATTGCCAACTCGCCTCCTTTATAAATATTAGCTGCCCTGCAAATGGTAAATTACTTAACAATTTACGTACTCATACTTTCTTTGAGCTCTTGCATTCTTACATTCTCAACTTACCTTCAACTGACTTTAGTATCCAAATGACTATATTAGATAATACTTCAATACCCCTCACTATTCTTAGTTTTACAAGCTTACACTAAAGTGTAAAGTCGAATTTCTTACAAATCTCTACCGACCAAATCCTAAAGGCCACAAAACTTATAGCAAAATTTTTTAAATTGAAGAAGTGAATTTTTTCGCCAAATATTTCAAGTTCATGTAATCTTACTAATTAGCAAATGAGAAAGAACATGGAGAAAGATATGGAAAACGTAAAATTAGCAAAGAAAATTAGAAAAAAATGAGGGAAAGAATAGAAAACATAAAATGAGAGAAAGAGCCTTAAGTTTATTTGTTAATGTCATTAACTTATTGGCTTCGGCTCCTTTCTTTTCTTTTCCTTTCTATTAAAACATTTGTTGGCTGAAAAATATAATATTATAATTTGTTATTCATTTAGTAATATTATCTAATGGTTTTTTTATAGAATTGATGCAAGGTATCTTAGAACTTATACCCCTTATATCTTATAATATAAGTTTCAGAGTTCTTTGGTAATTATATCCTATTTAATAGGAGTAGGTTTCAGAAAATCTGTATCCAAAATCTACTTTATGATCCTTAATATCTATCTAAAGTTTACTCAATCAAGTAAAATATGGGTAGGTACCTTATATAATAGTTTTACTTGCTCCCCTTAAATTAAACTTTAATTTTATTATAGCTCGGTTCCATTGCTTTTGGCACTTATACAAACTCAACCTAATTGAATAAAAGGTATAAAACGTTCTTAAATTTAAATGCAAAAAAGTCGAATTTTATCTTTCTATTGATAATATATTTTGATTTCCACCAACACTAATTCTCTTTAGTAGTTGAAATTCTGAGTTATTAATTTATAATTTCATTACATTTGGAAGTAATAATACTTTTTTTTTTCACATTAATATGGATTCCCATCATTCATTCAGTTAGTCCATAACCCTTATATGTTGAAGGTATGCTTAGGTATATACACACACATTGATCCTTTCTCATCTCCCCAAAATATTTCTTTTTTCTCATCCTCAATTGAAGCACTTTTTGTATTCATATAAGGTTACTTAGATGAGGCAATTCAAAGTGGGGGTTTACAATTTGGCATTAGATTTACTAACCTAGATATGATAAAGCATGATATGATTGTGAATGGGTTTGTGTTAACAAAACTTAATATGATTAATCAACAAGTCAGACTAGTTTTGGCTGTTTATAAGTTTATATAGGTTTAATTCATTATCTAACTCATTTAATATATAAGTCTAATATAGATATCCGAGACTAATCCTTGAACCCATTTAGAAATAAGATCTTTAATATTTATAATTTAACTTTATACTTCACATACTAAAACTACTCTTTTAGTTTTTGTAACGCCTTAGAACCCAAGACGCCACAACCCTACCACGTGTCCTTAATTTCTACCAATACATCAAGTGTTTAGGAACTTGCGACTTGTCTAAAATTCATAAAAGAATAACATGAAATCTGCCAACTCATAAAATAACAACCTCGAATTTAAATAAGAGTGAAATAACGTCCACTCAAACTCTATAAAACACGAAAGAACTCTAGATTATAAACTAGAGTTTCATAACACTAACTACAATTAACCTATCCAACCTAGCAACAGGAGTCACAGGTAACTTCATAACCACATAAGTGTCAACAAGCAATTCCAAAGAAAATAATTATAATCTTAAGCCCATTCCTACAGTTAAACTAAGGTGCCCCAACTCCATCATCAAAGTAGTAATAACCCCCTTACTCATCATAGTACAGATAGTCAAATCCATAATTCTTCGCATAAACCCTATCATCAACCTCATAACCTATCCTTAGAGCTGAAAAATAACAATCCCAATAGAGTAAACCAAAGCCCAATACACGATACCATTTACATGCGTATGTAACACAAGTATCAATCAAAACACACACACAAATACCGCTACTAAATGCAACAAGTAATAACTTTAATATTTCATTTAGGCCCACAACCATCATAATCTCAGCGTCTTGAGACTTGAAGTTACTCATGATCCTTAACAAGCAATATATATGGACACTACATAAGTATTGATGTTAGGTACTCCCAACACTCGAGTGTTATAAACCAACTTAGATCTACTTAGGTTCTTTTAGTACGGGACTCTACAGGGGACAGCGTCTTGCAAAGATCATCAAATACCTTACCAACACAACTGGACTCAACCAGTGGGTGGTCGAAGCCAAGTACAGCCAACAACATGATTGTGTTCAAGTTTCAATTGGTACAATTTATGTTCACTAACTTAACACAGACATTCAATAAATACGTATTTTGTATTTGGAGTTCCTATCCCAAGTTGATCTAACATCACACGTTCTCTTGTACCTGTCCAAGATATAAAAGCTAGCTTAAAATTTCATGACTCAATACTTCCTTCTCCTTAACTCTATTCTCAACTCCATACTCTAAGCTTCCAAACTGTATTTCATGTATCCTTCTAATGTCCTCTTAACATAAACACACGTAATACCGACATTCACACAAGTCCCAGCATGTTATCCTATACATACACTTATAGTGCACATCACTACTCTAACCCATACGTATACACACATACTACTCGAAACCACAACTTTCACACATAGAAATTCCATGACATACCCACACCCATATAAGACATGATATACGCATACTACACATCCCAACACCACTTCGCGACATTTTCAAAATATAATTACATCATCGCTATCACCACCACACTAATAGTAATAACAATTCCAATCCCAAAACTTAAAGGAACCTTAAAAGTGTAGATTGAAAAAGGTAGAATAAAGATAGAAAGATAACTTACTTAATTAAGGAGAAAAGATTGATTTTTATTGAATTCCTCTTTTAAGAACACTAATCTTGATTCGAGAATTGGGTTTAAAATGTGTTCTACAAATTCTCGAGAAAGTATCATAAGTTTTGTGAGAGAGAGTTTTGGTAATTGTAAAGTATGTTTAGATGATTAAAGGAAGTGTAGCTCCTCCGTTTTTTTTTTTCAAATAAAAATACTCCTAGCATTAATATATAATCACAAGTTATACTGATGTCTGAAACTTTTCTTATAACCGTTTTTCCCCCCAACACTTAATTTACTCAAATTAATTTATTAATTATTTTTAACTCGGATTTTACAATTTTTACCTGTGCATCTTCTTCTCCTCCTTTATTTCTTCGTTTCCTTTCATTACTACACCATTTGTCTTGTAAGTTGCTATCATTCTCTCTCCAATTGTGGTCCTTGTTCTCTTTCTCCATTTAGCATAGCACGATACATTTCAAACTTCATTTTGTACATGCATACATTTTAGGCATACCTTATTGAGTTCTAATCTCATTAGTGATGTAAATATTATACGAAGCGAAATGATGCCGAAAAATCATGTTGATTTTAGTGATGTAAATATGAAATTATATCTTAATGTTTAATTGAAATGAAATTTTGTTGATACAAATGGAATATTTGTGTAATGTTTACCAACTTAAGTACATCACCTTTTTTATTCATTTGATCAAACAATCATGGTCTATTTGCTCTACCAAAAATTTATATTACCTTTTCATATCATTTTAATTCCACTAGAATCATACGAGAGGAATTATATTAATTTATAAAATTAATATAGTGAATATCATATTAATACTAATTATAAATTTTTGAGTCAAATAATTAAAATAAAATCAATTAATATTTATTAATTTAATTATTAACTACTTTCCACGTCAAGTATTATAATACCGTTGCATTTTTTTTTTAAATATTAATTAGATCCAAAAACGTAGATCCTATATTGTACAAAGTCATGAGTATCCATCTCGGCGAACAGATGAGGTTAGACATGTTAGCAGGCATCGTAAGAGAAAGTCAGATAATATCACATGGGAGTGTGCCTGTCAGAGAGTATTCCTCCATTTCCTCGAGAAATTGCCACCTTTTGTCTTTCGCCCATAACCCTATGCCACTCTTTTGCCGTTTCATGCGTCTTTAAATAATTTTCTTTACATCGTGGTATTATGTTTATTTTTCCTACTTTCATAAGTCATGACATATATCGTAGGTGTATTAATTGTTAGTATTATATAATTTCCAAGCTTTTAGCTCGTTTATTCAACTTAATATGCATTTTGTAGGATTTTCCTCATTTTCCTATTCCAGTTTTGGTAGGGTTTTTAAACCTACATATAATTTTTGCAACCAAATCATAAACATTAAATCAAACTCAAATTGAAATTATAGAAAAATATCCAAATTGAAAACGGAAAAACTAGCAAAGGAAGAGATCAAACCATCATTCAGTGGTCTCGTGGATTTTTTTTTATTTAATTTTGCTCTTTTAGATTGTTTGCTTGAAACGAAGAAAGAAGTTAAAACATAAAAGCTTAAAATTATATCTAATATAGATAATAACATAATTTTTATATTCAACAGTAAAGAGAGAAAAGGATAAGCATATTAGAAGTTCTATATGTATACGATAAAATTCATTCCAGTTTTCAATATTTAATTAACTAGTTTAAGTTCACCAAGTTGCTATAAATTTAATTAAATCCCTTATTTTTAAATTCATCTTTTAAATCATTTATATTTATATTGTTACATCAAATAGGTCCTTCCATTTGTATGTTCTACAACATATGCTTATATACCTAAAAGATGTATTTAGTGTAATAGCATAAATATGGAGAATTTCAATAATTTACTTAAAACATAATGAACTCAATTAAATTTTAGTATTTATATGAATGACTTGAATAACTTTTTTATTTTTTGGCCAAAAAATAATTTGATCTATCAATATAGTTATCATCAGTATATATATATATCTATATATATATATACATATAGATATACATAAGAAAATGTCAATTGGTACTCTCGAAAACTAGCTAAGAAATTAGATAAAGTAACTATATTCCAATGCTTTTATATATTTTTTTTCTTGTAAAGTACATAATTAAATATTAAAAGGGTAAACTTAGTCCGTTATAACTCGAACAAGTTGCCTGAGGGAGGATAATGAGAAATCCTGTTAACAAATAATTTCTGAAAACACATATAAGTGGATTGACGGGAAGATAGGATATTGGCTGTGCAGGACCCTACGCTCGTTGAGTTGTTGTACTGCTACCATCATGTCACTTGCCTAGGAGACAGGCCTCTCTGAGTCCCTATACTTCCATGGAGAAACTAGAAGAATTACGGACGCCTCTTCACCGTCATAAATATACTAAATTTAAGCACCCCAGGACTGTGTTTAAGTAATTGTTTGGTTGTATAAATTTTATGAATTATTATTTTTTTATAATGTTTAATCTGTAATTTTTACTTGATTACTAGATATAAAAAGTTGTTAAGGATATGACAAAATGTTTAAAATTTATCCTATTTAAAGTATGACACAAAATTTAATCTTATTTAACAAAAATATAAATTTTTTAAAGTCTCAAAAATATTCTCTTATAACCTGTTCAAATGGTAATTTTCAAATAATTTTTCATAATATAAAAATTTAATTAAATATACATTAGATAATATTAATGATATAAATATTAAAATATAATAATAAGCCTAATATTTATGTACATCAAATAAGAAATATCATAAAATTTTATATCTAATATTATATAAATAAATATAATATAATATGATTGTACTACCATTTTCTCTTTATACCTTTATTGTTAAGTTCTTATAGCCAAGCCTTACTTTATGTTTCTTGGAATATAAAAGAGATGGTGCAAAACATTCATGGGACACGCAGCATTAGGGAATTAGAGGAGAAAAAAAATAAAGGGTTTCTATTCTGCTTCCATTATTATTTTCCAATTATATTACAATTTGCAAGAATGGAGAATTTTAACCCAATCTATTCTATTAGATTTCATTAGTATTTATACCTCCGGACAATAATAGGCTGCGCCATTATTTAAACAATATATGGTTATACAATCATCCTGCCACAACGAATGAGCTCTCCAAATATTTATTAACCACTTTTTTATTTTTTTTTCTATTGTCATCAGGTATCACCGATAGCATAGATCGTAAGTTGCATTAAATAATGTTTAAATATCTAGAGCATCCATTTTTAGTTTCGAAATCATCTATGATAATTGCCCAGACTCAAATATATAAAACGGATATATATAACAAAGAAGGAATATTTTACGTATCATAAACCATGTTAAATTTGCTTGGTGTTTTGTCGATATGCTACACATTAATGTGGCAGGCCTATATGGACCCACTTCATAAGTCTAATCTAGGCAGCTCTACTTAACCGCACAAATGGACATCCCATAATCATTACTTATCATGTTGGATTATGGCTTGAATTTGTAGAGCATTTGTTGGGATATGTTTTAGAGGAAGCAGAACCAGCCAAATAGTCAAATTTCGAGACATGGGGGATTGTGCTCAGTCGACTCTCTTTATCATTATCATGGATGAGATGCTCGGTTGACTATGAAGAGCCAATCAATTGTCAAGTAGCTGCAGCCAGTTAGACATATGGTGGTCGACTGGCACGCCTAGCCGGATGATTGCATGTCCTCCAGTAGCTTTTTTACCTATTTTCCGCTATTATATGTGCATATGGAAATAAATAAATCTTCTTTTGGGATTCTTATGGTGGAGTTAGACAAATCCAGAAGATTATTTATGACCGATTAAATAGATTACTTAGTGTAACTCCAGTTTTAATTTTGATCTTTTTGTAACGATTTCCCTCCTTTACACATAAGTTTTTTCTACCCTACCGGAACGGTGCACTGCTTTTTTTTTTGGCCCCCATACCCTTAATCGTTTAGTTATATTGATAAACTATCATTTTTTTTATACTCATGTTTTACTCATTCGTCGTAGCTTCACACAATCAACTAGCTCAAAGCTATACTGGTTGTTTTGTTGATTCATGGTATCTTGAATCTTGATTGAGGAACTTTTGGTTTGTTGATGCTTTTCTATAATCTATCTCCGGTAGAGTAATTCTTGGTGAGTTGATTGTATTGGCTTCAAGAAAGTTCAATATTGAAAGTTTGACAATTGAAATGCTTAGACTAGGAACCCATGACGGAGATGCATTAGGGTTTAAAGGATTTTGACGATAATTAATCATTTTAAATAATATGAATGAACCAATGAGACACAAAAAATAAATGGGAAGTGCCATAAACCAAAAAAGACAAGAAAGAGAAGATTAGACGAGATTTATCGTGGAGTTATGACTATCCCGTATTCTTCACTATCAAGAAATGCTTCCTTAAAAGGACTTTACACACACTTTTATTTTTTTACTTTTAATGGTCCTCAAGGACAAAATTTACAGTGTTTAAGCGAAAAAACAAGATAAGTCTAGTGCTTTTTATTCATAATGCAAAAGCTCACACTGGCATGAGACTTTCTCTCTCAAAAATATCGCCAGGTGAATGTATAATAGAGACAAATTAATTGATTAAAGATTAATAAATAAAAAGACCTTTTTGTCTCTTCTACTTTAATTTTTTTTTGTCAAATTTTTCTCTTCTACTTTAAAACAATATTATCATACCCAATCTAAATGGTTGGGTTGAACATATGAAAATGTTAAAAGGTAAAAAAGTGAAATTGTATTCGATCACTATTTAATTTGGTTTAGATCAAGCTGTTTTATGATAAGATCAATTTGAATTAAGATAAACCACATAGGTCAATTTGAATTTGATAATACTGTTTTAAAATCTACTTTTGCGATGTATTTATGGCCAGATATGACAATGTTCTCGTTAATCAACTCCCCATTCTTCATTAATGCTAATTAGAGTCCATTAACCACTATCTTTGTATATATATATATATATATATATATTTTTTTTTTTTTCAGGTTTCCTTGTGTTATTTGCATCTCATTTGCCGACTTTATTCAAGTCTCTCGTAAGTGAGATATAGACAAAGTCTTCACGCTTACAAATAAGAGAATTCAACATTTTGTTCTGATCTCAATCTCACAAAGGGAGATCTAAGATAGTTGTCTGCATGACAACTTCAGAATAAGACATCATCGCTTCCTTGGAATCTTTAGCCAAGTGACATTTAGACAAAGTGGCATCTATAGAATAGTTTTGACAGTTGGAGTTCACAAAAATGACTCCATTAGTTATCTTGTAAATATCATTGAGCACTTTAATTAATTGCCAATTAATACGTCACATGAGCCTATATTAAATACATTTTAGCAAAGTCAAGTTGTTTTCTTTCAATCAAGTACTTATTTTTCGAAAGACTTCAAATTTAGCAACACAATACTTGATCAATAAAAATGTTTTGTCGAACTTTCGAAAGGTTCTTCTTATTAGTTCAATTTTTACATTGTTCTTTTGAAAGGAAAGTATATCCAATGTATTCTTACTTTAAATAGCACTAACTCTATTTTTCTTTCCTTTTTGCCCCATCAAAAAGGACAAGATGAATGCCCGTTAGGGCAGGAGAAGGAAAGAATATAGGGAAAATAATAGAGCTTGAACATTGTGCTTTAAAATGATCATGCAAGCACATATGAGAGCCATAACCAACTTAACCACAAGTACTGGACAAGGGACAAGCACTTATAAGCATTACACACTAATGTTGCTCAAGTACTTACATGAGTATCACTCAAATGCTCTCTATACACGAGAACAGCAAAAGTGCTTACACACCACACCGGCATAGGGGCTCCATTCAAGTACTAACGAGTTCCAAACGCAACACACAAGCTTCATTCACATTAATCAATGTATAACAAATGGGAACTGGTTGATTGATAGAGATACAAAGAGAAGATCAAACAAAAGGTTTAACTTGGAGTTCGGATCGCCTTTACTATCAACAATCACCAAATGACTCCTTAAGAGAACTACACACACACTTTTACTCATTTCTCTTTAATGGTCTTTAACGACCAAATTTATAGGTGTTTAAGCACACAAACAAACAAATTATAGTGCTTTAGATTCATAAACCAAAAGCTCACAATAGCACTAGAGTTTCTTTCCCAATAAATTGTGAAGTAAATGTATAAGAGAGACGAACTGGCTTATCGAACTAAGACTAATGAATACAAAGATTTTTACTCTCTTCCACTTCTAAAAAATTTGCTCTTGTGATGTATTTGTAGCCTATTACAAAATTCTTCCCAGTACTAATCTCCGTGAACAAATTTTATTCAGGGCTAGTTTTTACGACTTCAGCCAAATCTCTCTTTTGACGTTCGGTTCTCATGTGTTGACTTCGTGCAATCCTCCCATAAATGAGATCTAGACAAAGTCCTCATGCTTACGAAGGGAGAAAATTCAGCACTTCAGCAACATTACTTTGTTTAGATCGCTCACAAGTCAGATTCCAACGAAATGACATCTTTAGAATAGTTTTGACAGTGGACTTCACAAAAAGTGATTCTTACAAGTATCACTAAGAAATTTGATTTAAAGCCAATGAATACATCAAAAGCTTATATGAAACATATTTTAGCAAAACCAAGTTGCATTTTTTTTTCTGATCAAAATCATAATTGGACCTCCAGATTCAACAATATTGATGTTAACTTTTCAAGTTATGGTAAGCGAAAATGTTGGCAATTCTAGCTTTGAACAGGCTTAAGGAGGCTTTGTTTGTTGCATCAAGGAAGAAAAATTCACCAATGATAGTGGTGTAAAAAGTTAGGTATTAGGATTTTTTTAGGTATTTTAGATATGTTGATAATTAATATCAAGCATATTTGCGTGTATTACATGTCAGCATAAATGCACTTCATTTTAGGTTTTTACAAGAGAGTATGGCAAAGTAAAAAGCAATGTTTATGCTTAGTTGCTAGAGATTTAATATATGCAATTCCATCTATACTCCTAATTTTATGATAGTAATTTTCCCTCTTTGCCTATGTATTTTTTCTCTTCCATAAGGTCCCTTTTCATCAAAAAGTCAGCATATCGATTATCGTTGTTCATTTTGCAATTTCACTCATTCTTTTGCAAGTTAGCTTGCTAGCTAGTTAGGCGGCGTATCAATCACCCTTCACTAGTTTTCCTTGTACTAAAACTTCTTCTTGATCAATAAGCATAACCAGCAAAAGACATATCGATTGATGCCAAATTTAAGATTTAATAAAAATAAAAACCATAATATCGTCTTACACTACCCCACAAAGTTACATGTTACAAAATTTGGTGGACAAATAGCTTAGAATGTCTGCCCTCCACACAGCTGCTGCCAGTAATGAGAATGCACCGTATTCATTTGGACAAATACGCACATACATCTCAAGCACTAAATGCCAGCATGAATTACTATCCATTCTAGAGACACGTACTACAAACCTTTGACCAATAGCACTAGTTTTCCTTTTTTCTTATACAAAATGGTGAATGAGATAACAAAATCCTATGCATATGCAACCATAAGAGTCTGTCTTAATAGTTGAAACATTAGTTTGAATTACCTAAGCAATTAAAATTTAATCTATATAGAAAGCGAGATTTGAATCTCTATAGGCGAGCATGGATATGCTGCTTTTTACTCGTTGAAACACTTTCCCATCAAGAGGAAAGGAAAAAAGAACAAAAAAAAAAAAAAGGAGTAAATATGCATATGCATGGATGTAGAATTGTTTGCATTATTTCTAGGAAAAGGGAGCCCTATGAGGGGCACCCTTTCTCCTGCTACTAAAGGACAAAACAATACCTGCCGAGAATAAATTTGATTTTTTCTTCTTCTTAACAATGCCTTGCCCTTGATGATGATCATCACCACGTGATGGTATCATGGTTTCGACTCTATTATTATAGCATGATGATGAGGATGATGAAGCCTTTTGGTACTCTTGATACTGGTGATTATGTGCATGCACCAATGAAGAATGATCATGAACACTGCCGTTGAAGTTGTTGTTTGGAGTTTTCTGAACATGGTCTTCATCGGCAAATTCAGGTTCGGAGTTCATCATCTCCACTCTTAATCCCTCGAAATGGGACATTGAAAAATCAGATTCGGTGAAGTTCTGGACAATTCTTGATAAATCTTCCCCTTGGTATACCAAATGATGCACCTGCAATTTTCTTTAGAGCTCGTTACACATTTCACAGAAAAGCAAAGTGTTCAAATAAATTCATAGGAGAACTTATACCTAAAAAAGAAAAAGAAAAATCCTTTATTTAAATATATCCAGTATTAATTTTCATCTTCAACCAACTTCTATTTATTGCCTGTATTTTATCAAATGACATGCATGATGACCACCTATATGATATGATGTCCAAAAATAATGAAAAATTTATGGTATATATGTTTTCTCTTTAATATATTTGATTATGGTTTGTCCAAGTGGATCTAAGCTGGGTATGTTTTTTTCACGTAGAACATTATCCGGTGACATCTATCCTAATTAAAATTTTACAACTGTTAAATGTTATTATAGCAAATTCCAAGGATTACAGATAATAATGACATTTTTATTTATGAAAATAAAGTCAAATGGAGAAATAGGAAAGCAATTTCTCTTGTTTTATAGTTAGCTATCAATAAATTCAATCTCATAATAGTTAACTGCTACATCGTACATCCGTCCATCATCAGATGTGTGGATGTGGCTCTTATCTCCCACCATTAATTACTATTAAAAGCTACTAAGAACCGCAAAAGGGGGTTTAATTAGATGATTTCTTAGAATTCTAAGACTTTTATATATAATAGGTAAAGATAATTGGAGACCTTGCATTGAAGGGAGCAAAAGTGGAAAGGTTCCTGAAGGATGCGGTCACAATTGAAGCAGATGTTGGCGGAACCCTTGCAAGTCCTTGACTGTGGTCTTTGATTCAAAAATATCACCTTAGCTCCGTTTATTGTGTAGGGCTGAAATTTACCATAACAGGAAATAATGTCAGTGATATGTTGTAAGATATAAATGCATCAATTATCATCATTGTACCATATATATATATAATATATAATATATATATATATATATATATGATGCTCTATTCCTGCAATACCCCACTTATGTTAGACGATGATGCGTACCGAGACAGTATATGTACCTGAATATAGGAACAGTCGATAAGCTTTTCTAGATCTCCCAATCGAACCACATCGTGATAAACATATCTCCTCACCTATCACGTATTGAAAGTAAAATTTTATATATTTGAAATTTCCTCCGTTCTTCTTGGTCATATTTATTCATACATTAACATGAAGAGGAAAAAAAAAAAAAAACAAGGTGGTAGCTAGTCAACCACCTACTTTTACAACATTTTGTATGAATTCTTTTATACATAAAAAAATTGAGTTCCATATATATAATAGAGTAAAGATTCACACATAGATCTTATTTTTTATATACAAATAGAATAGTAGAGGAGGTTGTTAGAGATACATAGTTCTCGCCTCTCGGACCATGCAACAATTGTTTATGAAACTCATGGTTACTAGCTAGCTCCCTTTCTTTATAATTACAGAACAAATTCCCTGAACCTGAAATCACATTTACATACATACCATGTTTAATCTGTATTTAGAGCATTTCCCTAACTGAACTACTAAAATCATATAAAATTACCTAATTCGGGACTAATTACTGTCGGTATATTATAAATGAAAAACTCTTGCATAAATATATCCACCGTGGATCAAATACTTTGGACCTTTTGATTTTGGATTATGCGGATCTCATAAATCTAATGATTCAAATGTCTCTCTCTCTCTCTCTCTCTCTATATTTATGTAAAAATTGTGGTCATATATATATATATAAGTGGCAGGGCAGGGCCAATGGCATAAATGAAGTGAGGGCAGGTCTAATAAACAATGAGATTGGTCGTAGGTGGAAATAATAACAAATAAAGTGGTGAAAAAAGTTGGTTTGGGTTGGGTTGGGGTGGGGTGGTCAAAGTTTCGCTTTCCATGAAAGTAACTGGTCAAGAAACTTTATAGGAAAAAAACAGATAGACTGCAGATCTTCTATATATGGGAAATCGACTAAATCCAAAATCTAGGAATCATGTCCTTTACCTTCCAACATGAATTAATTATCTCTCAATTGTGTATCCGGTATTCATAACATATAACGGGTCGAATTTGTCCCCGTTTTCACCCTTAACATGAATCTAGGGTTTTGATAGCTTTCCGGCACAATAATAAGATAACTTGAACACGAATCTAATCCGATTAGAAGCATGGCCACAATGATTTAAGTGTAACATTGGCACAACACATGATATAGAAAATACAATAATAACATGAGTAAATACGATGATAATGTAAATTATTTGTGATATATATGCTCTACTGACACAAACATGATACTCGATAAGGCATGAAGCCGACCCACAAACACAGACTACCAACCCCTTTATTAATTAGGCATATATGAGAAAGAAATCGGAAATTAGTGGACAGTATACTAATAGAAAAGGAAAATTGCCTCATCATTATCTGATTTGATATTTAATGGAGTGATTGTTCAAGAGAATTCAGCATTCTGTTTATTTTGTTGTTCAGTTTCGTCCATAGATTATATGGAAAAAACAATCTCCTATGCATTGGAAAAGAAGAATTATCCAACTTAAAATTCAAAAGACCCAAAACATACACTACAAAAGAAAAATTTTCCTAGTTTAAAATATCTTTTTACATCAATTAATAAATAATATAATCTCACAAAACATAAAAAATGATGAAATATTTGATGAAAAGAAAGAATTCGCCCATAATAATAAAAACGAGAAAGAACAAAGAACTCCTATAGTCCTTTTTTCACACCACTACCAAATACTAAGAGACATAAAATATATAAAAAAGAGAAAGAAAAAAAGAAGAAGGAGAAATTCAGTGGGTTGTAGTATATATTATTCACAAATTGGTTTCGATAAGGATTAACGAGTGACCAGAGCCATTCGTTAAGAAATGTACAAGGTAACATAAAAAATTTTGAAATTATACAATTTTCATATACGATTGTTTGTAGAAGAAGAAAAGTTAAAGCAAAATTGTCATATTTAGGTCTTATAGAACGTCATTTCTCAGCGGAATTCCAAGCAAAATGAATGTAGAAGTAAATAAATTTGGAAAATTAATGGTGAATAATGTGATCGAAGTAGTACCACTACTGATGATAATTCACATATAGATTATTATGGTGCATGAGTAATAAAGAATAATGAAAAATAATGGAACCTGAAGGAGGGGGTGAGAGCGATGAGAAGGAAGGCAGTGAGGGCAGATACTGCGGCAGCAGCTCAAGCAGAAGATGTTCTTGTCGTTCTTACGGCGGTCATGGTGGTTCACACAGCTCCCGAAGAATGTCTCCTCCGCCAGCAGCCCTTCTAGCCATGCAGGTGCGTCCTTCTCTTTTACCACCACCCCCATCGCTCTCTCTCTCTCTCTCTATACCCTGCAGACAGCTCAAAGTACCTCCTCTTCTCTTCTAAGTAGTTCTTAGACAGTTCGATGTTTTTAGGAGCCGGACATGCATCACAGCTATAAGGACATTATCATTTAATGCTGCTCACACCGTGAATGGTCTTGGTTTGCTTTTTCATGTAATGTACGGTGTACCTCCAAGTAAGAGTATCTATGTAAATATGTAATATCCAGTGCCAATACTTAGAAGAAAAAAGCCTATTGTAGACCTAGTCTATCAGAGACTGATGAGGACAAAGTATATGTCCTTTTTACGTATGCTATATTTCACTACCTTATCCCTATCTAATTTATTAATTCTTGTTATATTCATCTTGTGTCTATGAGTTTACATAATATTTAATAAAATTTTAATAAATATAAATATAATTAATATTTTTTTAAAAAGTATATTCCTTCATTAATATATATTAAAATTTTATTAATTTTTATATGTTACTTATCAATCAACGTAACGTATTAGTGTCATTAAATTTTTTTTATCGTGAAAAAAAAATCTTTTGATAAATAAATTATTGAAAGGTACTTAATATCTCTTTATTCAGAGTTTACTTGTGCTTAAGTTATTTTCTGTAGTGTATATTTTGGTTTTTCACTTATGATTATGCGTGCGTTTGTTTACTGGATAAAGTAAATGAACGAGTAAAGAATCCTAAAAGCTCTATTTGAAAAAATTAGTGCTCTTCGTTTATAAGAGAACCATTGTGTTACTATGATTTATAATATAGTGATTTCTTTGCCCATGATTTTTACCTCTATTTTCTTTTTGGAGACGTGTTTTCCATGTAAATTATGTATATTGTACTCTCTTCATTACTTGTATATTTCTTTCGGTTGACTATGCATTTTATTATCTATAACTTAAAATCAAAATATAGCCCGAAGAATCTGTTATCTAAGCAACGTAGATAGAATAAGGATTTTGATAGTTGAGATTTACACGCTAAAGAAATTACTAATTAGTGGAGATTTGATGGTCGTACAATTTTTAATAATTGCGAGTATGGATGAGAGGGATCTTAGTGCAGCGTATCATGGTGGAAGTCTTGGAAGCAATAATTGCGAATATTGATTGTTGCTTAGGCATATGAGCAAGTTTATTGAGTTATGCAATCATGCCAAGGTGAGATTTATTGAGTTTTATCTTAAATTTGCATGAGTCTTGATTTAGCAAGTGTTTGGATGACAAAGGGTCATCTTTTGTAGGGCTAACTTTTATGTTATTTTCAATACTTAAGTTGTCTCTTATTTTGTATTTTGTGTATAGGGTTTAATCCTCTTGTAACTTTTCTCTTTTTTCGGTTAAACTTCTTATTGGTTTTGTATAAGACATCAAAAGAAGAGGTGAATTGATACTTTTAAACTTTTAAAACTTTTTCAATATAAAATAAAATTTATCCCTCTTAACAACTTATAATGGTAAATAGTGATAATTTAATTATTTAACACACAACAATTAATAAAGCAAATTAAAAGAATAAGGAAAGAGAATATCAAGTAAAGATTTTATAAAGCTTCGACCTTCTACCTACTGTTTTCTTTTAGCTTTATTGCTGGGGATCCAGTCTACTTCACCGGTACCATTCCACTTGATTCATTAAATCAAATAACAAAAATTATTAGTACTTGTCATAATAATTTTACAACGCTTTACTCTATCTATCTAGCTTTTCTATAATCTAAACTAATACAAATCTATAAAGTACAAGCTGTCTTTTCCCTGCAATACAGTATAAAGATTACAAATGAGAACAAAAATATAAGTTTCAAATAATTTTGCACTTGAAAGAAATAACGTTTATTGTAGAATTTTGATGCGGTGTAACACTTTAAAAAAGTTTTTAAAGAACTTTCTGAAACTTTTCAAAAAACTGATCAAGATTTTTTGTGTAACGATAATAATTCTTTAGAGTTATATTTTGACGTTTTGAATCCTTTCTCCTTTTATATTCAATTTTTTCAATGGTTAAAAATTTGAAAATTTTCTTTACTTCCATAATTATCTAACCATTAGATATTTAAAATAATTCCTTAGATATTTTGAAAAAATCTCGATCATTTGAATTTCAAAACAACTCTCCTTATCTTTTTAGATCAAATATTCTTCAATCCGTAACTACTAGATATGCTTTTGTTAGTAACTTTCAGATAAGTCTCATTGTTAAAATTTGAAATTCTATAAAATCCGAATTAACGTTATCCTTATCCATTCTTATGCATATCTTAATTTATCCAAATATATTTTCTCTTAAAATAGACCCCCATGAATCTTAATTCCATTTCGAGTTAAACAAGATTAAATATATTTTCCTAATACACTTAATCCAATGGATATAGGCCTTGAATAATTTAAATCTCATTTCAAACTGTTTACAATGTCATACTTCCAGACTTATCTTTTGAAGAATATCAGCCTTTTGTTTTTGAAGTTTCTGAATAAATTTCTAAAGTGTTGTACTAATTCTTCTTATAAAAACTTCTAAAATACTTTCTAAAAATTTTCCAGACTAGTCTTTTCAATCAATTCAAAGCTTTTGAATAAGCTTTCGAATAAGCTTCTAAATGCAACTTAATTTTGCGAAATTAAACTTTCTGAAAATCCTTTTGAATACAACATCATACTTCCAAACTTACCTTCTGAACGGCCTTCTGAAGAATATTAGCCTTTTATTTTTGAAGTTTTTGAATAAGCTTCTGAAGTGTTGTACCTTATAAAAGCTTCTGAAACTCTTTTTGAAGATTTTCCAAACTAGTTTTTTTTTTTTCAATCAATTTAAAACTTTTGAATAAGCTTCTGAATGCAACTTAATTTTGCGAAATTAAACTTTCTGAAAATTATTCTGAATGCTTGAACACTTGTTAATTTATTAGTGTTCTTCTCTTTTTGTTATTATCAAAACCCATGACCATGAGAGATATCTAACATTCTCCCCCCTTTTAATAATAACAAAACATACGTATATAAAAAAACATGTAACATTTCAATATCCAATATAAATGACAAGAAAGAAACATTATTCGACAATATTGATATACTATTCAAATGATTGTACTGTTACATTTGTTTGCTTATGTTCAATATTAATTGTTTTTTTTTTTGTCTTTCTCTCCCTTTTTGTTATCATCAGAAAACAATCATATCTTTTTATTACAAAATTATTGAAGAACTTTTCTCCCCCTTTTTCTTATGAGAAGATAATTAATTTTTATAAAGGAAAAATAAATGATAATACTTCTCCCCCTTAAGAAAATAAATCAATACCATGTTTTTCTTAAAAAGAAACAAATTTCAACATCTTTTTTTTTTCTCCTTATAAAAACATATTTTAGAAAAAGAGCTCCCCCTCAAAATCATACCAATTATTTATTATGATCAATAATGAAGTAGAATATGTATATAAAACTCGAAGAGCAAAATAAAAAATAGAACAAGATTACCAAGTCCTTTTATATCACTCATTCCATACTTTTACTTCCAATGAGACTTTATTGATTAAGAATTATCTTCAATTAAATTTTGCCTCATAACCTGCAACTACTAAAAGAACAATTAAACATTCTTAGGAACCTAGATAAGCTTGCACACTTATTAATTCTTTAATGTTCTTCTCATTTTGTTATTATTAAAATCCATAACCATGAGAGATATCTAACACCTCTCATAACTATTTAATATATGTTATTATATGTATTTAATAAAGTAAGAAACCAAAAAATTCTAAAGAATTGGTTGAAGGAAATTAATGCTTTGTGATTATGACTAAACCATTGTGTTAGTCTGACTTGTGGGTTTTACTATCCTCATGCTTTTAAAATATTCGATGTAAGTTTCATGTGTCATACTTTCTTTTTTAATTTCTCTTATTGTGTATTCCCTGATCATATATATTTTAAAAGTGAGTAGTAGGATATCTATTTGTATATTACTCAACTAAGTTGGTTTCTAGTAGTAATGTGAGTCACAAGATAAGTGTTAGGTATCAATTTTCCGAACTTGCTTTGATAACGTAGGGTACGATATTATTGATAGGCTATTTTGAGAACTAGACTTCTAAGGTCTACTCTCAGCTATCTTAGCCTAAGCCTAACCTTTCTTCCTTGGCATTTGGCTTTATTCTAACCTTCACCTTAGCAATAACATGGTAACCGAGCTAGAGGAATGATTCTTTACTTGAGCCATCCATGCCTTAGACTTCTAAGGATTAAGGACTCACTTAGGAAACTTAAACAATGAGCTACTTCAACCTATATAGGATTGCTAACCTATCATATGCTACATCATCTTTGGGAATGTTGGATTTTACCTAAACTTAGAAGATGCACTTTTCCATTAAGGTGATATTCGAATATATCCACTTTCCGAATATATCTCTACTCTTACTACTATAAATAAGGGTTCATCGTACGTGTAAGGACACAACTACTCACTCTCAAGCTCTTACCTTCCTACTATTGCTTTCATCTCAAAAACTTCTTAACTTAAGCATTGGAATTGCTACATCGAACAATCCCTTAGTACCCTCTCACTATTTCATGGGCTTTACGTTAAGAGATCTAAAACCCATCATCAATCTCTACCGACAGAAATCCTAAGACGACAAGTATAATATCTTGATACATTATCTCTACCTAAAAACTTATATTCTAAAAAATATACAATACAAGTTTTAAGGTATCTTGTACCCAATTTTTAAAATTAATCAAATAATATAATATATGTGAGTGGATGAAAAAGAATCATATATTTTCTTCCATTAAGAAAATTAAACATTTTATATTGATGTTCAAAATAAATGGTTGAAACCTGATATAAACCCTAAACCTTAAGTTAATAATCAAAGCGTAAAAATAGTAACTTTAAATTTCAAGAAGCAATATTTGTTATTAGTTTTAAAGAAATTGAATTTTCTTTTATCTTGTGCATGCCTCCTTATCCATTTGATTGTTTTGCCAACAAAAAGCATCATTTAAAATTCGGGTTTTAATGTAATGTTTGGAAAGTAACATTTTATCATAAAAAAGAAAAAAAAATATAACTACAAGTTGCTATAAAGGATGTGTGAAGTTTAAATTTATAGAATGATTGAAAAAATTTATAGGTTCCATAAGATATTCCGTATTTATAAGTCTTCCAAAGCAGTTCTAAGTATTATAAGATGAGTTTTGATTATGAGAATTTGGAGACCTACATATATAGAGTAGGGCCTCATATTTTACCAACCCAATGCCTACTTACTCTAAATATATATTAGAAAAATCTTAGGTGGAAATGTCCTTTACTTAATTCTCTTCATAATTTAAAAAAATATATATATGTTTATAAATAAAAATAACTATTATACTATTTTAGAGCCTATATATTTGTTTGATTGTTGTCTTTGTTTGTATATATGATCTCCTTTATATACTAACTTGTTAAATAATTAATAAGGTGTGAAGTTTCAAACTTAAGGTACTATTACACTTTTTTAGGGGTATCAAGACATACCCTGTCTTGCATTATAGTAGTTGTCTTAAGGACCGAGGCAAACCTATCTCAAAATGTGCTGATATTTTTATGATATGGATTTTATGTTTGTTGTAAGCCCTATAATTAGAAGTTTGGAATCGATACATAAAGTTTAAGGCAAACTGGTAAGTTATCTGATTGGGCCTGAATTATAAGACAAAGTTAGAAATATTAATAAGAATAATTTCATGAGTTTGAATTTAGGAAAATAAGTAATAAAATAATTAAATATCATAATATTGAATTATAAGCATATTATTATTTATTTATTGGAAATGTATAAAACCAGTTCTGATAACATATGAATCGATAGAAATAAATCATATACACACTAAAAATCATAAAATAATATAAATAATATTTATGAGTACTTACACATATTATATGTGTATTTATGTATAGGTAAAAATATCTTAAATAACTTAAAATACCCAAAATATGCTAAAATAATATTAAGTAATTAAAGAAAACTATAAAAAAATCAAACAAAAATCAAGAAAAATAAGAAAAAGTGTGGAAATATCCAAATTCAGGTCGTGGTAAGCTGGGATTAAGAAGAACACAATTGACCAATCAAAATAAGACAATTAAAAAGCGAAATAGAAGAGGATAAGAGACATTTAGAAATTGGAAAATTAAAGAGAAAACCTAAACCAACCTATAAATTAGAAAATCTTCTTTTGGAATTCATTTGGACTTGTTGTGAGTTTAGGAAAAATTGAGAGAGACCAGAAAAAAAGAGTTGAGTATTTTTACAAAAAAATAGCAAAAATAGTGTGTAATTAGGGCTTGTAAAGCAAACTTACGACCAACAGCCATCTAGAAATAAACGGCCACCATCACCATACCCTACTGCCACCACCCCTCTCTGTCGACACCCATAGAGTCACCACTAGTGGTCGGAAATTGATTGGACATGTGAGTTCGATTTCCAACCTGCTTTTGTTTAATTTAGTTAAATTATTAAATGCATTGAGAAAATTATGAAATTTAATATTCTGAGGTTTTTATATATTTAGATTTAGGAAAAAATATTAGTTTGATGAATTGAGATTTAGAAATATATAGTGTTTAAAAAATCTCGAAACCTGAGCTTGTTTTTTATTTAGAAATAAATAGCTTTAATAGTATAGTTTTGAACTCAAAATTTTTGTGTAGGCTATTTAGAGTATATAAAATAGTGCTATAAAAAGATTTTTTAAAATTAATTTTCAAAATTTTTAGGCCTTTAATCATATATATAAATAATGATTTTGGGCTAATTTAGTGATTAAATGTATAATTACTTACTTAGTATGTAATTAGGTATTTTAAGATATTAATATATGATATAGTATGATATTTGTAGTATTTAGAGTGTTATATGTGATTATTATGTGTATTGTGTAGTGAATATATGTAAATTAATAATATATAAAATTGGAAATGTAATATGTAGAAAATATTAGGTTAAAATTGATAATATAATAATAATAATAGTAAAATACAATAAATCCAATATAGTACTTAAATTTAGGTAATTATATAAAAAATATAAATTTTTTTCATATCAAAAGTAAATTTAATAGTTAAATTAGGATTATGATGTACCATACAGATTAGAATACTAGTTAAGAACTAAAAATAATATTTAGGATATCTTAGTATAATGTAATTAATTTCACATTATGGTTCGAAATGAGTTATTGGGGTTCCCGTATAACACCATAATCGAAAACTGAATTAGAACCTTAAGCGGAAACAGATTCCAAAACTAGTCTAAAATAAATTGGTAATAAATAATATATATATATATATATATTTGAAAAATCGAGTCAAATCATAATTTAAAACCTATATATCATAAGGATGTAAATATTAAAAGATTATTTAATCACATCTAATTACTGTATTACTTAAATTATAAACGTCATCGTTATGGCCTACTATTGTTGTCATATCAATTCTTCGCACACTCTTTATCAATAAGTAGAAGCACACAAGACTCTTCACAATTAATAATACTCCAAATACTCAATTAATTTTAATTTACAAAGTCTAACAAAGCCATAATCAGTATACATCTCCAAAGAATTAAGGAAAAATAAGTAAAGTCTAAATCATTAGTAGCCATTACATTGAGGATCGCTATCCTTGTTCTCATGTCCTTATAAGCCATATATAAGGTGAACATATCCATCATTATTCTCCAAGAAATCATCATTTAAAACTATAGTGCCGAATAAGAACAATTGTAACTTACATTATACACATGATGCACAATAGTTCTATTACAACAAATGTCAACAAGTCCTTAAAGCACCTATATCTAAGTGATCATGAAAACATTATAATCATATAACTCAACCTAATTTCTTTGGTTGTATTGGTTAACCTAAAACCTTTTAGGTTCCCAAAATAATAATAATATCCTTAGATTTGATGAGACCAAGGCAACCATCTAGCCATAATTGTTATGGCTTGAAGTTGATCATGAATCATCAACTACTAGTGAACCAATTATAAGGTGATTCGATATGTTCATATAGTCATTTATTTGACTCTTTAGACCATGATGCACTATCATCATATCCCTTAAAACAAACAATTCAAAAATCTACCGTGATCATGAATTTTTTGAGTTGCCTTAATCTAACAAGGTGGCCAAAAGACATGCTCTCCTTACTCCTTGGTCCTTACTCAAAAGCTAGAATACCTTCTTGACTCATTATCACTTTCTCTAGCTTCAGTTTACTTAATAGTTGTTTTACACATCACGATCTTTTTTGTCCATCCTCTAAGTAAGTAATGGGCTTAGGTCTAGGGATTAATTACATCCATTCACTTAAGGCAAAAGACCAATGATACAATCAAAATGTGGCAATTTAATCTAATGGGCCAGCCTAATAAACATTAGCTTGCTCACCTATCCAAATGGTTTGAACCCAAGTTCCTTTGCCAAGTGAGAACAACTCATCAACACAAATATTTGTCTTGTGTCCATTTACACTCTAGACACATATAACTGGCTGAGGACTTACTATGAACAATCTTTTACTTGTAATTCTCACTATTACTATCCTATTATGATTCCTCATATACTCTAGTCGACTAAGGAACAATATTGTCAATAAAGCTCGGTTGACGAGAATTCAATAAGCAGCATATATTGGGCATAGTAATTAAGTGTGTAAATTTGCATACTTATCCTATCCGATTTTCCATGATTCATGATTTGCATAAAAATGATAACGAATTGTGCTTGAAAGAGTTAAAAAAATCATATATTATGGATCAACACAAGTGTGAATAAATTTTTGGATCAAAAGTGCACAAATTTAGTTAAATTTTGTTCACTTTGCAAGTTGTAAGGGTTGTCGTTCGGATGGCAACCCCTTTAGCATCCAGACGATAGAAGCAAAACGGGAAAGCTCAAGTTTGGTAGCTTCCATCTGTACACTAGTCGCTATTGTCCGAATGGTAGCTAGGAAATTTTGTACAGTCTTACCATCAAACAGTGATTTTGAAATTTTACTTTTAAAATGATACTTTCTCCTTCCGTCCGAATGCCATATTTCCCCATCTGACTAGTAGCTAAAACCATAAATAAGGATTTTAGCTGCACGTCCACCGATTGGACGCTAGACACACAATATCCAAATGCCGATAAACCTTAATAAAGCTTAGCTTGACACGCATCTACTATCTAGACGCCAACTGTTGTCTGGTCGATATTCACGTTTTATGAATAGGCTTGTTTCTCCCCTGCCACAAGAAAGAGATGAACTGATTATAGTTTTACATCTCCTTTTATTTCCTAGGAAGTAGTTAACATTAGACTTTTAGCATTAATTTTAGGATAGGTTATAGGTAAATTTTAGCATATTTTCACTTTAATTCTCATCGTGTTTAATGCAACATTTTATGCTTATGTTGTTACTTATTCATTAAATGTTTGAGTTAGACAAAAAAAAAAAAAAACTAGTATAATAGGCATGTCTGATTTTGATGAATAGAAAGAGAATGTTATGGGTTGACTTGTTTGTACATTGTTGTTCGCTTAATACCGAATTTTAATGAAGTTCATTCCTTTTCCAATTCATGAAAACTCTAAATTCCATGATTAGCATTGTAACCAACACTTAGTAAAACCTTTTGGATTTATGATTTATCATATCTCTTTGAAGTCAAAATATCTAATCTCTCTCTCTCTCTCTCTCTGTACAAAGCTAATTTTAAGTATCCTAACTCGACACGTGAATAATAAGAGTAATTACTCGTCGGTGTTAGGATCGATCCTCTAAGCACGTGTTTAACATGATGATTGTCACGTCCTAAAGCGGCAGAGTCGTAACAATCTCATCATGCAAACCATTTTAAGATTGAAATTAACCTTATAACCGCTATCTTAAACCCGATCTATACAAGATGTCCACGATTAACCCGTTTTGAAGTAAACAGTTCATAATTTAAATAAGTCATTCACTTAACAAAGTAAGAATATATATATATATATATATATATATATATATATACACTAGAATTTAGTTATTACAATTAACGTTTATAACATTTCACCATAATTTATTTCCTAGTTAATACTTTATTCAGAAATGAAAAAATTTAAAATAAGAGCTTAGACCTTAAAAATATATGTTTGTTCTTCAAATGTTTTTCCTCACTTCCTAGGATTTAACAGTTACTAGCTTCAGGATAATTGTAAGCCACTTTTTAGTTAGTACCTACAACGACGTCTATAGGGATGTGAGCAACCACATCTCAGTAAGTCGGGATGGAGAACTTAAACTATACCACAAACATAAATAAGGTTATCAACCAAATTATTAAGTGTAATGCATATTCAAGCAAATACCATCGTACGAGGTTATCTGGTTTATCGTAAGATTAAAGAAATTTCGCCCGCTCTAATTTCGGTTAAGGAGTTACCATTAATGCAACAACTCACAACCAAACCTAGGCTTGTATAATGGAGATACTATTCCTTTCGTGATTACCTTCAAACCATTGATTTCACTCTTGCCGCGACCTCCTCACTTGTCATTGAGTTTGACTAAGGATGAAAAAGGGACTTCTTATATTATCCAACGCTATCTCTTTCGAAGAATCGGTATTTGGCCGAAGAATCCTAGGTTTTCCCTAATGGGTTGCTATGCAGATCCGATTTATGGTTACAAATCATATATTTGTTAAGTCCAGTTTAGGATAATCAATCATTTCATATAATACAAGCTAAAACAACAACAAAATCATAGTATCACTCATAATTTAGCATATGCACATGGCTAACTATCTAACAAGTACAACCAAATATAATCTCAAGCCTCCAAAATATAGCAACATATTAATCCTAACTTACCTGGACTCTTTACTCACTCTTTCAAGGTCCGATTCGCTCAGGCTATTACCAATCATTCATATAATACAAACGTGGTTTTAGTTTTACATGTAACTATTATACGATGGTTTTATCCTATAACATTTATTGTTATCTTTTGTTTAAGGTTCAATATACCTAATTATTTAGGTTTTTAAGTCTTTTACAATTCTTCTTCAATCATGTTAAGTTCTGTTTCAGTTTTTACGTTGATTTTTAAATTAAGCTTTTGTCTCAGTTTTTTGTTAAAGATTTATATGTACACCCTAAGAAATCATTCTGACTCATAATGTAAAATTAATTGCATTATTTTTTGATATCCTAAATATTGTTTTTAGTCTCTAACTAGTGTTTTAGTTCATGTAGTACACCTGAATCCTAATTTAATTACCGAATTCACCCCATATTATGAGAAAATCTTACATTTTTCATATAATTACCCTAATTTAAGTTTCCTATCAGATTTATTATATATTCTTATTATTATCATAATATCAATTCTAACCAATATTTTTCTAATTATTAATTTCCCATACTTACTTATTACACATTATCACCTAATGTGTACATAATATACACATATAATATTTCCATCACTTCAAGTATCATCTCCCAACATTAAATAACATTCCAAATATCTAAATCCATCCCAAATCAGGTTTTGAACCTAATTACCCTAAATTACCAAATTAACTTAAAATTTATAATTTTTACCTATTACATATTTACTACATAATATGCTAATAATTACATTTAACACTCCAAATGCTACAAATAGCATACTCCATTAGATTTCAATATCTTAAAACATATAATTGTGCATCAAATCAGTAATTATTAATTCAATTACTTAATTAACCTTAAATTACCTGTTTTATGCATCATTTTAAGGCCTAAAAATTATCTAAAAATTTCAAAAATTAATTTTTGAAAAAGAGCTTCATGTTACTATTATATATTACCTAAGTAGTCTATACAAAAATTTTGGGCTCAAAACTACACTCCTAAGATAATCTATTTCTAATCCTAAATATGCTCGGTTTTGTTCAATTTCTTAAGGACCATATATTACGGAACATATTTTCATCAAAATAATATTTTTTCTAAAAACTACATACAAAAAGATTCCAAAATAACAAATTTCATAATTTTCCCACTAATTTTGATATTTTTAATAATTTAAGAAAATTCGAGTAGAAATCGGAACTCACCAAAATTAGTGGCTTCAGCTACTGTCGATAAACGTGGGTATGTCGGCCCACCTGGACATTGCCACCACTGTGTGGTGGTGGTAGCCGTCTATTCCCAGCTACTCGTTGAGCCTAGGTTCTCCTTAAAAGCTCTAATTGTATAATTTTTTTGTAATTTTTAATAAAACCCTAATTTCTTTTCAATTTCACCTCTCTCTAATTTTATAAACTTCCAGACATCCAAAATGAGCTCCTGAAAAATTTGGGGTATTTATAGAGGTCTTGAGGAATTATTATGCATTAAATTGATTTGACAGTTGCTTTATCTCTTCTTTTTCTTACTTTCTATTCGTTATAATTTGATTGGTTGGTTTTATTTCTTCAATTCCAAATTGCTACGCTTTAATTTTGGATTTTTCCTAATTTTTCTTGATTTTTCCTTAATTAATTATGAATTTTCTTTAATTATTTAGTATATTTCGCGTATTTTAAATAATTACACTTATTTTTACCTACATGTAAATTCATATATAGTACAAATAAATATTCTTAAATATTATTTAGGTTATTTTATGATTTTTAATGCTTATATAGTTTATCTCTAGTAATTCGTTAATTATCAGAATGCATTTTACATATTTTTGATAAATAATGAGTAATATACTTAAAATTTGAAAATTTTATATTTTTTTATTTTATTACTTATTTTCTTAAATTCAAACTTACGGGATCATTTTTACTAATATTTCTAATTTTATTTTATAATTTAGACTCAATTGGATCCTTTAGCCAATCGCCCTAAATTTTACAAACCAAACTTCGAATAACTGATTATGAGTCTTATAACTGATTATAAGTCTTACAACAATTCCTTGACACTTACTCAAAATCTTACATTCTCTAGGTCTGCGTATCTACTTGGAAGGGAAATCTAAGATTGAGACAGAATTTCTGGAAGGGAAGAAAATTAAGTAAGGCCATCTCATCTTTCATGATATAAGCAAAGTTTATCGGTAATGACTTATCCTAATGGTAGTAACTTTGGAACATCATGTATGGATCAAAGATAAAAACCAAGGCCATCTCATCTTACATGATATAAGCAGCCAAGTTAGATGGAGATCCACTTACAATATTATCTACATATAGTCCCTTCCAAAGAAGTTCAATTCAATAACAAAGATCAATGTAGCTTTCTTATTTTTGTCGAGTTTGATTTTCTAGTTTTCTATTTAATTTAATTTTTTATTTTTCAATTAATACTAAACCTTAACCCATTCAATATTAATTATTGACTAAAGAAATTGAGTAATTCCGGTTCTTTTTTAAAAAACTTTTAAAATCGCCACCCGACTAAAGTCAGAAAAAAAATTATAATCAATTGGGTGGATTTATTATAATTTAGTCACCGATATTTGATTTCAATTTGATAAAAAAAATAGAGGATTTCGAATTCGGAGACAAACTTATTAAACTCTAACAGATACAACTATCACTTTTTCAAAATTAAGCTTATTTTTCAAAATTATCCTTTTTAATATTTTTATGAAAAATAAAAACAAAAGAAAATAGAATAAAAAAAAACTAAACTTTTATAGATTTTAACGTCGCTCCTAATGTACTTATGTATCCACCAGTCGAGATCATAAGACAGTAGTTTTTTTTTTAAAACTTTAGTGTATTGTTTTTTTTTTTTCTATTTTTGAATATCAATCGAGTTTATATTTTAATTCATTTATTTTAAGTAAAAAGAAATCCTAAGAAAAAAGGTCCTAACTTGAATATGTATCTTATAGGAAACTTACTAAAACATCTTAGTCTTTAAAAAATTTGTTATTAATTTTTCTTTTCTAAAAAAAATAAATTTTGCTAAATAAGAAATTTAAAAGAAAAAATAATGCTAAACAGAGTTCCTAAGCTAATATATTTTTTCTTTTATATATTTTAAAATAATTACTAACAAATCATTAAATAAAATAAATAAATAAATACATAAATAAAATACAAATAAAAAACATAGTAACTCAAAGAATGAAGAAAAGGAAATTAGACTTGATGAGTTGGAGACGTGTCTTGGGAATGACGGTTTAGGTTAGACAATTGGGCCATGTCCGAATCTTGAGTGTAGGCTTCAGGATGATGGGTTGGATAGACTTGTGCAGTAGGTTCGTCGGGGTGGACAATGACGTGCTCGTGTGCAGCATGGACAGTAGTGTGTACGTGCATGGCATAGACAATGCAAGGCATGGGTGTAGCTATGAAGTGATGTGTTTGTGTGAATGGGTTAATCGTGCAGTAAGCATAGTGGGGGAATTTTCAACCAACGTGGTGTGCCGCAGTGTTTAGTTCCAATCATGTGTGTAGAAGATGAGCTTTGACGGCCTAGGTTGTGATAAGGGATGCGGTGATTAGTGAGGATGAACGGGGCTGTGTTGTGACAGTAAAGTTGTGTGTGCAGTTCAATGGAAGTATTGCTGGGTTCGGTCGGTGGTAGGGGCTGTTGGCTAAGAGGATGAAGTTTGCTGTTAGTGTAGCGTTAGTGTTCGGTCGAGTGCTGCTTTGTTCGAAGATGATGGGCATGCTCATAGCCTGGATGTCGATGTATTCGAACTTTAGATGAAGCCCGTGAGGATATGGTGCTTAGGGGTTCAGCTAGTCGTAGTTGTGTGCTCAAAGCGATAATGTGCTCATGTGTGTGTCACAGGCGAATTCCGCCACTCGATCCTATGCGGTACTTAGCGTTCCTAACCACATTAAGGAATGCTAAGTCAACTGTAACATACTCACAAAGTTTAGAAAGAGAAACTCTGAAGGTATGTTGTATTCACTTAAATGACTTGTATCTTACATTTAAGAGAAATATCCTTATATATACAGAAAGCCTTTATAAATTAATGGTTAAGATTAATTCGATCTAACAGTTACAGCTGACTCCTAACTACCACATTCACCTACCCCACTTATTACTATACAAGATTCTGGACTTCTCTGGAACCTTTTGGAACATTTCATCTTTTGGAAGTTTTTAGTGGGCTTGAGCTTTAAGAACCTCCTGGGAATAGCCTATTTTAGGGGGTCCGTAACATTCTCCCTCGCTCAATCTGGTGACGTCCTCATTGCTCCTTCATGATGGAACTTTTGAATCTTGTCTTTGAATTGCCATAGTGCTTCAACTAGTTCCTAACTAGTCTTACTCTTTGGTCTTCCCTTCCACATAACCATATACTCATGTTTGGGAGTCTATCCACGTCTCCTCATATGTCTATCAGCTATGATCCTTTCAACTTCTTTGTCAAATGAATCTCGTACTTCTATTAGGGCCCTTTATGATATAGCTCTTATGGGGTCTTCCTCATCCTTATGGAATGGTTTTAGCATACTCATGTGGAAAATCGGGTGAAATTTCAATTTGGATGGAAGTTCTAATTTGTAAGACACTCGCTTCAGTCATTTCACAATTGGGAATAGGCCCTCGTAACGCCTCATTAAACCTTTATGTAGTTGTCTCCTCGTACGTTCTATCAAATGTAACTTAATAAGCATTTGGTCGCCTACTTGATATTCCATCAGCTTACGCTTCTTGTTTGCAATCTTCTTCATTCTCTTGATAGCTCGATCTAAGTATGTTCGAGCTAAGTCATGATTTTCTTGTCATTCCCTTGCAAATTTATATGCGGGAGGGCTAGACCCTGTGTATCCCATTGTCACTGTATTAGGAGTTAAAGGTTGCCTTCCTAGGACGATCTCAAAAGGATTTTGTTCAATGGACTCATTCTCCTATAGGTTGAACAAGAACTACACCACATCTAACAACTTGGTCTAATCACGTTGGTTAGCTCCTACAAAATGCCTTAAGTATAATTCCACTAGAGCATTCACTTGCTTTGTCTAACCATCTGTTTGGGGATGTAAACTAGTTGAAAAGTTCAACTCGAATCCTAGAAGTTTGAACAATTATGTCCAAAATTTCCTTGTGAATCGCCCATCTTGATCACTTACAATGTTTCTTGCCAAGCCCTAATACTTTACTACATATCTCAAGAACAATTGGGCAACCTCATTTGCCGAGCACTCCTTTGTTATTGGAACAAAAATCGTGTATTTTGAGAACCTATCTACCACAACCATAATTGTACCATACCCTTCTGATCGGGGTAAACTTACAATGAAGTCCATGGAAACACTCTCCCATGGCCGTTTAGGAATAGGAAAAGGCTCTAGTAGCCCTAGAGTTACCTTGTGTTCAACTTTATCTTGTTGGCACACGAGATAAGTTCGGACATAGCTCTCAACATCTTCCCCCATGTGTAGCCAAAAATACTTCGCCTCCACTAAGGCTTAGGTACAGTGCATTCCTAGATGACTTGCCCATTTAGAATCACGACACTCTCTAATTATCTCCCTTCTTAGGTTCAAGGATTGGGGTACATAAATTCGATGTCCCTTTATGTATATTAGTCCATTCTCTTGCCAAAAATCTCCTTATTTACCCTTCTTGACATTGGATTAATAAAGCTTTAGCCTACTTATCACTATCCATCACCTCTTGAATTCTATCAACGAAGTTGCTTTCAGGTTTGTTGATGGTTGCCAACTCAACCCTTTGGCTCAAAGCATCCGCCACAATGTTAGTCTTACCTGACTTATGTTCAAGGTCAAAATCGAATTTCACCAGGAAAACCTGCCATTGGGCTTGCTTAGGAGAGAACAACTTTTGAGTTTGAAAATAGCTAGTGGCTATATTGTCAGTTTTGACTACAAACTTCTTCCCTAACAAGTAATGCCTCTATACTTGAAGATAGTGTACTATTGCCGTCATCTCCTTTTCATACACTGGATATCGCCTCTCTATGTCATTCAGCTTCCGGCTTTCAAATGCTACAGTATGTCCTTCCTGCATTAAAACCCCTCCAATAGCAAAATCACTAGCATCTGTACATACCTCAAAGGGTTTGCTAATGTTAGGAAAGAGAAGGATCGGCTTCTTAGTGATTGCCATCTTCAAGGTCTCAAGTGCCTGTCTTCTATCTGTACTCCAAACCTAAGGGGTATTCTTTTTTTAATAAGTTTGTCAATGGGCTCGCTATTCTTGAATTCTTGAATAGCCCTTAATGAATCTTCTATAATAATTCACTAAGCCAAGGAAGGATCTTAACTCGGTAGGCTTAGTAGGCTCCTTCCAATCCTAGATGGCCCATACCTTTCCTTCGTCCATTCTAATTTTTCCTCTCCCCACTATATAACCAAGGAACATCATCTCTTCTTGCACAAAAGCACATTTCTTTAGTTTCACATATAGATCATTCCTTCTCAAAGCTAAGAATACCGAGCAAAGGTGCTCTATGTGTTCCTCCAACGTCTTACTATAAATCATAATGCCATCCAAGTATACTACTACAAATTGATCAAGAAAGGGGGCTAAAACACGATTCATAAGTGTACAGAAAGTAGCCGAGGCATTGGTAAGGTCGAACGGCATGACCAGGAATTCAAAAGCACCTTACCTTGTAACACAAGTGGTCTTGGGTTCGTCTCCTTGTGCAATCCTTACTTGGTGATATCCTGACCGTAAATCCAATTTGGAGAAGTATCTAGCTTCTCCCAACCTATCGAATAGGTCCAATACTAGTGGAATGGGATACTTATTCTTTATAGTGACTTTATTCAAGGCTCGATAATCAATACACATTCAGAGTGATCTATCTTGTTTCTTTTGAAAGAGTATAAGAGCTCCGAAAGGTGCCTTTGAAGGCCTAATGAAACCTGCTTCTAGTAATTCCTTTAGTTGTCACCTTAACTCTTCTAATTCTAGAGGTGACATCCTGTATGGGATGGCAGCGAGCGACTTGGCTCTAGGTTCCAATTCTATCACATGGTCTACCTCTCTTCTTAGTAGCAACTTCTTGGGTAACATTGGTGGCATTATATCCCTAAATTCTTCCAATATCTCCCCTACTTGAAGTAGAACGCTTTTCTAACCAATAGTCTCTTCCCTGACTTTTAAGGCAGCCAAGTAAGTGACTTCATTTTTCTTAAGTCCCTTTTCTAATTGCATAGCCGATAGGAATTTGGTGGCTTGACTTACCTTTCTTATGACGGGGACTACACATTGTGAGTTGTGATCAAGTTCATAAATGCAGTTAACTTACAGTACGATAAGTGCATCAATGCGATCTAAGAAATCCATCCTAATCACAAACTCAAAATCATCCATTAGCACTACTTCAACAATCTCATTTCCCTACCAACCCCCAATATGGAGCTCTATCCCCCTGGCTACTCCAATAGTAGGAACTTCTTTTGAGTTAACTGTTTTGAGCCATGTTTTGGTCTCCTTCACTTTTAGCCCTAACTTCTTTGTTGCCATATCAGAAATGAAAAGATGGGATGCTCCTGTGTTTACGAGGGCATTAAGTTTCTTACTTGCTATCGATACTTCGATATACATCAATCCTTTTCTTCTTTCGTTAACTTGAGACTTCATGGCATTGAGTAGATGAATTAACCCTAACTGAACCTCATCCCCTTCATCTGAGCTCTCATATGCTACTAGCATCGTCGATCTCTCTTTCTGCGGACACTCCCTAGCATAATGGGGACCATTACAGAAATAACAATTCAATTCACGGGATTTCCATTGTTCCCTATCTCTCCCTTTACGAGTTCTACCTCAATCGTTATCTCTTTCCTCTGCCTTGGTTTTCCTTTTAGAAGAACTCTCACTCTTCTCCCTTTCAACTCCCCCTTTCCATCTTCCCCTAGGGTCTTAGGATCTGTTTTCCGAAATTCCATTAAGCCTGCAGTAACTGCTATAGCCTTGGAACTGTCTTCCACTTCCCTTCGCTTTAATTCTAATTTAGCCTAGCGCTTTAAGCCATCCACAAACATTACCAAAGCATCTTCTTGGTTGAGGTCTAGGATCTCCAACATTAACTCTAAAAATTCATTTACATATTGCTTTATGTCGCCCTTATGGGTTAGGTGATGCAATTTCACCTTTACTTCCTTAGCAGCATTTTGAGGGGAGAATTGACTCTTCAACTCTTGTACAAAGCTATCCCATGTGTTGATATCAGTTGCCCTCCTGCACTATCACACCATAGCAATGTCTTTCAGATACATGGCAGCAGTATGTACCTTTTGAATATCATTTAAGATTCCTACAACGTTAAAATATTGTTCCACTCCCCACAAGAAGTTGTCTGCTTCTCGAGCAGACAGCGTTCCATTGAAATGCTCTGGCTTTGGAATATTGACCCTATGCCCGTCTGGACAGTCACTCCATTTGCAACAACAATTCGACAAGCCGTCAATTGAGTCTTGAGATCTTCAATCTCCTGACGCATGGCTACTACCACTGCATCAATCTTAGTTTTATAAGCCTCTTCCTTAGTTTCTAAAGCCGCAACTCGAGTTTGGAGAGCATCATCCTTCTCTTCAATAACGTTTCCAAACTGCCTAAGCTCCTTTACTGTTCGATTTAGTGCTCCTTGCAATTTGCCTCAAAGTTCTTCTTCCATCTCCTCAAGATTGTTTTGAGACTTATCAAATCGTTCCTTAGCCTCAGCAATGTTCAACTCTACCTTATCCATCCTATTAAGGAAAGAGTTTAATAAGTCTCGGAACCTAACCCTTTGCTTGGTAACACGGCAATCATCATGGTTGGCCAACTCATCAACATTGAAGTATTGTTGTCTCTTCCAGATGACATTTTCTCTACTAGTAGTCTCTTTTCCAAGCTTTGATACCACTTGTTACGGGTGGATTCTGTCACTCAATTCCGTATAGCACTTAACGTTCCTAACCATACTAAGGAAGGCTAAGTCAATTTGTAATACACTCACAAAGTTTAGAGAAAGAAACTCTAAAGGTATGTTGTATTCACTCAAATGACTTGTATCTTACATCTGAGGGAAATATCTCTATATATATAGAAAGCTTTTACAAATTAATAGTTAAAATCAATTCGATCTAACGGTTACAATTGACTCCCAATTACCATATTTATCTACCCCACTTACTACTATACTTCTTTGGAACCTTCTGAAACTTTTTATCTTTTGGAAGCTTTTAGTGGGTTTGTGCTTTAGTCGTGGGCTTTAGAAACCTCCTAGGAATGGCTCATTTTGGGGGGTCCATAACACGTAACTATATGTATGTGATTGTAAATGGATGTGAACGTGCCCGGTGAAGTGAGTTATCGTAGGGAGTGGATCTATGTTGTGGACAGTGGTGATCGGAGTGTGAAGTGCAGCACATGTGGAGGACAATGGACGGTAGAGTGTATAGATCGGTGTATGTGCTGTGTATAGAAGTTGAATGTGTGTTGTGATCGGCTTAGACAGTATGGAGATGTAACTTGTGTGTTTTGCTATGGAGTACAGCCGTGTGATCATGAGTTGTTTGCATGCGGTTAGATTTGTGCATGTTGCTACTATTGTTCGTATGGTCTGCAGTGTGGGTGAAGGAGAAGGTATAGCTACTGTTCGTGGGGATGATGGAGAGATTGAGTTGCGTAGTCACTGTTGCCCAAGCGTTGGCCATGCGGTCAGTATGCGAGGGAGATGTGCATGTAGGCTGTTTCAGTGTGTTTGGTTACGACCATGTATGATTAACGTTGATGGACAACGGGAATTGCGTAGAGTTGTTTAGTGTTGCAATTTTGTGCGTAGATGGAGAGTTGTCAGCAGTGGGTGATGACTATACGTGTGTTTTGATTTGGCGAGTTGCCATTTTTTTAATTTTTTTGAATGAATAAATTCCTCCTTTATGTGTTCAATCCCCATTTATAAAACTTACACTTAGAATTTTGTAAATCGTTCTAGATAAAACTCAATCTAAATTTGAATTTTTTATAAATCTTCCTATTATTAGATTTAATAATACCATCATTAGATTGTGTTTTTAACAGATTATTATAATTTTATTACATCCACTTAAAAATAATAAAGATTTAATGAGATTTATAATCGGATTTAAATTTCATATGCTCTACTGATTTTCGCAAATGAAAAAAATAAAAAACTTATATTTATTTAGTAAAATTCGAACCCATAATTTCAAGCTAACCTAATGCTAATATTCAAGTATTTATCGATTACACTATTGACCTATACCTTGATATTTAGTACAATTAAATTATACTTAAACTACGTAATACTCTAAAATAAAGCTACTTGGAATAAACTAAAATCAAATCGATTAACCTTAAAATATTTTACTTTATAAAAATCTATTTTCTTAAGAAGAACCTTTATAATTTATCTTTTTATTTTCACTTTTTTGTATTTTTATTATTTTTCAATTTTTTTATTTTTATTATTTTATATATTTTTTATCTTTGAATTATGACCCTTTAAAAAACAAAAATAAAAACTCTGAGAGGTCTACAACTTAAAATATCTCAATGATAAGATAAATTCCTAGCTGCTTCTGCAAATTAAAATGATTTGTAGCAAACTCAGAATCATACTTTGCTGTAAAATCTTGAGTCTAATGATGCGCATTGCATTTTAATGGAAACAGGCTTTCAACTATGAAGTGATTCTAAGGTTACTGCTGCTAAAACCTTTCACCGAAGCAGATATTTCCAGCAAGGGTTGGCTGAGGTGATTACTGCGTCTCCAAACCTATAAAAAGATCCTTGCAATAGGGTGAAACCCTATTGATGTTGCAAGAGAGGATTATTGGCAATAAGGTGAAACCCCAAGAAATGGTTCCAACCCAGCCAATTGATGTTGCAAGAATCTATAAACCGATTCTGTTGTCGTAGAAGCTATTCGGACAACAAGACCAGATGCCTGCACATAAAGAACCATTAGTGAGGACGTAGATCGTAGAGATGTCTTCCAATGAACTTGAGCAGATATATCTGGCATTTCTACCAACTTTACCATAAATCGGTGCCTTAAGCGCATTGAATTTTTCATCCAAATTATGGACATAAAGGGCTTAAAAATGAAGATTGGTGCATTCATTAGAAAATGCCCCCCACAGATTTGACTAGATATATTATAAGCTCAGAATGCAGTATGCATGCCATGGCATATCCATAACATTGCAGCAGACATTTGTATATCTGAAATTGCAGTCATATAAAATATATTTTCAAAAGGGATGAAATACTCAAGCCGTTTAGTGGTATTATGAATACTATACATCTCCCTATCGTCTCCTTCAGAACAGACTGAGAAAACCTGTTCTTTTTATCTGGTGGAGCAAATGTGTTCCAATTTTCGTTTTCTCAATACCCCTTGTGCAAGTACTCTCTAATTATGTATGAATTATCATCAAGTGCACTGAAATTCTTCTAACACTAATTCAGGCTCAACACTTCTAGAATGTAACATCATATATGATTCACATAATGAGCTACACTTCAAAGAAGTTTGGAGACAGTATAAAGACATTAGAAATATCAGTATTTCAAGATTAAGGCCATGACAATAATGGATTCCAAGTTTCTGCAAAGCATATCTGGGGAGAAATAAGCTTCTAAAGTGGTACCTAAATAAATTATACATGCATGCAATGGGAAAGAACATATCTGATATAAGTCTACTTTATCAAAGCAGATGATCTAGTTGGAGCCACCAAATGAGAGAAAATTAAAAAATGTATATTAGCTTTCCAAGTCAAAGAAAGTTGAAAAGAAGGTTTGACTCAGAGTTAAAAAGCGCTTTGACCAATAGCAAATTCTCCATGCATTTATCATCTTGTATCTGGTAAACATAACACATGCAAATATCAAATTGAACTTTGCATGCCAATGTATTGAAATTTAGCAAAACTACCTTAGGACCAAAGGAGCTGCAAGAAGCAAGAAATGCAGGTTTGTTAGAAACATGTTTTGATTTAGTTTGACAATTTGATGGCAAGGATGGAACCCTAAGTTGATCTGACATCATTTTCTTCACATTCTCTTGGACATGACACTGCAAGGGCCTCAGCTTTGGCCTACAAGAAAGCAACTATTAGGCTGAGAGTATCATGAATTAATTTGCTAAAAGTTGGATTACAAACACCTTCCCTCCCCCCAAACCCCCAACCTGACAAAAAAAAAAAAATGCTGAGAATTGAGAAGCATGCTCAACTGACCCTAACAGTATGACCATTGCAATGACTTGGTAATCCTGCATTTGCTTGGCCAAAGGAGTTATACCTCCTTCCTCCAGCACTACCTGAGCACACAGAAAGCCTTTATCCGACACTGACAAGGAAAAAGGAAACATTTGCATTGTTGACTTATTGAATCAGTGTACCTAATAGAAACAGCTCTGTGCTATCCGTTATAGGGAAAGGGGAGCCAAAAATTCTTTTTACCATCAACAATTGAATTGGCAGTTGCACCTCAAGATTATAGTTTATCATCAATCCAATTCACATTTTTTCCATCTTTTCAGTGAATAAATCTCTTAACTTGTACAACTTAGATCTTAAGTAAATTACTCGGTTAGCATTACCTAATGCATATCGGTTGATGAAGGTGAACTTCTCTTTTTAGATTCTCATTGAATAGCCATATTTATGTATCAGGCACAGAAAAGAATGATCAATATAAGTAGGGATAGCACAAAGAATCCGTTGTATCTCAAAGGAAGCAGGTTGAATGGGTAATAGAAACTTAATTTTACCGTATCAAGAAACAACGGTTCATTGTCCTGCAATATAATGTTGTTGGTGCTCTTATAAAGATGAAAATCCCATTTTTCTCCCGTTTCATGGCGACCACTGGTAATCCAGTCCACTAAAACTAAATTGGAGTCAGACATAACTGTGAATATTTGCTTCTGCAAGTACCTTGCGGTGGAAAAACAAGTAACTGGATCTGGAATGACAACAAAAATGGCATTGCTCCCAATCTCTGCCTACTGCATTAAGAGAAATCAGCTTAGCTGCAGCAATTCGATATCCCAAGATTGATGACATGGTTTAAGGATATGGATGGGTCGTCAACCAATTAAATCTACCTCTAAAAATTGTTGGGAGCATTTGGATTCCAAGGACTTGTAAACCTGGAAAGCAAGATGATCTTAACCCTAGAATTAGGATCTAAAACATGTAAGTGCAGAGAAGAGACTACCTTAGTGGAAGCTTGAGTCGTAAAGACAGCAGTGCATCCATCTCTAATGCTAAACTTGCATGAGATAGTGTCTCCCTAGACCAACACCAGCAAATAATAAAATAAAGAATTAAGAATTGAATGGAATTAATGCCATGTGTGATCTTCTCAGATTAGGATTCCAATTCCTGACAACAGATCTGATTTACTCATTTAGTAATAAAAATTAAGCTAGGGATGTGATTCCATAAGTAAACCTACTTCATAAAGGCAATGGAATTTCATACCTTTTGTCAGGATTCTAGTTCCTAAAATACTCCTCAGCTATTCCAATAAACTTATCACTTCAATCTTCTCTCCGAACTTCACTCTCTCTTCCCCTCCCTCTCTACCTTTGAACTTCTTCCTCATCTATATCTATTTCTCTCTCTGACTTATGATTTTGACGTTTACATCAATTCAACTGAACCAAGTAATGGCACTCCACCTTGATTCTTCATAAATTAACAAACAATAGATTACTAATCAAATTCTAAGGAATAGGATTATATGAATTTGATTCTAGAAAATTAGAAAATCAATTTCTTGTTTGTTAAAAAAAAAAAAAAAATCAATTTCCTAAATTCTCCATCGATTTAACCTTTGGGACAGGCCTCTCCCTTCACCTCTCACTTCCCGGTGTACCCAGTCACCAGGTTAACACAACCTACTGAAATTGATATGGTACCATTTGACATTTTGTAAGGATCTAACTATAATATGCCTCGAAAAATAAAACCCGAAAATAGTTTTTCTCGAAACAAACACACATTAGACAAAATGGAAAGTACGAAAGGAGGAAGGCATATACAGAGACAATGCCACCCCCGTATGTGAGACCGTAAATCCAAACAGCATCCACCTTGGAGGGTCCTGCCTACAAAAGGTGAAAATATATCAGATTGGTATTAAGTTTAAGGGAGAAAAATGAAGAAAGTTCCTTCTTTTAAAGTAGGACTAACCTTACTAGGAACAATGAATTTGAGGGGATACTTGGAGAAGCATGTGGTTACCGATGACTTCCCTCCGACATATTCAATCGCTAACTCTCCTGTTCTTCTACTTGGAGATGTTGATGTTGATGTTGACGACGATGATGGTGTTTTAGTTGTTTCTAATTCCATTTTTTTGTGTGTTTTACATTTCACAACCTTCACGACACGATAGTACTGAGGTTGTGTGTGTAGAGAAGAAAAGAAGTGTGTGGGTAAAAGAGGAGCCGCCACATTCATTTCATGGATGGGTAAATGTTTTGCAGTTATTTAAACCTATGAATTTTGATAATTACCTTTTCTTGTTTTCAATTACCTATTAAACTTTACAAATTCTTATGATTAACTATTTAACTATATATATATTTTACAATTAACTATCTAACCCAACTACTACTACTATACATGACTCAAAAAGTTTATAATAGTAAATTCGCACATTTTAAACTTTAATATTTTTTTTTTATAAAAATAAGTAAAATATACATTTACACTTTCAGGATCATTACTTTCATTCGGTGTAAATAGTTTCCTCTTGCAGTATGATTCATCATACCTAAAAGGTAAAATTCGATTCAATTAATAAATATGTTTTGTATACCGTTGAATTGGTTTTCTTCATCCAAAATAAATCTTAACATAATTATATAAGTTTTAAAAAGTTCACAAAACAGCATACAACTTCCTGAAATCAAGTCCACGAAAGCAAGTTATTCAAAATCTCAAATATAACAAATTAAAATCCATAAAAGTGTGCACCATAAAATTTAATTAAAAACATAATAAAAAAAGGAGCCATCCATTTATTACATCACACTATTGAATTAAATTGAGTCATGTCCTGTTTGCATGTATTTCATGATATTCACATTCAATACAACTTATAAGAGCGACTATCCAAGAGTCAATATAGAAAAGAATTATTTAATATAAATGAAAAAGAAACAATATTAAAAGAATCGATAAAAAAAATCTATCATTGCATCAAAATAAATATTGCTTAGAAACATTGACAGTCCATTTACTTTACTGAATAGAATAAGGGGGAAATGTGATTAGAATTTCTAAGAAATATAATAAGAGTATAATACATATTATTTTATTTAGTTAGAGTAATAAACAATTTAAGAGTAAATACGTAATAGAACTTTAATGACTGAATTACCTTTAATTCATTTCTTTTCTCAAGTAATTCTAAAGTAATAGATGATGATGGTAATAGTTGGATACAGGGTGAAGACGATGGTAATAGTCGATAGCGATTACGAATGGTGGCAATGGTGATAGTTGATGGTGGCAATGGTGGTGGCGACAGCAGTTGATGGTAGTGGTGGTGGCTTGACAGGGTGGGGAAGGGTAATTACAGTGATAGTAGTGGCGATGGGCGACGGAGGTGGTGGCAGTGATAGGTGATGGTGGTGGCGAGAGTAACGGTAGTGTTAATAGCGATGATGGTAGTGGCATTAATAATGACGATACGTGGTGGTGGTGGCGATAGTGGTCGGTAGCAGTAATAACAACAATAGTTGTCACGCCCCGAAACGATAGAGTTGTAACAGCCCCCGCCGTGTAAACCATCCTAAGATAGAAGTTGGCCTTACAACCGCTATCTTAGACCTGATCTACACAAGACGTCCACGACTAACCCGCTTTGAAGGAAATAGTTTATAATTTAAATAAATCATTTCTCTAAGAAAGTGATGAAAGATATATAAATTATAATACAATTATTACAATTAAGGTTTACAAGATTTCTCCGTAATATATTTCCTAGTTATTACATTATTCAAAAATGAGAAGTTCTAAAGTAAAAGCTTAAACCTTAAAAATATATTTATTCTTCACATGTTTTTCCTCACTCACAAGGATCCAACAGTTGCTAGCTTCAGAGTAATTGGAATCCGCTTCAGAGTAATTGGAATCTGCTTCTTAGCCAGCACCTGCACGATGTCTATAGGGATGTGAGCAACCACAGCTCAGTAAGTTAAGACGGAGGACTTAAAACTATACCAGAAACACATCAAGGTTTTCAATCACTTATTAGATGCAATGCATGTGCAAGCAAATGCCATTGCACGACGTTATCCGGCCCGTCGTGAGATTAGAGAAATTGCGCCTGCTCTAATCCGGATTGAGGAGTTGCCGTTAATGCAACAGCTCACGACCAAACCCAAGCTTGTGTAATGGAGACCTTGCTCCTCCCATGACTACCTTCGAACCACTGCCTTCACCCTCGCCGCGACCTCCTCTCCTGTCACTTAGTTTAACTGAGGATGAAGAAGGGACCATTTTGCAATCCTGCGCTATCCCTTTCGAAGGGGTCGGTATTTGGCCGGAGAGTCCTAAGTCCCTTAACGGGTTGCCATGCATGTCCGATTATGATTACTGGTCGGATAGTTAATTAAGTCCAGTTTAGGATGATCAATCCTTACATACAATTCATACAATATGTGCCAAAGCAACAAACAGAATCATAGCATCACCCATAATCAAGCACATGCACACATTCAACTATCTAACAAGCACAACCAAGCATAATCTTAAGCCTCCAAAATACAGCATCGTATTAATCCCAACTTACCTCGACTCCTCGCTCAATCACTCGAGGTCCGATTTGTTCAGGCCATCGCCGATTATCCCTATAACACGAACGTGGTTTCAGCTTTTCATATAAATATTATAAGTTCGTTTTATCCTACAACGCTTATTGTTAGGTTTTGTTTAAGGTTTAATATGCCTAATTATCTAGGTATTAAGTCTTTTACCATTATTTTAGGTTTAGGGTTAGGTTCAGGTTCGGTTTTTGTATCGATTTCTAAATTAGGTTTTTAGTTCGATTTCTAAGTAATGTTTTCGATTCCATCCCTAAAAATCCATTTCAATCCATAATGTGAAATTAATCACATCACTTCCCGATCTCCTAAATACCATCATTACCCTTTGTCAGTGTTTAATTTACTCGATACACTTAAATCCATATTAGTGTACCGAATTCACTCCTAATGTGATAAATTTTTACATTTTTCATATAATTCCATAAATTCAAGTTTCCTATCAGATTTATTGTGCATTTTTATTATTCTCAAAATATCAATTTTTATTATAATATTTTCTATTTATTATATTTTCAAAAATTACACATTATGCATTATTGCATATTATGCACATAATACATTTCTAATATTTCTATTACACTAATTACCATCTCTAAACATCAATTATTATTTCAAAATGTCTAAATCCATCCTAAATCAGATTTTACTCCAAATTTCCCTAATTTACAAAATTAACTATTTTTTTCCTATTACTTATTTATTACATAATTAACCTAATAATTACATCTAACACCCTAAATGCTATAAGTATCATACTCCATCAGATCTTAACATCCTAAAACATCTACTTATTCACTAAGTCAGTAATTAATAATTTAATTACTTAATTAATCTTAAATTACCCATTTTATGCCTCATTTTAGGACCTAAAAATTATCTAAAAATTTCAAAAATTAATTTTTGAAAAAGGGCTTCATAGCACTATTCTATATCATCTGAGTAATCTACACAAAAATTTTGGGCTTGAAACTACACTCCTAAGGTCATTTATTTCTAAACCGAAATGTGCTCGGTTTTGCACGATTTCTTAGGGATCATATATTACAGAACATAATTTCATCAAAATAATATTTTTCCTACAAACTACATACAAAAATATCCCAGAATAACAAAATTCATAATTTTCTAATTATATTTACTATTTTTACAAAATTACACAAGATTCGGGCTGGAAATCGGACTCACCGATTTGGGTGGCTCCGGCCACTGCGGGCTGCCGTGGCCTTGTCGGCCAGCCTGGGCGTTGCCACCACCGTATGGTGGTGGTGGCCGTTCACTTCCAGCTACTCGTCTGGTAAGGGTTCCCTTTAAATACCCTAACTGTACAGTTTTTCTTATTTTTTTTATTTTCTGGATTTTCTCTCGAATTTTCGACTCTCCCTAATTTTCTCACTTTCCAAACTGTCCAATTGAGCTCTGTAAATTTTTTCCCTATTTATAGACATTTGCTGTAATTAATATGCATTAATTTGACAAAACTTTATCTAAATTCCTTGATTTTTGGCTTTAAGTTGTTCAATTTTTATTGGCTAATTTTTATTTTGCAGCTTTGGACCTGCCATGACCTTATCTTGATTCATCTTATCATCTTCTGATTTTTTCTTATTTTTCCATAATTATTTTATAATTTTCTTTAATTATTTGCTTAGTTTTTTGCCAAATTAGGTAATTACGCGTATTTTTATCAATACGTAAATACATGTAGGGTACACGTGAACATTCCTAAATATTATTTTGGTCATTCTAAAATTTTTAGTATACATATAATTTATTAGTTATTAAATTACACATTTTGCATTTTCAGTAATTAGCAATTATTATGCTTAAAATTTGAAAATTTTATAGTCTCCTATTTTACTATTTATTTTCTTAAACTTAAGTTTACGGGGTCATTTTTACTAATATTTCTCTCAATAGTTTATAATTTGGGTGTGATTGGATCCTTTAGCCGATCGCCCTAAACCTTGGGTTCTAAGTTCAATCTTACGGTTACTTGGCTGAACTTTGGGGCTTACAATAGTGACGGTAATAGTCGGTGGTGATAGTAGTGGTGGTTGGTGGTAACGATAACAATAGTGGTGATGGTCATTATTAAATTAGTATGAGATTATTTTTTGGAAAAAATGTGAAATTTTATAAAGGGTTATTTTTTTATTAAATTAAGGAATCCCTTTCAAGTAATAAGAATTCTTAAGGAATTGCGATTCGAAAATAAAAAATCAAGTGAACACTATAATAAGGAATAAGTGGGGAAATATAATTTCAATTCTCCTCAAGTGAACGAGACATAAATTTTCGAGTCTTGAATGTACAACTAATAGATAAGGGAGTCTAAAACCTTTATTTAGAGATCTTGAACAATTGAATTTACTTTTTATCTAAATGGTTATTTGATTTTTGAGGCTTTAGAATAAAATATTTATTTGATCTCTTCCATAAATATTAAATGAGGTGGCATCAATGAGTACTATTTATAGATTCCTGAGCTTGATGATATATGCTATATGGTTTTAGTGATTAATGGATGAGATGAAGTCTACTTAACGAATAGTTGCATTGATGAGCTTGCATAGGCTTAAGGCATGTGACCATCCTTATTAGGTACATGAGCTTACATGAAAGAGAGGTTGATAATAGATTGACTTATACCCTATTACTAGCACATGTAGTCCAATCCAAATTCCTACTAATCTTAGCCCAATATTGTAATGAAGCTAATTTAGTCCTTTGCATGTATCACATACTTTGAACAATTAGAACACAAATTTTATGAATGTATAAAGAATTAAGATCTTATTGTACAATCTTATCTAAAGAAGTGGGCATATATTTTGTCAAAAAGATAATCGTTATCCTTCTAATTGGACAATAGATGGAGACATAACATATTTTAATATGGAATTCATGTAATATATGAAAGAGGAGATGATAAATGACATCACACAAAAAGAAACTATCCTATACGAGACAAAGAAGATGAGATTCTATTAAGCAAAGTGCATCCCATCACATGGAAAACTACCAAAACACTTGAATCTCCACTTTAAAGCATCACTTCTCAAGGGATATAATTATAAAATAGATACGAGACATGACACATAATAATCAGTATCATGAAATCTCTATTGAAAGCACATTCAATCCCATATTTTGTAATATCATTTATCTCTTCACAATAAACTCATATATGAAAATTAAGAAAAGAGATTTTAAAAAATGGTAAATGGACTTATGTTAATTTAGTTATTGGAAGAAGTTGAAGTAGCGTTGCAATACTCTTTCCTTAAAGTGGAGTTATTTTAGGAGAGATCGATAGAGCGCATGAGCTAAGTTAGGTTAAGACTAATCTATCAACTTATAAAAGAAAAAAAAATACAAAGAAAAACTTTATTAAATGAGTTTTTAATTGGTAATGGTGTTGAACCTGAATCTAAATATGTTTATGGATAGGTCTAAACATTCTGATCCATTTATTAATCTCATCAATTTTATCAACTCAAACCCACTTATAATTGTACCTTATCATAACTAGACTAGCTAATCATGTGCTTGATTACCCAGTTAGCTACACTTCCCTCTTTGTCTCCCTTATTCCGGGCACCTCTTTAATTTCTTAACATAAGATACATCAATTTTGATGTAAACTAGATTGCCTCTCGATGTAGATCATGAGCAAGAATAGGTCCCAATGAGAATGTGTTTAAATTTTTTTATGGATGTTAATGATTAAAAGTGATTTTTAGGAGTTTTTTGTGTTTTGATAAGAAGAAAAAGTAAACATATGAACGAATCATAAATATACATTAGGTATCATTCTAAAAATAAACTGGGTTTGGATCAAATTGTCAATTGATACGATTTACAATTTCCAAAAACAATCTAGCGTGTTATTTAGATTTCAATATTGTGCATGGATTCTAAATAATGTTGTTCCCTATAATTCTAAGATTGAGAAGAACACATGGGAAAAAAATAGAAGGCATTTTCAATACTCAACAAAGGACCTAATTGTCTCTCAACAATAATTTTATACTCACTAAAAAATAATTGTTTCTAATTCCACTCTATTATGAACCACTCTTATTTATAAACTAATCAAACAAATCGTAGTAACTATGAAAAGGGATAACATACAAGGAAATTAAATAAGGGAAAATAAAAACTAGAAAAAACAAATTAGCTAAATTTGGGGCCTTAGTCAACCATCGCTCCAACTTTCACCTAATCAACTTCTTAGTTGGCTTCCTATCATGATAAATGTCCACAAACCTTGTAGCCTTCTCTTGGATCATCCCTTTAGCAACATTTTAAGCTTAGATTCCCAACGTTACTACCTTGGCAAAAATTTATTATTTAATCTACTTGTTTCACCTAAAAACACTAAAATACCTTATCATCATTCTTGAAAGAGTCGACGACCTCAAACCATATTTATCTTCCTATTGTGCTAACTTAGCCTCCTAAAGAGCACATGTGTAGGCCTTATAGGAACTACATCATAGATGACCTCATTTATAACTATCCATAGAAAATAAAACACAAACCTACTTATGAATATATATCATCTGATGGCTATTATATTAAGGTAAACCTTGGATGTGTAATTGTTTAAAAGCATATTGTTAGGAATTAAGCTTCGGCCATATCAATAACTAGAGTAAGATCCAAAAGGATTGTAATAAAGGTGCCAAATGAAAAGGAAAGAGGTTATATTTAGGCCTTTGAAGGATGTATAATGTTATTGCATGATAAGCAAGATTTTAAGCATGAACATGATAACTTTTTGCAGAATTAGTTGTTGCCAATTGATAAGTATCCAACTCCTATTCGAGTGGTAAAGCATTGCCTAATGACTATAAAGCTTAAATGCCACCAACAAAATGTACACTCCTTCTCGTATAGATAACAAGCTCCTATTTAATCAATAGGCTAATAGCTATGCTACCATTCGATTGGTACAAGGAATGCTAATAATCACAGAAAGCCTATGGCTAGCAATTCAGCCATTATCCCGATGGCCAACAATAACAACAAATTTATAATTCTGAATTAGCCTTATAATTACTCTTTAAAACATTATCTTGTTTCTCTTTTGCCCTTTGTTATTGACTAATAAGGAATTATAGTATATTAGCAACTCATTATTGAGCAAGCATTTACTTATTCCATGCTTCATATTGGCTTAAGTAAGCATAATATGATCTTGTTGGTGACTTATATCTAAGGACAATTATACATATCCGTAATCCGAAAACCTTACCAAAAAAAAAAATTCCATTTATGTGAAATTCTTGATTGTGTTTTGGTTGATCATAAAGTAGGGCACATCATATTTTGTTATTATAGCCAAGGTTTGACGTGGGTTAATGTTTATGAGTGGTTATGTGCTTACAATGTGGTAGTTTGGGGTATGCGGGTTGTCGAGTTGGCATGAGTGTAAGAAGAGAAGAGGTTAAATCTCGATGCTTACCAAGTGTTTGATTAATTGACTCAATAAGGTAAGGTAAACTATTTTCCCTAATATCCATCATGATAATAAACCCTAATTCAAGATGTCTAGTGAAAGTATCCATGGTAGTTTTAATGGAGATATGAACTAAGGTGGTAGTGCTAATGGTAAAAGGAAGGGAGTGATTGCACTTAAACAATCACTAAACAAGCTTTAAGAGAGTTGATAAAAGCTCTATGAAATTTAATGGTGAACTAAAACAATTGGGTGTGGGCGTTGGAGGTATGAATAGATGGTACATGTAAGGTTATGCATAAGGAGGCCAACTGATTAGAGGAAGGAGGTACTAACAAGTTTGATGATGAATGGGAAATGAGAGGTAATCAATGAACTAGAAGAATGGAGACCATAAAGTTAAAGATATTACCTTTTCAAGATAACGGGTTAGTAGATACTTATCTTGATTGGGAATATAATATCGAGAAAGTATTTGAATATAATGAATATGATGACGCAATTAATGTTAGATTGGCGACATTGGAATTCACAAGTTATGCAGCATTGTAATCGGAAAATGTTTTCAATCAGAGGAGAAGACATGATGAAGGGAAGTTGATATTTAGAGAGAGATAAAACAACTCTCACATAAGTGGTTTATTCCCAATTGTTGATGCTTAGAAATGTTTATGAAGCTACAATCTCTTAGATAGGGAGGGCTTAATGTGAGAGATTATCTAAGGGACTTTGAGATGTTCATTATCTATTATAAGGTCATAGAATCAAAGGAGAAAGCTATATAGCTTAGATTATGATAGGGTTAAATCTTTAGTGTTGTGAGTTGTAGAAAATTGATACTTTAGAGAAATTATTCAGTTAGCATTAAAGGTTGAAACCAATGAAAGAGGAGTCAATTGAGGATACTAATATCTTCATTAAAACTGGTTGGTCTTCGTAGATTTGGAGGGAGCGATGAGAGGAAGAATGAGACTGGTATTATGACTAAAGGAGCTAATAGAGTACGGAGGAGAGGTAATGGGCGAGTTCATAGGTATGATAACAATAGGGGAAAGGCTCTTGTTAGTCTTAAGTCAAGGATACAAATCGACAACTAACTGGTTAAAGGAACAATTAAATTAAATGTTTCAAATGTCTAGGTCATTGACATATGGCTGTTTAGTATCTAAACCTTGGAGTTGTATTTGTAAAAGGAGAAGTACATGAAATGGAGACTAGGAGTAGGGATGAAAGAAAGGTACATAGGAAGATGTAGAGGAGGTACTTAATGAATATGATGATGAGAAAGATGGTACTCTTATAGTGGATGGTAAGGTTATTACCTTAGTGATTCGATGTATCTTGAGCATCAAACTAGCTATAGAGAATGAACAAAAAGATAACCTCTTTCATAAGTGCCATGTTAAGGAAGGCTAATATTACCAATTACGCCACATCCTCATCTTTATAAATTACATTAGCTAAGTGACAAAGGGCTTATATATGTCATTAGGTAAGTGAGCCATTGGTTTTTACTCATGATAAGTACAATGATGAGACTCCTCTAAGATGTGGTGGCTACGAGTACTTTACGTACCCTATTAGGAAGAGCATGGCTGTTTGATACGAAGGTTTTCCATAATGGTTACTACAACACCTATAAATTCCAAAAGGATGGTAAGAAAGTGTTAATGAAACTTATAGGCACTAGTAAGGTTAAAACTACATAAGTAGATATGACTATGTACAAGAAGAAAACATATTTGATGATGTAAAGTAAAGTGATAAATGTGATCTATGGCGAAAACTAACGTTCCTAATGAAGATTGGACAAGCATTGGGTATTGATAGCCAAGCCTTTTGTAATATAGCAACTCTTGAAAGAATTTGAAGATGATCTTTCTAACAAATTACCAAGGAGATTATTGCCTATGAGTAGGGCCGAGCAAAAAAAACCATGAACCGTAGATTGAACCGAACTAAAAAAAGGGATTTTTTAACGAACCGTTTGGTTTCGATTTAATTTGGTTATATATAAACAGTTTGCGGTTCGGTTATCAAACCGAACCAAACCATTTTGAGCCGAATCGAACCATTTGGTTAAATAAAAATAATTTCATATAATTGTTTAGTTTTTTTTTTCATTAATTTTCGTGGATTTCGTTAAATTTTTCATATTTTCTTCTTCTTCGTCTTATTTTTGGATAAATTATTAAAATTAAATTGAGTAAGTTCCATTTGAAATTTCACATTGAGAAATTTTCTTTTTCTAAATTGTCATTTTCTTATATGTTTTCAAATTAAGAGTCTTGTCTTGATGCTTTTTACGTATTTCTCTTTTTTTTTTCGGTTTTTAATGTGTCTTTTTTATTTTTTTCGTATTGTTTTTTGATTGGTAGCTTTACTTTTCCCTCCTCATTGTTTATTCATTAAAATGGAATCTCTTATCATTGTTCAATCAAGCTAAGTTTGTTAAGATTTTGTGTAATTTTTTACTAAGTATCATTACATATAATAAATTTATGAGGAATTAATTGGAAGCATATGAAAATTTAATGAAAAAGAAAATATGTTATTGGAGATAAATATATTTAGTGAAAATTTAATATAAATGATTCGAATCAAACTAAATCGGTTTTAATCACGTTCGAAAAATTTATGAACTGAACTATATAGTTAGGTTCAATTCAAAAAAAAAAAAAACAAACTATTATATTAAATTTGATTTGATAAGAGGAGAACAAACCATACTAAATTAAATTGTGTCTACCTCTACCTATAAGGGTATAGAAATTAATATTGATTTAATACCTAGAGCAGTGAGTCTTAAACTTATACTTTTATTTTATACAAGGCCCAATTTGGCCTTGTAATACCTAAATACTATAATTAAGGCTTTGAAGATTTTATTTTTAATATATGATTAAAGGTTTATCCTTTCCATTTTCTTGTTCTTATCAATTTGGTATAAATATTGTTCTTATCAATCTTTTAGGAGATTGTGTGTGATCGATCTCGATTACTTAGATCATCCTCAATCGGTAGCAACTCGTTTCGTATTTTTGAATATCACATTAATATTTTGAGTAACTCTATTCTCAAGAAGCTCACAATTTTATCCCTTAATTACTTTAGAAAACTTATTTAATAATTTTTTTAAAGCCTCATCAATATATTGTGTAACTTTGTTTTCAAGAAACTCATAATTTTATCCTTAAATTACTTTACAAACCTTCTTTAATAATTTGTTAAAAGCTTTTATTGGATTCAATATAAATGTTCAACCAATCAAAACTAGGGAAAGGAAAAAAGAAAAAGAAACTCACTATTTAAAGTTGCTAAGAGCAACTTGAATCCGCTAAGCAACACCAACAAAGTTCACTTTATCGCTGGAGAAACGTTGTACCCGTGACTTTATGAAGTCGCGCTTGGTGACGAGGATTCCCTTATAGGAAGTAGTGAGTCATATTAATCTCTCGATATAATAACTTAATTCGGTTCATTTGATTGGAGACTCAAATTCAATCGATCTATATCTTCTTTCTTTCTTTCTTTCTTTCTTTTTTTCCTCCCCATACTAAGCACCCAAAAACCCACAAAAATAGCTACTGTTTAATCATATCCCCCAAAAGATAAATTACTCGGTTTCCATTTATGGTCGTGAGTCGACTTGGTTTCTGCCCATGCTCACATCTGATTTTCTGGTTGAGTTTTTGAAGATAGTTAGAACTTCAATGTTATAATTTGAGGTCACGTATAGGAACTCAACTTTTTTATTTGTCGATATAGTATTTCCTAAATGCAATTCAGTTCAAGCTATAATATGAAGTTTTATTTACAAATTTGTCGTAGGTTGATCGTATCTGATCCAAATAGATTATTTGATTTGATATTTTAAGTATTTGTTTATCCTTTAAGAAACTGGAGGGGGATTATAGAAAAAACAAAACGCATATATATTCAAAGGAAGTCAGATAAATTATAAATCTAAACTTGAAATTAAATTTAATGGATTGGTTAGCCTAGAATTTAAGTGTTACATGTTGAATTGTAATTTTAAAGAGTTATCTTTGTCATCCATATTTTATGTTTTTTTTTTATTTATTGGATGTAGCATAAGTTTATAAACGATTATTGATCAAATCGTATGATTTTTAGAGTGCTTTATTAAGTTACTTCAAATCCAGAGTTTACGTATTGCCCTTTTTCACAATTATCGAAGACTTGTTTGAATATATGATAGTGGAATTCAAATCTTCAAGAGTTTACATGATTGTGATAGTTTTAAATTCATGTTATCTTATTGATATTAATTTTATTACCTATTTAAGCTTTTGAAAATGAACTTACTTGTACATGGAATATATTAGTAGTATTCTTTTCTGGAAGTTGCTTTTTCTTTTCTTTTCTTTTCTTTTTTTTTTTAACAAGTTTAATAGATTTCGTTAATATATCCAATATAAAAAACAAAATATCGTAGATTATACTAGCAATAAGAACTTTGGATTTGCACTAATCTAGTGTAAGTGCAAGTACCAAAGCTATAACTGAATGCTAACCTTAGTATCAAGATGTACAAAACCAGACTATATCTGAAGGATTACGAGTTTAAGAAGCTCTCAAGTCTAAGGACCTCGCTGTAGAAATGACTTTCCTAATGGCTCCTTGATGTGATGACCAGGACGGCTCAAGTTCCTCCCTTGTCATAGAGTAAGAGACTGCCTCGCAAGTCTTCTTAGCCTAAAGAACAAGCTTGAGAAATCTCTAGCTCTATCCATCATAATACTAAAACCATTTTAACTCTTCCCCAACCATTACCCCAAATGAGGCTTGTGAATTCACAATGGAAAAAAATAGGTTTTGGCAGAGATAACAAAGAGTTGCTACTGATGATATTCAAACTCATGAGCTTGTCAAGTGTGTGTAATCATTGATGAGCCACGGGCCATAAAATGAAAGCATGGTGTCGAGCATTCCCTTTGTACCAGACCAACGAGTTTTGGATCAACCCAGGACAAGGATTACCACTTGGACTATGAGCCTCCTTCATAGATAGGTGTTTATTAGTCTTGTTCTTCTATGTATCAAGCTTCAAAGACGATCGAATATCTTGCTTTATATCATCCCAAAGCTGTACACTCCACCATGACCTTCTATCTTCACAAAACAAAGAACTTTGATTAGCTTCCTTGGCCCGACATTGTTCATATTTATTCCTCCCTCCCATCCAATTCACTAGTGGTCCTTTTAGGATGCCAATCATCATACCAATCGGATATGGATTTGCCATCACCAATTTTCAAGCCTAGGAGTTGAATTGCTTTCTCTTAACCTCAAAAATCTTCTCCAACTCCATGATGCATCACTGGGCATTTTGACTTGCCAAAGGTTCTTCCCATTCAAAAGCACATGTCTTGCCCAAATTTGTCAAAGGGAGTTTTCGTCACCTAAGCATAAGATCCAAACATGTTTTAATGGTATAGGTGTTGTTGTACATACACAATATTAGTGCGATGGTGCTGTATATAAGGAATATTAGTGTTATGGTTTGATTCATTCGTATATAATTGTTGTATATATGTAATATTAGCGGTACGGTTTCAATTCTACTCTGAGCTCCAGAACAATCATGAACTTGAATAATCATATTTAAGTGTTTGCATCTAAGAGTCGTAGTTGATAAGGGGGGTATTGATACTTTAAAAATTCAATTAATTTCCTTAGTTTATGTCATGTCAGGACACTATGAAGATTGGGAGGAATTGAACGATTTGATTAGGGGTATAGCAAGAAAAATCAAATAACCCAGGTAACAAAGTTTATAATAACTTACATACAACAATTTCTTTACATTGAAGGCAATAGATTAAGCAGTCACTGATGATTCATCCCCTCTCGAAGCAAGTTCCTTGAAGAAGCATTGCACACTTGTGGATCCTCCACTGGATTGGTCCTATAATAACAGTGACACAACAATAAGCGATGACTATAAGCAAAGATCTCTATTTTCACAACAGTAGCCTGAGAGAGTACCGTGCTATCTTAAAACGAGACAGCCCCTACAAGCAAAGATTAAGATCAATATTTACATTAGGCATAAGATAGAGAAATCTGCAAGAGAGAAATCCCTCAGGGGCATGGTCATTCCATGACTGATTACTTCTAGACACAAACCACCCTACAAAATCCATATACCGGTGTGGCATAGCTCATTCTATGTGGGTAATTTCAAGAAATATCTTTAGTGAATTCAAACCCGAAACCTCATACAAGTTGTTATGAGAGTGTTTTGGTCCTCAACCACTAGGCCAACTCTTTGGGTCTTTCTAAATTTTTTTTTTTTTTTTGGCCTGTGGTCCTTTTAAATATTACTTACTAAAACAATTCATTCTTTTCCTTGCATGTTCTCCTTAGCAAGCAAGTAAATGCAGATGTAAACTTGATGCTCCCTGGAGAAAGCAGGGAAAAATTAATGATATGAAATATGCTAATAAATTATACCTCAGAAAAGATCATGCCATAGGTTACACAGCAACTACTCATTTGCTGTCAGCTTTGGTTTGTTGCAAGATAATTGATCCAGGCATCTGTTTGTACCTGGACATTGTAGAAGAGCTCTCTCGGTAAACAAGCATTCAGATCGTTCAGAAGTTGAATACGAGATTCGGCACCACAAGTTTACTTGACCTTTTCTTTTTTGGAAGAATTGTCCTTAAACTCTGTTCTTGGGTATCACTTCTTCACATAAACTGGCACAACTTACAGGCTAAGCCAAGCTATTTATGCTCTCACACCTTTTTAAAGCTTCTTCAAGGGCATTAAAAGCCATAATATAACTCTCCTGAGAAAAAGATCCTTCATCACCCAACTTAAATGCGTGCTGGCATAGGTTATTGTAGCATTGAACCCCAGAAAGAAGAACAGGTGAATCTTGCCTCCCTTGACAATCTGTTCTTTGCATACTTTGTCCAGCGGCTTAAAATATACTGTGCTAGAATACTGTGAACTCCAGACATTTGCTGAACAACCATAACATGTCTACAAGGAAATCCATTGAATTCAAATGAATGACATGAGCACGATAAATCAGATGTTTTTTCATACCAAACAACAGTAAGATCTCTATTCTCTTCAAAATCTTGAACCTTGAAACTTTTAACTGTTCCATCTTCACTTTTCTTCTTTGGATGACAAGCAACAACTCCTAAAACCTCAACCTGAAACTTTTTGAATATTGTATGAGTATACATATCCGCCAGTTGTTTCTCAAAAGGTTATGGAGACTTCAGTCCTGGCTGCTGCCTCTGCCAGGTCTCAAAATCTGCTTTTGCTTCTTCTTCGTACTTCACTCACATTACATTTTTGCAATTTTTTAAAAATTCTCTGAGTGTAGTTCTTCGCAGCACATATTTGTCAAGGAAAGAGCTCGTGCAATCTGATTGCTGGGCTGTGGACATCCCCCCTAAAAAGATGTTTCTCATGTAACTAGGTATCCATTGCTTATGATCTTCATATACTCCCCAAGTTAAATCTATTGATTATTTTTTTCCAACTTTTTTCAAATTGTCCAGCAGTACATGACTTAAGCACACATTTATTAAACTTCTTTATAATATTTCCTTCTTGCCTTATGACATAATTGAGCTTCTCAGGAAGCTTACTCAATATGTGCCCCAAACAGAAACAATGATGGGAATTGGGTAAAACCTCTGCAATAGCCTCCTTCGGGGCTTTGTCCTGGTCAGTAAGGATTACAGCTGGAGCATGACCTGCCATTGCTTGTAGCCATGCCCTCTGCAGCCAAACATACGTTTCTTTAGTTTCATCCGCAAGTAATGCACATCCAAGTAGCAATGGCTGAAAGTGATGGTTTATACCTATCAAAGGAGCAAAGGGAAGCTTGAAGTCATTTTTACTGTATGTTGTGTTAAGAAGGACCGCATCACCAAAATTTCCATAGCTCAGCCTTCCTTTTGCATCCACCCAAAACACATTTCTTAGACAATGCTCTTGATTCAAATCTATGGCATAAAAAAAGTTGGGATTTTCATTTTGCATGTTGATAGAATAATTGAGCATTAACTGAATGTCTCCTTCATCTGTGCATAAATTCTGACCAGTGTCTGATTGATTGGGGATGTGCCATTTATGCTTTCCAGGTTTTTCACATCCACCACATTGTTTTGACATAGAAACATACAACTTTTTTGTTCTATCCCTGACATTGCTGAATATTTCTCCACCACCATGAGTCAAACCTAAGTTCCTATAACTCCTAAAATCATACCCTTGGTCGGGATAAATTCTGTGATTATGCTCCGTGATAAAAGTATGGACTACCCATCTTCCATCTTGCCTTCTTTTTGCATGCATGCATGCTTTGCAATCTGTTTTTGACCACGACCAATTGAATCTACCTCGTTGTTTCTTAACCGGGACTGCAATGCTCTGTAGTAGAACTTGCTTCTACCGATGCATACGGTGCAGTATCTGGCTTGTTACCATATCTAGTACATGCGAATTTTGCATCTATAAATTTTCCGGACACTCTCGACTGGCGGCTGGCTTTTATAATGGCAGAAAATCCCACCAACTTTGCATAATCTCTATAAGAAGCAAATGCATCTTCCTTTGACTCAAATTCCATGCCATCATGAGGCTCAATATTTTCTAACACTGTTCCATTTCCCTCTCCCAAGTATCCTTCCTGCATACATTCTGATAGAGTTTGATTCAAATTGGGTCCACTTCTCTGCCTCCCATAGCAAGAAACACTACAAGGATTGCCTCCATCGGTCTCATGTTCCTCGTTTCCCCCATTGCTTGTATTAATGAGGGGATCCAGTCCAACAGCAGCCTTGTGACGTTCTCTCAGTGGCTGTTCAAGATCTATTTCCATGGAGAAGCCAGGTTTTATAATGGAAGGTCTTCACATGCATAAAAATAACCATAGCAAAGGAAATTTGGAACCAGTCAGCTTCTGATGAGGGTTCAGACATTGCCATATTTTCCATCCATATTGTAATATGACAAGACAGAGACCGCATATTTGACTAAAAGAAGTAAGGGTATAACTAGTTGTAGCTAGCTAGCTAGTGCGCTAGCTTTTTCCCTGACTAGTAAAGGTTCAGGAACTGCCCATTCAGATTAATATCTATTAAAATGTCATGAATTTCTCCTTCAGTGGTCACACCAATAATTGCTATTAATATATATAGACAGAAAAAGATGTAAAGATAATAACAAAGCCATTTCAATGCAAAAGCAAAATACACAGAATTTAGATGTTTTTAGCTACATGATGGCATGCTTCTTCGCAATTGAAAAATAAACTGATCTTATTGATATTTGCTGCGCTCAATTGATACAGTTCAATCCAGAAACAATTAATCACGCTCATGTCAATTATGATTCTGATTAAAAAATCTCCAATATATATTCAATGTATTTTCTTATTTGGATTTGATTATCACAGTAGTGGAGGATCTGAGGAGCCAAGGCAATTCCATTTAAAATTGAATCTACAAGGACATGAGTAATTCTGTCTCCCATCAAGATTCACAACAACCAAAAGTTTTCAAGTAGGTGAACAAACAAACTGCAGACAGGATATATTGAGCATAGAATAAACCTCTCAAGACATATCGGATGAATTCAAGAGCTTCAAGCATTCACTCTGACACCTTCTAAGATAAATATCATTCCAATTGGGCAATTGGTGTTGGTTGACGGAGACGGTTCTTGCACAGGCATCAAGTTGGGGAAAAATCTCAAAAATATTTAAAACTCCAAATGCTCAAGTCTCTGTATGTGGCATATTCATACTTCTTATTATATGGTAGCTTTCAGTCAATCATGACTAGAAATATGTTAATTAGATGCAAAACTTAGGCACTGTTTGGTTTTGAAAGTTTTAGAGAAGTAACATATAAAATATCAACCCAAAACACAATACGTATACCATAACAATGTAAAATATTAATATCGTATAATTGATAACTTATAATTAAGAAAAAGAATTCCAAAACAGTATCATTCCAACGACGAACCCACCAATTACCTGGCCAAAGTTACCAATGACGCGTAATTTTTCCATTCCTGCATATCTGATGCTCAAAACATGTAATAATAGTTTTACACCGAAACTGAAGCGCAATACAAGCACTTGTTTATCTGTAACTATGTATAAGTTGTTTAACAGGCAAACCATATACACCATTCCAAGATGTATAAACAATATTGCTGAAATGTTTAATCCATAACTTGAACGGGGGAAAAAAAAATACAAAATAACCAAGAAGTACTCGAACCCAGTTTGATATCAACTCATAAGCACAAGTCAGAATAAAACTCTGAAGACAAATAGGACTAATATAAAGACTCTCCAACCAAGTCCATCTCCTTCTATCAGACATCTTAATGAACAAATTTTATAATCCCGATCTTAGAAATTTTTCCATAGCTTCATTTCATGCTGATTGACTTATTCGATTCATAGCTTCATGTGTTGGTGATATACTGAGAAAGGATGTTGATAACATAATAATATCGGTGGAACCACACAGAATCAATGGACTAATAAGTTAACCAACCTAAAGGGGACACAGAAATGTGAATACGATTATCTATCGACTCTTTTCACAATACAAAAGGTGCTTTCTCGTTAGCTCTTTTTTAATCTGATAGAATGTGCTTCCGCATTCTCACCGCACACCAAAGTCGTCTAATGTCTTTTTACTTGTTATTGAAAGAGCATTTGTTCACCAATTTTCCATTAGCATACATGGGTTACTAAGCCCAATAAGTGCATGTGTAGGTGAATCGCCTTTCCATGTACTGAGTAAGTTTCGGTATTATTAGACAATTTGTATCTGCTGACGACATGAAATGGAAAGAAAATATCAAAAGCAAAACGGATTCCTAGGAGAATTACAATAAAAGCAAAGCATCTAAAGTAAAACGCATTCCCGGGATTAGAGACTCTACAATATAGGATGACGTGGTGCACATAAGCTTTCTAAAGCAAACACACATGGCGGATGCAGGGTCTGGACCTATAATTTAATTTCAATTTCAGGCACCCTAATTCACGGTAGAAATTATATACGGAGGATTGCCAGAGAGAGAGAGAGAGACTCTTACGAGTCAAAAGTGGTGCTGTTTAAGCATTGAGGACCGAGCGAGTAGAAATTATTACAGCCTTTTTTTCAAAAAAAAAAATCACGAAAAAGAGCATATTTTAAAAAAAATTACCAATATAGCATCAATTAAATGCACCTTTAGTTACTCATATTTTTTACACCTCAGGTTTTAAAAAAAAATTATAAATATAGTATATTGAAAGCGTATTAAGTGAATATATTTTCGGTTATTCTTTTTTTTTTATACTAAAAACGCATGTAATGGATATATCTTCAGTATGGTATAAAAAAAATTATAAATATAGTAAATATAGTATACTAAAGGCGTATTAAGTGAATATATTTTCAGTTATTTTTTTTTTTTTACATTAAAGGTGCATGTGTCTTCAGCGTAATTAGTCATAATTGAAGACACATGCAGTACATGCACCTTCAGTAGGCCCGGTATAAATATCTCAATTTACGCAACTACAACTCATTCTTACCTATATCTATTTTTAAAATTTCTAAAACATAAAGAAAATTCAAGAAAACTTATAGTTGAAGTACCGGACCATTTCTCTACGCAAGTGAACGTTTGAAACATGTAACAATTTATAACTTGTAGGCATGTTATTTATTTATTTTATTTTATTAATAATCAACATTATGTAATTATTATTTTTAGAAAAAAATTTGTTATGTTATTATGTAAATTTCGTAATCGTAGATGTACCATAAGTTATATAAATTATTAATATTTCATAAAAATTTATTATATATTGTATAAATTTAGGATTGTTTTGTATTGCAATAGGTAAGTTATACGAATGTGGGTATAAATAATGTTGGAATGTAAGTGGAAATTGTTGTGTGTGTATGTATATATATATATATATATATATTGCATTTTTTATTGTGTTGAGTCGAATTAGAAAATTAAAGCTTGGTAATTGTGTTAACGACGCAGATTACCGAGATGATTAAGTGCATTTTGTAAAGTTATCGCTCAATGTATAAATGAAGTTTATAATGTCATCTAAACATTCGGTTCATTGTAGCATTATTATGGAGGAAATAGCAGATTACGTGAAAGTTATTGTATATATGAACAAAAATATAGTGATGGGTAGTTGGGGGCCAGAATATGATAGAGAGCCCGTTAGGAAGTTCAAAATTAGGAAGGATTCAAACTTCTCTCATTTCAATCAGAAAATTTGTAGATGCACTGGAGTTGACCTGAGTGGTGTTAAACTTGTGCACAAACATTCCTTTTTTCATGATGCTGGAGTTGTCTATAAGTTAATGGTCATTAGAGATGATGAGGATGTTAAGAATTTCATTTAGATGGCAAAGTCTTTTAGGGAACGAAGTATTCAAAAAGTGTACATAAGGCATATTAAGGAATCGAGTACTTAGAATGAACATGAAATACACGAGCCAAATAATCTAACCCTTTCGGATTACAATGTGCATTCAACAATGACCAGTGCAGAGCAAACAAATGTGAATCAATCAAATGAGGATCAATCGAATGAATCGTACATGGATTTCTTTGAGTATAAGTACGTGAATATCAGAGAAGAGTAGCTTGATGAAACATTGGGTCCCATTATCGAACATAAAAGTCTTATGATCTGTATGTAGAGAGAATGCATATGGATATAAATGTCGATGATGGGGAAAATGCGGTAGATGTAGATATAGATGTAGATAGTGATGAGGATGATATGAAGATGATGTTGGCCTCAAAGATGACCATGTTAAGGATTTGGAAGAAGCCTAGGTGAGACCATATGTTAACGGGAGTAGTATGTCGGTCCAAACACTTTGCAGTGACAATTCGAGTAGGCCATACCATCAAATTGGTGAAGTATTGTCAAGTAGGCAGTTTGAAGATTTTCCGCAAATAAACGAACTTGTTGACAGGCTTATCAGAGATTATGTCCCATTTTACAACAAATGGTACGATGGCAGCGGCTATGTAACATTCGAGAGAGATGTTAATAAAATGTGCAGTAACATCATCAACTCTGATGACTTGAGTATCGGTATGCATTTTAATACAAAGAAGGATCTTATAAATGCAGTTAAGTCATTCTACCTAAGGAACCACTATGATTTTCATGTAGATATTTTGAAACCGAATGTGTACATTATCTACTGCAAAAAGAAAGACCAGGATCGTAAGTGGAGGCTACGGGCTTGTTTGAAAAAAGTAGAGGGTCTTTTCAAAATAACAATTTTAGAGGATTCACACACTTGTGTAAACTTAATGATGAACTGAGATCATCTTTAACTTGACAACAACATAATGACTACACTATTCATCAATAGTGTATGGAACAATCTTGATATTAAGATACCTAATATTGCCGCTAATATGCAAATTATATATGGGTACACAGTAAGCAATAGAAGAGTTTTTGAGGCCAAGCAAAATGTTGTTGAGATGGTATACAGTAATTGAGAGAAGTCGTATAATGAGTTACCGAGATTATTAAATGCAATGAAGTTGAGTAACCTAGGGACATAAGTGAATTGAGGTTGAAGTAGTTCACCAAAGCAAAGTTAATCTTAGTTCAAGTGAGTTTTTTGGACATTTGGACAATATGTTAAAGCCTTCAAATACTGTCGACCTATTGTTACGCCCCGAAGTCGCAAAGTCGCAACAGTCCCGCCGTGTAAACCATTCTATGATAGTAACTGGCCTCACAGTGCCTACCATAGAGATAATCTACACAAGGCGTCGACGACTTCTCGCTTTGAAGTAAACAGTTTGATTAATGATTATACAATAATTATGATAATTATCACAAAGTTCTATAAAACATAGATAATTATAAATAAGTCCACAGAGCTTCCCAGGAAGTTTTATATAATAACTACAGTTTACTAATTTACAGAATAACTAACAGTCTTCAACCTTTAACTACAAGGTCAGTCTAATTACACATTATGCTAAATAACTTGATCCTCACACCCCTGGCTTCAAAAGGACTAACCTCTGGATAATTGTAGGGCGGCATAGTACTTGAAGAGATTACAAATCAGAACCTGCAAAAGGATCTACAAGGGTATGAGCAACTACAGCTCAGTAAGTTGAATTGGAGACTCATGAATGCATACAAGCACAAACAGGGTTATCAAACAATTATTTTCATGCAATGCAACAATCAAGTGTCATCGCACAACGTAGTCCGGTCCGTTGTGAAATCAGAGAAATTTCACCCGCTCCAATCCGGGTTAAGGAGTTCCATGTTATGCAGCAGCTCACAACCAAACCCAGGCTTGTGCAATGGAGACCTCGCTCCTCCCACGACTACCTTCGAACCATTGACTTCACCCCCGCCGCGACCTCCTCTCCTGTCACTTAGTTCGACTGAGGATGAAGAAGGGACCATTTTGCAATCCTGCGCTATCCCTTTCGAAGGGGTCGGTATTTGGTTGGAGAGTCCTATGATCCCCTAACGGTTTGCAATGCATGACATTTTTGGTTATTAGGGTTGACTAAGATTAAATTCCAATTAGGGTGTTAAACAAGTTCATACCAATTCAATCAGTCACAAAATCATTCACAATACAAATTTCAGCACAAATTCAGATACATCAAGCACATGCACAAGCTACTTACATTCACAATCATATACAAGCCTAAGTCTCCGAGTACCACAAAATTAGTACTCTATTACAATAAGCAATAACCCAACTTACCTGAATTTACTCAATCGCTCGATCCTCTAGTTGCGAGTTGATTTGTTTCTGGGTGTCCTATAATACAAATAGGTTCTTTTAGTACTTATATTTTATGGATTCTTATTCTAATTTATAATGTAACTCATTTTCCTCATGTATACCTACGACGTATTAATAATTCATTGTATTCTATTTCGGGGTTCGACTCCTAAACTAGATTCTAATTTTAATTCCTAAGTCATAATCAAGCTCAAATCCCAATGTGACATTAATCACGTTATGTTCGGGTATTCAAATATCCTATTGGGTCGTAATTTTGGTATTCTAAACTATTCGGTACACGCTAACCCTAATTGTGGTATCGGATTTATTTCCGATGTGTACAAATCTTACATTTTGAGATATTTACTTAAAATTAAATATTATTTCAGATTCATTATTTTTCTGATTTCAATTATAATATTATCTAAATAACTTTATTTTTTTTATTTATTAATTTACATTTTCACATATTCCTAATTTCTTATATTCTTTACCTAATTTCCCTAATTAACCATACTTAGTACCTAAAGGCTAGGATTAGGGTTCCACTACAGAGATTAACTTCCTTAAACATCTAATTAAGATCCAAATCAGTAATTAACATCCTAATCACCTAATTAATCATAAATCACCCAATTTTACCATCATTTTAGGGCTAAAAATTAACTTAAAATTTTCGAAAATTAATTTTGAAAAAAATGGCTTCATAGCACTGTTCTACATCATATGAGAATCCTACAGAAAAATTTTGAGCCCCAAACTACATCCCTAAGCCTATTTAATTTCCGGTTTAATCATGCTCGGTTTTGAACAATTTATTAAGGACCCTATATTTCCAGACATAATTAAACTAAATTAATATTTTTCCCTAAATCTACATACAATAAAACCTCAGAACAACAAGTTTCATAATTTTCTGGGCAAAATAACTAATTTTACAAAATTATACAAAAATCGAGGTGAATAAATGACTAACCGGTTCGAAGTTTTCTAGCCGTCCAAACCCGGTCCAAGGCTGTCGGCCGGTCCAGGCGGTGGTCCTAGTGTAGGGTGGTGGTGGTGGTTCGGTCCCAGGTGGTGGTGGGTGGTGGTTTTAGTTCACCTTGTTAATCTGCACAGTTTTTTTTTTTTTTTCTGAAATTTCTCTCGATTTTTTTTGTGTCTCGATTTTTCTCAGATCACAAACTAGCCAAATGACTTCTGATAATTTTTTCCTTATTTATAGACAAATGTAGTAATTAATATGCATTAATTTGATGGGATTTTTCCCCATTTCCTTGATTTTTGGCTCTTTGTTTGTCAAATTCTTATTGGTTAATTTTTTTCTTTTCAGTCCACGACCTAATCTTGTTGTAGTTATCCTCTTCTGATTTTTTTATAATTATTTTGTATTTTTCTTTAATTATTTACTTAGTTTTCGGCCAATTTTAGTAATTACGTGTATTTTTATCTACACGTAAATACATGTAGGGTACACGTAAACATTTCTAAATATTATTTTGGTCATTCTAAAATTTTTAGTATACATATAATCTATCTCTACTAATTTATTAGTTATTATATTACACTTTTTACCTTTTCGGTAATTAGCAGTTATTATGCTTAAAATTTGAAAATTTTATAGACTCCTATTTTACTACTTACTTTCTTAAATTTAAATTTACAGGGTCATTTTTACTGGTATTTTGCTAAATAGTTTATAATTTGGGTTTGATCGGATCCTTTAGCCGATTGCCCTAAACTTTGAGTTTTAAGTTCAAACCTATGGTTACTTGGCTTGGCTTTAGGGCTTACACCTATTATATCTTTCGATGGCACATTCTTATATGGAAAGCACGAGCATAAATTGTTTGTAGCTTATAGTATGGATGGGGACAATTCAATTGTTCTATTGGCATTTACTCTTATTGATACAGAATTGGTAGAAACTTGTAGGTAATTCCTACGGAAGTTTAAAGTGCATGTAGTCGGCTAGAAGGGGGAAACCTTATGTCTTGTATCTGATAGGGCATCCGATATTGACTCTGTGTACAAGGAACCATCAGTAGGCTGATAGCCATCATTTGCAGTTTAGAGATATTGTCTGCAATACGTTGTTAGTAACTTCAATACTGTTCACAAAAATTAGTTATGCAAAAAACTTGTATAGTTTGCAGGTGTTCAGGTACAACAGAGGAAATTCGAATATTTCATGCAGAAGTTAGCCCAGGTTAAAGAGAACGCTCCCGCGTGGTTCGACAATGTTGATTTGGACAGGTAGACTCTTGTATATGATGGATGTTGTTGTTTTAGACACACGACATCAAATATTATTGAGAGTTATAACTCTTTTTTGAAATCAACGCGTAGATTACCTTTCACTGCATAAGTGAAGTAAATATTTTACAACTATATCACTTATTGAGAGGAGAGGCATAAGGATGCCAAGGAGGTAATTGATTCTGGCAAGACCTACATCGATTACACTGTAAAGATGTATGAAACTTGGAGGGGACGGGCAAGTGCATATAGAGTCATTTCATTTAGCTTGCAGAATGGTGTTTTCGAGGTTTTAACTGGTAGTCAAATAATAACAATAAGATTGAAGGGAAAAGGAAGGACACATATAATTAATTTCAGGGGTCGTACTTGCACTTGTCAGAAGTAGCAAATATATAGGACCCCTTACTCCCTTGCTCCCATGCATGTGCTACTACAGCAAGTATGAGGGTGGACAGCAAATTGGCAATAAGGCCATGGTATAAGTGGGTAAATCAAATAGATTATTACCGAGCTTATTTCTACCTAATTGGTGACAAGCTAAACTGACCACAAGTTAGCTTCCTTTATCTTAACTCGAATATTGATTTACTACGAAAAAAAAGTAAACCTAGGCGTAAGTGATATCACATGGAGATGAACATTCATAAGCAGTTCAACAAAACTAGATGTAGCGCATGTGGACGAGAAGAACATAATCGGATGAGGTGTTCGGATATTAATAGGGCTGATATATATTCCCTTTTTATTTAAGCATTACATTGTAATATATGTATAAGTATAATGTTTGATAATTTTTTATTTTTTGTTTACTAAACATGTTCGTATGTGGTCGCAGGATAGATGGAGCTGGGACCAATTGATTCATGTCTACAACAAAATATTGAATAATGTCGATTATTACTAAGATAACAAAAAAATATTAAATAAATAAAATTCACATAAGTTTAGGTTATTACCTATTAATGATGTATACTCATGTTAGGAAATGATTCGATACTCCAACTATAGCTTTCTTTGATTTTTCTCTATGTTTTGAAAATTTTAGAAACTAATATAAGTAAAAATGGGTTCTAGCCGCGTGAATTAGGCTATATAAAGGTGGTAAACTGAAGGCGCATGTCAGTATACTGAAGATGCATCCATTACATGGGCCTTCGGTTATAATGAATTATACTTGGTGATAATACATAACCTCCCTTTTCTAAAATTTTTTGTTAATCCCACATAAGAGACACGTGGTAATCCCTTGGTGATTGAGTCTATAATTAAATAATTTTAAGTTATCATATTAGAAAATATGATTTAGAAAATAAATAGCTTAAATAAAAAAGAAAAAAATGAAAAATAGAAAAAGAAGTGGCAATGGCAATTACAAACCCCTTGTTGGCCATTGTAAGGTTAAGAGATGGTTGATATCTCTTAACCCTCGTTCAATGGTCATGTACTACCCTTGGTCTTAAAATGACTGATAAGCAAACTCATCAAACCACTTCTTTGTTGTGTGTTTTCAACGGTTATTGAAAGTAAAGAAAGCATTTGACCACTCATATGCACAATAGCAAACATAGTATCAAACTAGGAAGATGAATAAGTGTTTTTTGACTCGATGATTCTAGTAAAATTAAAAGTAAATCAAAAATTTTTTCTAATCTAAAGATGTCCTAAAATTTATGGTAAGCGAGTGGCTAATGACCATCAAAAAGAGATCTCCCGAATACTATACTTCTAGGCTGATGGTTGTAGCCATCGCTAGCCTTGGGATAGCTAATCAATGACCTTATAGTAATCATTGCTAGTTTGTTAAGTTTTTTTTTTTTTATTTTAGTTTTTTCTCTTTCTTTAATATATTTATTTATTAAATAATTTTAAGTAATGAATAATAGATTTAGCCAATAAAGGATTACCATGTGTCCTTATATACGATTAATATAAAATTAAAATATGGATCATGTATTTATAACAAAAAAATAATAATAATAATAATTGACCACTCCTTTACAAAAGTATAGAAACACATATTACATAGTTGTAATTTATCCTATAAAAAACTTTCTTGATTTGACAACTTCATGGTGGAAAAGATTCAATGTACTAACTGAACATTATTAATCATTTTAAATTATGCATTTGGTGTTTATATGCATTCGCTGTTCACCGTCTTTAACTACATAAATAACTTAAATAAAATATTCGGCTCAACACTATAAAATAATTATAATTGTTTTTTACCTCAACGTTGTCAAATACACCACAAGGTCTAATAATAATATAATATTAATGAAAATGAAAAGGACCTAGGGAGCTGATAGTGTTATAAAAACTAATCTTGATATTTTTACCGTTTCATTTTTAATTTTTACCGAACCATATCATTTTTCATGTCTACTCTTTTAAATATATCGTGAGTTTAATGATTTAAATTTAAATAAATAAAAATTAAATAAGTGGAAACGTACCGATACCGTTTAAACAAACAGAAAAATAAGATAACGTTTAGGTTAAGCAGCAGAAATGGTAATAGTAACAGTAGAAGGCGACTTGCTTTTGAAATTGGAAAATAAGAGAAGGAGAGAGAGACTAGAGAGGCCAGGCCACTGAAACCCTATTGACTATCACCATGTCCTCAACTGTATAGTTTCAATTTCAGGTAATTCCATAGATCAAGTTTCGATTTTTAATTTACTTTGTTCAGCTCGATCTTTATTTCTCTTGATTTTTATTTATTTATTTTATGTAGTTTCTGTTCGCTTTTTGCGTATTTTAGTATATCAAAATTTTCTTATTAAGTTATCGAAAAGCCAAAACAAAAAAAAAAAAAGAAGAAAAGGTTTAATTTTGATGTAATATGCGGCGGATCGTGGTCGTTAATCGATCCTTAAACGTTCATCGGTAGTTACTGCTTGCAAGATGTCTGTGTTCTGTGTTCTAGATGTTTGAAGTATGAAAGTTGCAAAAGTTGTACCTGCTTATGAAATTGGTCAATAACGGTTGGATAGGTAAGAAACAGTAAGAAGAATTCGTTGGGTATTTTGAGAAATCGAAACTCGGGTAAATCCGTCTATCAGATCTAAAAGACCATCATTTACTTGGCTGCTTTACTTTAAGATTTGTACTTTTACACTGTTAAAATCTATCAAAAATCCTACAGTTATGGAGATGGATGCATTTTATCGGGGTGGGATGAGCCTTGGAGTGGGGGGGTTTGTTCATGCATCATTTGCATGGTTGTGTATATTGTTGGTGGACTTCTTTTTTATCCTTTTTTAATAGTTACTGAAAGGCTTATTTATCATGTCAGATGCTTGTGTCCGGGCTTCGTTAGAGTGAGTGTTCTGATTCCATGGATGTCAATAAGCATTCGTTTTCATCAAATTTTTTCCCGAGTATAGCTCTGTTTTGGATTTATTACTGGTGAAATCTTATTGAATGGAGAGGAATCTTGGGAAAGGCATGATGGATCAACAGAGGAATTACGAACAATTTCGATATTCCAACTCAGATTCCCAGAATGAGGGGGTTGTTCCTACCAATCAAAGTTTTTTCCGTGATCCATCTAGTAATATTAATACCAACTTGCGTCCTCCTGATTATAACATGTCTATTGGAGCTAGACCTGTTCTGAACTACTCCATCCAGACTGGGGAGGAGTTTGCGCTTGAGTTTATGCGGGATAGGGTGAACCCCAGGCAGCACATTGCTCCAGCCACTTACCGAGATCCTCCTGGAACATCAGGCTATATGGAATTGAAAGGGATTCTAGGAATATCTCATACAGGTTCAGAGACTGGATCTGAGGTGCCTATGCTTAACTCAGTTGAAAGAGGCCACCTTGCTGAGATGGAAAAGAAGAGCTCTTCTGTGCATGAAGACAAAAATTACTATGATTCTGCTCAATCTGCACAAAGGATATCCTCAAGAAATAGTAGCAGAAGGCTTAATGAGAGCACTTCTTCGATATCTAGTGATAACTCATTGAAGAAGATCAAGTTCCTCTGCAGCTTTGGTGGTAAAATTCTGCCTCGGCCTAGTGATGCAAAACTTAGGTATGTTGGAGGTGAGACACGTATGATTAGGATAAGCAGAGATATTTCTTTTGAGGAACTTGTACAAAAAACCACAGCAATTTATGGTGAAGCTCATACAATAAAATATCAGCTTCCAGGTGAAGATCTTGATGCACTAGTTTCAGTCTCTTGTAACGAGGATCTACAGAACATGATGGAGGAATGTTTGACAGAAGATGGTGGATCCCAAAAACCAAGGATGTTCCTTTTCTCTAACAGTGATTTGGAAGATTCGCAGTCTGGCATTGGAGGCAATGAAGCGGATTCTGAGGTTCAATACGTTGTTGCTGTGAATGGAATGGACATAGGATCAAGAAGAAATTCGATTGCTCTAGCGAGTGCTTCGGGTAGTAATTTGGATGAGCTGGTCAGTCTGAATGCAGAAAGAGATAATGGTCAAATTGCTGCAGGCATTTCCAGTGCTAGTACAGGTCAATTTAGAGTGAATGCACCATCCTCGGTAATTCAATCGGTGCAGTCAGTGCCGGGGAGTTCACCAGGTATTCTTAAACCCAGTTTACAGACTTTCCCAGGCCAGGTGGTGATCCATGGAGAAGGAGGCCAGCACATTGTATCGGGTAATCAACCTGGTGAGGGCTTCACAGAGATGGAAGTAAAGGGCACCATCCCCTCTTCAGCCCCAGTACCACATCTTGGGTTCCACTCTTCTAACTTTGTCTCTGGTGGAGAAAATGTCACTTCAATGCCTCTTCCAGGGAATCCAATTCCACAAGTAGTTTTGACTGAGGAACAGGTATTTAGTGGCTGGCAAGACATAGAAGCACCTGCAAGAGAAACACAGCTGAAAAGAGAAAGCTCTGCTAAAAAATTAAGTGAATCTGACAAAACTCAGTCTCAAGGGAAGGAAACGACTCTTGATGACACAAAGGTGAAGAGGGATCGCTCACTACGGAAAATGGATGGAGCTTCAAATGAGAATATAGTGACTCCACAGTGCAGTGATGTTCCCATCCCAAGCCATGGTGCTAGGGAAGACACATCTGTCAGCAAATCAGCAGCAGATGTAAAGGCTCCTTATTTACCTAAAACTCACAGTAAGAAGCAGCAGGAAACTGTACAGAGTTCAGTGGCCTCTGAAACTGTCAATGAAGAGAAAAATCTTAAGGGTGACCATGGTTACACATCTGGGGGTTCATTGACTTTAGTAAATGGTGGATCTGAGACTGATCCAATGGAATTTAGCTACCCTGAGCCACATGCAATGCCCCAGCGAGTTTTCCATTCTGAACGAATTCCAAGGGAGCAGGCTGAACTGAACCGTCTATCAAAGTCGGATGACTCTTTTGGCGCTCAATTTCTGATGCCTCAGGCTCGTTCTGATCTTCCGCAGTCAATGGAAGAAGCAGTTTCTAAGATGCAAGATGGCAATGCTTCTTCCCATTTTGAACACTCTTTCTTGAATGATCATCCGCCACACTCAAACCTTCCGGCTTCTCAGGATGGAGCTAAACAATTTCCAAGGTATAAAGAATATGTTTCCCCAGACAGCACCAGTATGAGGAGAAATCCCTCTGCAGATGTTCTTGAGTCAATTCCGAGGAATGACAGTAAGCAGGACATCTACAAAGAGAAATCTGTTAGTGGTAAAGACGCTTCCACTGTCCATGAAACATCAAACCAAGCAACTTCCATTAGGCACCAAGAAGATCCTTCCTTGAGGTCAAACGAGTTTCAATTGGAAGAGGTAGTTCCTAGCAAGGTCAATGCGAAAGCTGCCAAGGGACGTACTCAGGCTTTAATGCAATCTGAACGAACAGGTGGTGCAGTTTCTCATAAAGAACCTAGTGTCAGTAATCCAGAACATGGTGACATTTTAATTGATATCAATGATCGATTTCCTCGTGACTTCCTGACAGACATATTCTCAATGGCAAGGCTTTCTCAGAACTTGTCTGATATTAATCAACTGCATGGAGATGGAGCTGGGTTGAGCTTAAACATGGAAAACCATGAGCCTAAGCATTGGTCATACTTCCGAAATTTGGCTCAAGGTGAATTTACCAGGAAAGATGTCTCTCTTATTGACCAGGATCACGTGGGTTTCTCCTCTCATCTGGCGACTATGGGAGAAACTTCTCCTGTCGATTATAGTTATCCACCCCTAAAAGCAGATAATATTCATTTAGGAAATTATAACGAGGATAAACAGCAAATAACGTCTGGTGTTATGGTTCCAAGTTCTAGGGATGTGAGTCCAGACTATCATGCTTCTCAAATGAAGGATGTGGAAAGTACATTGGACGGTTTAAATCCTGCAACACCTGAGTCAGACTATGAGGTAGAGTTGTTACTTCTTTTCCTTAGGGTTCTTGTCTCTTTCTTTGTCCCCCCTTTACTGTTCTTATCTCCTGCTCTAGGTCAGGATCGTTGCATGCCTTTTTGTGTGTTTTCTTATTTGTATCTACTTAGTTTTCTTTGTTTGCTTTTAGGATGTAAAGTCAGAAGTTCAGGATATTGTTGTCCCTCTTGTTGACCTTTCTTTGGGGGATTTTGATCCGAGTACTTTGCAGGTATTGCTGACATTTACTGTTCTTATATTGTTGCCTCTCTTCATGTCTAACAATACATTCCTGTTTATGCACTAGGTTGAAAATAAATTTTTAGCATTGGAAATAAAAATGTCCTCCTTGAATGATCTACAGCTTTGAAAATTTCTTTCAAAGGAATGGAAAGGAAACATTATCCCTTGGAACAAATTGTATCTTTCAGATAGATATTACCATCTTTATTTGGAATATCAAGCAAGAACTGGGACAGACTCTTTATTCTCAATCTGTAGTTTTCTTATAGTGAATGAACAAAAATGGAAGAAAAAGACTTACCACAACCACCCCCACCCCCACCCCCACCAAAACAAACCACAAAAGAAATGAAGAAAAAATTGAACAAAAAGGCCCGAAGGGCTTCAAGGTGGGTAAACAGAAAGGTCCATGAAGAGAAATTATGAAGCTTATTAAATAAAACAGATATCAGCTGATTAGTGAGATGGACTCAATCTAGCAGGAATAGAGATCAGAAAAGTCGAAGGAGGGTAAAATAGCAAGAAAGAAGAAAGAAAATACACGAGATTTAGATAGAGGATAAGAAAAGAGGAGAAAATAATAGAGTTCAATATTCCTACATCAATTTTTGGCTTTTACAATATTGCACAATCAAATATGTCGTAAAGATTGAAAAACATAAAGATTAGTAGGCCTAATAATCTCTGGGCTGAATCATAAAAAAGTAAAAACAAAAAAACCATCAGGCTTGCAAATGATGAATAACCTAAATTCTTTGTAATACTTACTAGTAATGCTTTTATAAACTAATTATCCTTATTGTCTACTCTGCATCAACTAGATTCTATGAGTGATGCACAAAGGCATCGCACATAACCATCATTGTTTTTGGGTAATTTGCATATAACCATCATTGATGAAGGAACAACATAACCATCATTGTTTTAGGGTAATTTGCAAATAACTATCATTGATGAAGGAACAACATAACCATCATTGGATGATTCTCGATCATCATTTCTGAATTTCTGGATCATTGTTGATGAAGAGGAACAATATAACCATCATTAGATGATTCTTCATACAGCTCGTCTTTGTTGGATTAACTGCAGAAGTGGATAATCCCTCAAATTCTCACTTGATTCAGACAAACAAGACTAGGTAATGAGAGCTATGATAACTCAGGAAAAAATTCAGCAACAAACATTATTGTCCATTCAGGAGAGCTGGAAAATTTTGATAATTACGTTTCTGTGAAGTGTTAAATTTTTGAGAGTGGATGGGAGAGTTATCATTTCAAGTTAACAAAGAAGCTGAGAAAGTCTAGTGAAAAATAATGAGACCTAGATATTAGTAGACATCAATTAACCTACCATGGTTGCAGCTCTGCTCCAAGACAAAAGTTTATTGTACCCATGCTAATCCTAAAACAATTTGCTTGATATCTGCTTCCTTGCCTTGATTTCAGTTGAGAACAGTGTAATATGCTCAACCTGTTTGGATCTTAGGCAAAAGGACTACATACTGCTTCTGATTTGGTATGCCTGATGTTTTTCTGGTAGGCCTATTTATTGGTAGCACTCATGTGGCCCCTTGTTTTTACCAAAATTTTACAGAGAAAAAGGATGACATGGGAAATTTTGACATTTATGTCACATAACTGCCCATTTCATATAGAAAGGATTAAGTGAATGATCTCGTTACTAGTGGAATTGTTCTAAATCTGATTGAAGTACCTTGCATAATTCACAACATGCTTTTTGCTTTTTGTTGATCGTCTTTTGGATATTACTCCAGATCATAAAGAACGAAGATCTTGAAGAATTGAAGGAACTGGGCTCTGGCACATTTGGCACTGTGTATCATGGAAAATGGAGAGGAACAGATGTTGCCATCAAGCGCATAAAAAAGACATGTTTCACGGGTCGTTCATCTGAGCAAGAAAGATTGGTTATTGCTCTATCTTCTTGTTTACTATCCTTCTTATTGGTGTTATCTACTGTCATAAATAATATATACATTTACATACATATATATACATATGTATTTGTATATATTTTATACACATATATAAAATGTACAAGGAAGTCTACTGTACAGAGGGGATAGTAGACTAATAAAAAGCACTCAAATGAGAGTGTGTGTGTGATGACTAATCTGAAACAAAATAGTGCATAACTAATAGTCACTCTATCTCAATCAATACATGCGGTAGAACATTTCCATCCAAAACAGTAGAGGAAGATAGAAGTTCCCTTAAAAAACAACTTTCTTTCTGTTCTTGATTCCTATCACAAACGGGAGGTTGAAGTCTATTAAACCGATGGATATGTTTAGTACACTTTAGATGGTTAGGATGCTTAAAGAGGCACCAGGTTGAATCACGTGTTTGGCTTCTCGTGGAGTCCAAATGAAGCTACCACTTTGTTTTAAAGAAAAGATTCAATTGATTTGATATGGATTTATATGAATGTCAGAAATATGATTTTGGATCTTATAAAGTAGCGTAATGGGAGGAAAATACTTGTTTTGTTAGTGTGGTGATTATTGTTGTTCATTCTGTTTGACATTCCTTGGCCCAAAAAATAAAAGAAAAAAATTATGTTTGACATTCTTACCCAGTTCATTCATCAGGATAGAAGTACATCCTAACTACGTTGGAAAGAAATATATTAGTTGAATTCGATTACAACAAATTGACAATCGCCAGATGATTTCCCTCTGCAGTCTGCTTTTCACCATCAGTTTTCTGCTGATACTTTCTCAGAAACAAATACTTATAGCATTCGTTGAATGCTTGCCAGTAACTTCTTTTTATTTATTTTTTTGAACATGTTGCTTGCATTCTTAGAGTCTTGATGACTATATTTGCATCTTCAGACAGTGGAGTTTTGGCGGGAAGCTGATATTCTTTCAAAGCTTCACCATCCCAATGTTGTGGCATTTTATGGAGTTGTGCAAGACGGCCCTGGGGGAACACTGGCCACGGTGACAGAATACATGGTTAATGGTTCACTTAGGCATGTTTTGCTTTGCAAAGACAGGTACTGTCTTGATTTGTAAAATTTGCTGCTTACAAGTACCAAATAAGAAATATGGAAAGAATGTTCTGAATTTTAAATCATTATTCTACGTGAGTGGCCAGGTATCTTGATCGTCGTAAGAGGCTTATTATTGCCATGGATGCTGCATTTGGAATGGAATACTTACACTCCAAGAATATTGTTCATTTTGACCTGAAATGCGATAATTTACTTGTGAACTTGAAAGATCCTGCACGTCCCATATGCAAGGTACCAGAGTTGGTTTCTTTATTTGGATGTTCTTGCATCATGTAAAAGCATTTTTTCATTTGAGGATTATGGAGTTGCAATAGGTTGGAGATTTTGGCTTATCAAAAATAAAAAGAAACACTTTGGTAACTGGTGGAGTGCGAGGAACTCTTCCGTGGATGGCACCGGAGCTGTTGAATGGAAGTAGTAATAGAGTTTCTGAAAAGGTACCTTTGACTGATTTCTACTCAGTATGAATAGATCAGAAGTTTTAAGTTCTGACCATATTGCTTATGCTTGCCACACATGGGCGATGCTGAAGACCTGTCTTATTTTTGGAAGTTTTACTCAACAGAGTTGACTAGTTGAGTGTTTGTCTTACAAATCATGGATGGCTTATTTTATTTTATTTTTTTCTCTCTTTTCTTTTGGGCTAAGATGAGATATTTTTGCATATTGAATATATGAAACCGAAAAGGAATACATAAATGGAAGCACAAGAAACCTATAACATCAAACTAGGCATCTGAAGACAAATAGATGCCTAGGTCAATAAAATAGCTAATCAAAAACTAGCTCAATGGTGCTTCCTAAGAGAATACACAAAAAGAATCACAAAATACAAGAAAGAATATTCCTTTGTAAAGTCTCAGCAAGAGTGACTTGATCATTAATTTGATGAGGGTTTCTTTCCTTCCATAAGTAGTAGCAAACTACAACACAAGATCTTCCAGACAAGAATATTAGATCTGATATTGAGCCCATAGATGAAGGAGTTCATGAGGGCCAATGCACAAATCTGAACATGGTTCTCTGTTTTGTATTTTATGTGGGTGCTTGTTTAATCTAAACATGGTTCCAGTCTTCTCTCTTTTTTCTTGTATCCCCAGACCTTTTTCCATGTCTAATGATTGATTTCTCTTCAGGAAACTTCTTTCTCTGAGTCCATTTTGCTTATCTTGTCTTGCCAACACTTTGGGTTTGGACAGGTTGATGTCTTTTCCTTTGGGATTGTTCTGTGGGAGATTCTCACAGGCGAGGAACCATATGCCAACATGCACTATGGAGCCATTATAGGTCTGACTTTCCTCTATCACATTGACAATATTTTTCAGAATTGATTTGCAGTTTTGTTCATAAGTGTATGATTGTAGAAAGGTGAAAGTGGAGGATAAAAATCTGATAGGATAAATAATGATGAGTTACTTCTAGTATGTAGTTGATATTTTTTTGGGTAAGAAAATGGTTGATATTGCTCTCACTCACTCAACAACTCTGTCTCTAGCTCGCACTTATTAACTAACTGCTTCCTGAAGGGTATTCTTGTTTTGTCTTTTGCATTTTGCATATGAAACATACTAGTCAAATATAATCTATTTGTGATACATTTTCAAATTTCAGATGTCCTTTTTCATGAAAAAGAAATTTTTGAAGACCAATAGCATTTTGGCATTTGGATGGGGGCATCAAGTTCCAATTGCCAATAAGAATCATGAATGACAAATTCCTTGATGATCCTCTTTTCTAAAAGAATTTCAGAAAGTTATCTTTTCGAGAAGTTATTTATCTGAATTTTTTTTTTCCAAACTGAGGATTACTTTCATGGAACAGATAGTTGAGTTTTAATCTCCAACCTTTTGTGATGCACGGCATGATGGATCCATTAGAATCTGCTGCTTTTAATTTGACCATGTGGCTTAGAAATTCTTAAGATGTCATTTCTCATATGTTGTTATGACATGCTTTATTCTCGCCTTGCATGGTCACACTATAGAAACCATATATTTGTCCGATAGTCAGGCTAAAGACATTTTGCCTATTTAGATATTTCTTCCTCTGTTCAATTAGCTGAAACGTGGCATCTGAGAGAGAAGTCAAAAGAGAGATTGAAATGACTACCATAACATTTTAATTGTATTATCTGGCTGGCAGGTGGCATCGTCAACAACACGTTGAGGCCCCCGGTACCAAGCTATTGTGATCCTGAATGGAAATTGCTGATGGAGCAGTGCTGGGCGCCCGATCCTGTTGCCCGCCCATCGTTTACAGAAATTGCCAGACGCCTGCGAGCTATGTCAGCAGCGTGCCAGCCTAGACCGTCTTCCAACCAGGCGTCCAAGTGAAATAACCAAGAATTATGTTATTTCATTAATAATATTTCAATATTCTATAATTGGTGTGAGCTGTATATAGGATGGATAATGGAGATTTTGTACCTTATGGGAAGGGATGAGAGCGTCCCACGTTGAGAGGTTGAGACCACAGGTTTTTCTTTGTAAGCATGCTGGATGGCTTGAACATGTTGGAAATCTGGGATATTTGGTTTCTCTTTATATCTATTGGTTGTGTTAATATTATTCAGTTTCCTTTGAGAATATGTGATTTTATTTTCTAGCACGGTTTCCTTGGAAGGAATGGCTAATGGCTCTAAGCTTTTTTGTCACAGTAAGAAGAATGCACCGATTATGAACTAAATAAATAATATCTGGCCTTATTTTTCGCTACACTTCAATATTAGATTTTACTGGATTGATCACTTTCTCAACGGCAGCCCAGATTCAATTGGTTGACCCAAAGCAGATAATTCAGGTTCAATAAACCAATGCGAATAAGGCAGCTTACTGTGTAGAGGTAGGAAAATGTTGTTTGTTACGAAAGATATTGAATTGGATTTTTCCGAGTGGTTCATTTTTACATAATTATTAAAATCTCATAAAAGATTTAAAGGTGGAAAATATAGACGGTACATCTTTCGGCTGTAACGCTTGGGACATCTATCATAGGTCGATGTCCAAGCGTCCATGCTTTATTTCAAAACCTAAAGCCGATTGTTGATGTGCCTGAAGCATAATCAGAGAGCAGTGCGATCCTGGTAATAATAGCCCAATGGGCCAATGGCTCGCTAGCAAGCTTGAACCAAATTTAGCTGTTCTTCAATCACGTGTTAAAAAAATTGATGGCCGGGTTGTACATATACGGATGACTCGTAGGAACAAATTCCTAGCAGTGAATGCTACGGTCTGCGCTGCAAATATTGCTTAGGAATCACGGGTTCATGTGAAGCCAATACGATAAGTAACCAAAGTTAAAAAAGAGAGAAAAACTAATGTGATCTATCCCTCTAAATCAAATAAAACTATACATAGAAAATCTGCCCAACATTCAAGAGACTCTCATGAGGGACATTAAATACGACGCTGTTTTCCCTGCACATCTTCCTAAGGAATGCATATAAATAATCAACAGTGATCCTTTTGTAAAATCTCGATTCTTTCCTGGCCCTCACTATAGTATTTCCAAGAATATGCACCACTCCTGCATCTCTACACTTACTTAAAAATTCTAATTCATCCATCTCTGTTAGGCTGCTTGTCTGACCCGACGATTGTGTGGTAGTGTACCCGTGAGATGAGGATTTAACAGTGACGATCCGGTCCATGGATGACATTGTTAGATCCGTATCAGAGAGAGTACTGTCGTTATTTGTGTGCAGAACATCTTTTGCTCTCTCCGTTTGATAATCACATAGACTATATTCATCAGAGTCCGAACAACTTTCCATCATGTACTCGAGTCGAACAGATAGGAAAATACTATCAAAAAGCTTTTTCTCAAACTCATCGTCCTTTTTGTGAAGATCCTTATAACCATATCTTGCAACGCATCGGAACATGTGGAAATTCTTGGGGCCAATCCTCTTAACAAGGAATCTCTCTTCCTCTGGGACTGTATATACAGGCAAGTATTTCACGCAGACAAAAACGACAACGGAATGAATGGCAGGAAGGTTGGTGATAAAGTGGGAAAAGATGCGGGGCACCCCACTAGCAAGCTCAGTATACACCAGGCCGATCCCTGGGACTCGAACAAGTCCCAAACTGGGGCCAAGACCAAGAACCCATGCCATGGAAACTTTACTGTGCATCTCAAATTCATAACGTTTTATTGTGCCATAATGCCAAACATACATAATCACAAGAAAGGCTGCTGCAATCACAAGAGGAACCCACCCGCCTTGATCAACCTTGAAAAGCACAGCAGAGAAGTAGGTGCACTCCACTACTAAAGATGAGCCAGTGAAGAGCAAGACCAGAAGCCAGTGGCAGTGCCACACTAATATCATGACCAGAGTCATGAGCAATGTGGTAACAAGCATGACAACGACAACAGCAGTCCCTGTTACAGTGGAATATTGCGTTAGACATTTGAAATGGCAGTCCAACTAAGTACACCACATGTCCGATCTCCGTGTTCATTCCTTATAGGGACATGACCACTTGAGCAGGTTGGATTCTAACAGCAACTCACTAAGCAATCAAGTAATCATATAATCTAGCAATAAATTATTAAAAATATCTACTTAGATTGACAGAAATATTTTTTTCGAAGAAACTCCACTTCAATTACCATATTAAAGTTCTTTTTGGAGAAGATGAAAGATCTAGAGAAAGAATGATTATAATGATAAAGCTCCATCCTATAACACATTGACTCATTCTATTTAGTAACGGTGTTCTAACTTGATCATATTACAAGAAGACCACATAATGATTGGGGCAATCTCCCAACCCAATCTTCAAGGTGCCCAATTCAAATCTCAAATTAATCACACCAGATATGATTAACCAGAAGCAGGATCCATTTGTTCTTTTTATTATTATTTTTATTTAATTACAGTCTTTTATTCATTTGTGCTCCTGCATTGGAAAGTGAAAACCTTGATAATGCCAAACTAATGACATTTTTGATGGACCAAGACATTATTAATAAAGTTGTATTTAAGCTAATTTTTTTGGGTAAGGACGTATTTAAGCTAATTCCTTCCAATAAGTGATAAGATCCAGAAGACTAGGTTCAATTTGGCAAAAGTATTTAGTCAATGAACTGTCCTGCATAATCATAGTCTTTCTCAGCACATTCTAATATTCATTATGTTCTCTTGTCAGGTCCTGTGCTCTTTTCCATTTTCCTATGCCCATTAGTTTTTTGGTTACTTGGAAACATAATCAATAAACCATCTTATCCAACAAGTACCCTAGGGTGCCTGTAATGAAATTACATTTGTTTTTCTGTACTAGGCAAAGAGATATTACTATAGAGATTAGATTCTGCTGGGGGGCCTAATCTTATGAGCTCTTGCTCCCTACATGTACTTACCTATCTAGGGCTAGTTGAAGTTGCATTTTCCTTGTATCTGATCCCTTTCTAAATCATCTGTCTTCCTAGAAAATCATTTTAAGTGCATCACAAACTCTTTTACATGTGATACACATGTCAACCCTCAAATCAACAAGTTTCATAAGTACACGATCATCCTTTTAAATGCAACAAGTTGGTGGCCTTACATTTATGAAACTTGTACCGGTTGCATAAGGCTTTTTATGTAATTATAACATCTTCTCAGAGACTATCAATGTAGACCAGACTTAAAGAAATATTTAAGTGCACAACCATGCAGTCATATTCCATGGGACAGTAAACACCATGGATGGCTTATATATATATTATTATATGATATTCAATAAGGATGATGATCAAAGGGAAAATCTTTGTAAAATATTCAGATCAATTGTGGAGTGGAACTTACCATAAGCATTACCAATTTGACTCTGATTTTTGAAACCAGCAGTAACAGCAACACAAAGAATCATCAGGATCCAGTTAATATCTGGGATGTATATCTGCCCAAGGAATTTCTTTGATGTATGCACAACTTTGACTCTTGGAAAGCAGCCAAGGGCATGTGCCTGCTTGATTATTGAAAAAGTTGCAGAAATGGTAGCCTGACTGGCAACTATAGCAGCTAAAGTTGCAACAACAAATACTGGCCAATATATGCTATCTGTAAAGTAAAATTTGTGAGTACCTGCTAGAAAATTGTCCTTGCAGTATGACTGTCAAAACACATATTTACCAATGCAGGAAGCACAAACACAAGGAGATGTATATACAGCCTTGCAAATCATGCTAGCTAGTCATTTTTAGGCTGTTTTTACTGCATAGTGCTAAACACCAATGAAAGACAACAAACTGGAAAATCATGCATTCAAGTCAAATTTCATCACGTTTGAATAAAGGTGATCACGGGCTGGTTCCTAACTGGAACCTGGATTGGCGGTTTAAAGAAAAAGAGAGAGATTAGAAGAAGAAGAAGAAGAAATAAAAACCCATGAACTGGGACAGAACTGGCTGCCAGAGGATCAGCTGTGGTTCTGCCACACAGAGAACTGCAAACACTGGTTCTGGAACCAAAACCATGAACCTTTATGTTTAAGTTAGTCCAGTCTGTCATTATTAATCTACAGATTGTTTTTCTTACCAGAAGGCAACCTAACTGTTAAAATTTGCAGGTTCATACTGATGCTGAGCCTCAGAAAAGTGGTTGCTTGGGTTGAATTCCCCTAAGAGCAAGTACAAACTAACATGGGAGACCATTCTAATAAAGTTTTATTAGTTTACCCTCATGGTGCTCCTTGTCATAAAAAAAGTTCGATCCTGATTATTAACTACACAATCACTTGCCTTAGGAGAAATACAGTACAAAACAAAGCAAACTCAGATATTCTACTAATCTAGAAGCATCACCGACATTATTCATATTATCAAAGTAAACTAAAACCAACAGATCCTTCAGATTTTAGCTGGTTAATGCTGAGGAATAGGACCCAGTTATTGTTTGAAACTATCCTGTAAACTTTTCCTCAGATATCATATCTTCATAATTCACAAGCTTTTTTCTCTTTGCTCTCAAAGCAACGATGATTTTGATTATTAAGTTATCAACTATGTCTTATTGAACAATTTGTAGAGGGTTGACCACAAGAAAATATATATATATTGTTGGAAAGTATATAATGTGATGTGGATCAGAGTTAGGAGTCATTAACATTTTTAATATTTCTGTTTATTTATTTTATTTTTCCATGTAAGTGACTTATCCCTTGGTTGGTGGATAAAGTCTCGAGTTTAGGAGTTATGACATGTATTTTGGTGGCCGAGTCCTATATAGTCTTTGGAGATTTGTACTTTTCTTTTCTACTGGAGATGCCATCCTTGTCATTGGCATGTATATATATATATATTGTAATGATGAAATAAACTAGGAACTTTTGAGCCATATTTTGCTACATGGTATCGGAGCCTTTTCCGAACCTAGACGAATTGTTCCACTAGAGATGGGTGATAGTATAGCAAGGGAAACAAAAACCCATTCAAAGTTTAGGTTTGGAACATTCCATGGAGGCAATCATGTCCAGCAAAAGTGCCAATCAATCCAAGATGACTGTTATTCTGGGCAAAAGCTCACTCCTGATCATTCAACACAAGTTGAATGGTGAAAACTTCTATGAGTGGCACCAATTAGTGAAGCTTGTTATCTGTGGAAGGGGTAAAGCAAGATACCTAATAGGGTCATGCCAAGTTCCTAATCGAAATTCATCAGATTATAACATGTGGGAGGTTGAAAATGCTATGATGATGGCATGGCTGGTAAATTCGATGGAACTAAAAATTAGTAGGCTTTACTTATCTTGCAATACAGCCAAAGAAATATGGGATATGGTACAAGAGATGTACTTCAACATGGAGAACATGTCCTAATGCTTTGAACTTCAATCAAAGTTGAGGCTCACAACCCAAGGGAGTTCGATTGTGACTGAATATTATAACACATGGAATTATGGCATGAACTCAATCTGTTCTATGACTTTGATTGGGCATGTTCTAAAGATAGCACGAAGTTTGCAAAAATGCCAGAAAAGGACAAAGTTTTTGACTTCTTGCAAGGGTTGAACTCAAAATTAGATAAAGCTGGGGGATATTTGTTGGGACAGAAACCACTTCCTAACTTGAAGGAGCCTTTGCTGAAGTCAGAATACAGAAAACTAGGCAAATAGTTATGGTGGCAGTCCCCTCATTTGATCACAATCCTTCGAATTCAGCCTTGACAATTTGGAAAGAGAACTTATGTGACAAGCCATTGTGTGATTTCTGCAAGAAGCCCTATCACACAGGTGAGACATATTGGAAGCTTAATAGAAAGCCTGTGAAGCCAAAGAAATAGAAGGCAATTTTGATAGTGGCTCAAGTAGCTGAGACAATTAATAATGAGGAACATGAGACAGGTATGGTTTTAACTTCTAATCATATTACCATACTTAAAAAGCTTCTCAAAAATTCTTGGTTGAGTGAACGAAAAGAAGGAATTGATGGAGTAGTGTCTTTAGTTGCAACTGCGTAACAAGGTATTTGCTTGTCACTTTTTGAGAAAGGTGTAAATAACAAATGAATTATTGATACTGGTGCAATAGATCATATGTGCAACTGGTTGCACTAAGTTAAAAACTTTTCCCTAAGTACCTATAAAGTTCAAGTCGTAAATAGGCAATGTGTTTCATCAAGAGGAAAGGAAGTTATCCAAATTGGTGACTTTTTGTTTATCTAAATGTTTGAATGAAACTTTACTTATTCTTGAATTGAAATGTAACTTGTTGTTTATTAATAAACTGACAAGAGACATGACTTGTAAAGCGACATTCACTCCTTCTTATGTTTTTCAAGACCAATTTTCGAAGAAGTTGATTGGCAATGCTAAGGAAGTAGAAGGTCTTTATTGTCTGGATAGTCACATTAAGTCTAGGTCCATAGCATCTATTAGAAATAAAGATGAAATTCTGTCTAGCATCAATGTCTTTGGTTACCCAAATTTCCATTACATGTTACATTTGTATCTAAAGTTATTTTTGAATAAAGATATCAGTGATCTTAAGTGTGAGCATTGTATAGCGTTAAATTTGCAAGGAAGCCTCATCCCATTCAATCTTATGAATCGCGTAAACTATTTTACTTGATTCACAGTGATATATGAGGACCTTTGAGAGTCAATAATTTATTTGGATACAAATGGTTTATAATGTTTATAGATGACCATTCAAGAATGTGCTAGGTCTTTCTGTTAAAGGAGAAGTCATAAGCATACATTGTATTAAAAAACTTTCACAAATTTGTGTTAAACATGTTTCAAAACCATATACACATTCTAAGGAATGATAATAGGAGAGAATATTTTTCTAAAGACTTTGAAAATTACCTCGATGAATAAGGAATTGTTCACCAAAATTTATGTCCCTATACTCTAAAACAAAATGAAATATCTGAAAAAAAGAATAGGCGCTTGCTTGAGACAATTTGGTCCTTCATAATAGCAAACTTAGTTCCTCACCATTTTTAGGGGAAGTTGTTTTAACCTTAGCTTATCTAATCAATCATCTCCTATCTAAAATTCTTTAACTATAAATATGTTCCTCAAGTCTTTTCCTAATACACACTTATAATACTTTACCTCCAAAGGTTTTTTGATGCATTGTTTATGTTTTTTATCACTTACTTAATGAACACAAACTAAAAGGAAAAGCTCTTAAGTATATCTTTATTGGGTATTCTCCCGTTCAAAAGGGCTATAAACGTTATCACCCACCTTCAAAAAGAGTGATAGTTACCTCAAAAACTATGTTTCTTGAGCATAGCCCTTACTACAAAACAAATAAGAAGCCTTATGTGTTATCAGATTTGATAGAAGGTTATTTAAGCAATCGTACTTATGATATATATAATAATTTTAGTCTTATATCATCTTTTAGTAATATTCTATCATCCCGTAACCTAAACGGTAACTAGCAGTTTGAAACTAAACCTGGTAAAAACATTTGTTTGGCACTTACTTTAAAAACATTTGACCTTATTTACCCACGGGGATAACTTAAACACCAACAAACCTCTTGAACCTGTTGTTAATGAATCTCGTGAAAATAGTGGAACAAGGCTAGAAACTCTCTACGTTTATACTAGATGACCTAAACTTACTTAGCATTTGCCAACATCTAATCAAGAAGAAAGGTCCAAGATTAACGAAACACTGGTGCAAGGAATGATATATCAGAGTTATGAAGCTCCTTAGGACCAAAATGTTGTAGAAAACAAACGAGAGCTTGATATTCCAATAGCTTTGTAGAAAGGGAAAAGAAGAAGCTATCTTAGCAGGCACTCCATTTCAAATTATGTTTTATACAAGAATGTATCCTCTACTTTTAAGTCCTTAGCACATCTTGATAAAGAAAAGATTCCAAGGAATATATGTGAAGCATTATCTCGGAGGAAGTGGAAGGATGCTGTACTATAAGAGATCTGGGCTTTGCACCAAAATGGCATATGGGAATTATGTAATTTGCCTAGTAAGAAAAAGGTTGTTGGTAGTAAGTGGGTGTTTAGCATAACAAAGATTAGGTAGAAGTGTAGAAAGATAAAAGCCTGACTTCTTGTTCAAGGATATACTTAAACTTTTACATCAATTGCTAAATTGAATTCGATTAGAATAATATTGTCATTAGTAGCTAATCTTGACTGGCCTCTACACTAACTTGATGTTAAAAATATATATTCAAAAAACCTTAATGTTAAAAATGCATTCATCAATGGAGAACTTAAAGAAGATATATATATATATGTGTGTGTGTGTGTGTGAATCCAACCTATTTAAGACTCAAGAAACAAAAGGAAAGGATTGCGGGTTAAAGAAGTCGTTGTATGGTTTGAAACAAACACTCAAAGCTTAGCTTAAGAAATTTAGCAAGACTCCTAAAGAGTTTGGGTATCATTAAAGTGGGGTTGAATAGACTCTTTTTGTTAAATTCGGAGAGAGAGGTAAGAAATTCATTTTAATTGTATACGTGGATAATATTATTGTAACAGGTGATGATGAGGTTGAGATAGTAAATTTGAAGAAAAAGATCAAAGAAAAATTTGAAACCAAAGAGTTGGGAGATCTCAATTATTTTTTGGGCATGGAAGTAACTCAGACTAGAAAGGGTATTTTTCTTAGTCAACGCAAGCAAATTCTTGACTTGCTTTGCAAAATAGGGAAGTTTGGTTGCCAGCCTAAAGACACTCCCTTACCTATGGACAAGGAACGATATCAAAGACTTGTAGGCCAGTTGTTATAACTATCTTTATCAAGACCTAACCTAGTATTTCCTATTAGCATGGTAAGCAAATTTATGCACTCACCAACAAAGCATCATAAAGAAGCTATCCATCACATACTACACTATCTAGTTGTTTTTGTAGATGCAAATTGGGGTGGAATCAGACTTGATTCAAAGTTCACTATTAGTTTTTGCACCAAAGTTTGGGTAATTTAGTCACTTGGAGAAGCAAAAAGCAACTAGTGGTTGCAAATAGTAGTGCGGAAGCTAAATTTAGAGTGATTGCCCAAGGATTGTGTGAAGTGATATAGCTGCAGCATTTGTTGACTAATTTAAGGATTACCTAGAATGCAACTTTCTATACCGTGATAGCAAATCTGCAATGAGTGTTGTAAGAAATCCTATACAGCATGAACTGACAAAACATGTTAAGATGAACAGGAACTTTATCAAAGCAGAAATTGAGAGTGGAGGCATTCAAGTGGAGTATGCTCCCACTAAGAGTCAAGAAGTTGATGTGATGACTAAGTCCTTCACAAGACCACTGTTTCAAGAGTTATTGTTCAAGTTAGAAATGATTGATAACTATTTTTCAGCAAAGGGTATGTTGGAAAGTATAGTGTGATGTAGATCAGAGTTAGGAGTTAATTAACATTTTCAATATTTCTATTTATTTATTTTATTTTTCTGTGTAAGTGACTCATCCCTTGGTTGGTTGATAAAGTCTCGAGTTTAGGAGTTACAATTTATATTTTGGTGGCTGAGTGCTGAATGGTCCTAAGAAATTTTTACTTTTCTTTTCTACTGCAGGTGTCGTCCTTGTCATTGGTGTATATATATATTCTGATGATGAAATAAACTAGGAACTTCTGAGCCATATTTTGCTATATATATTAATGTTGAATTATACCTTGGAATGAATTCTATAAAGTTTTAAGATTTGTAATTATTCTATTCTTCAAAGTCACATATAAAATGTAACCTGAGAATTCATTGCATAAAGATTACAAACATACAAGGTTTTGTCCAACTGATTCATAAGTTTCCCCACCTGTGATCAACTGGGACACAACAGCTGATGTTCACAGCCTAAGGTAATATTACAGTAGATTTCTCAATTTATGCATTTCTCATCGGCATTTAAGAAACATAACTGGAGAACTCATAGCTGTAATGCTCGCTCAATCATGGTTTACATTATAAAGACAACTTAAATGTTAACTGAAGTTACACGTGCTTAATGCAATACATCTTGTATTTGAATTCCTTACGAACCTGGGATAGATCGATAAAACACATCAGCTACATGTTCTCTATGCCTCATCAGATAAGCAGCTTGGCCTGAATATGCCAGAAGAAGGCAAGGGAAGACAACAACAGTGAAAGCAATCTGTACAGCTGAAACTGGAAAGTGTGCCAAATCTGCAAAAAGTGCCTCAGTCCCTGTTCCAAGAGCAAAAAGTGGAATATGAGAATTGTACCAAAAACACTTACAGCAATTACAATTTTGAAGAAATGATGATCACCAACAAACGAAGGAGATGCAAGTAATTTACTATTGATAGAAGAGTAAATGCATCAATATCAATAGTAGGTTACCCGTTATACAAAGCATAATGCCTCCAAGTGAAGTCCAACGGTCTTTTCCTCCACGTTTCATATACCGATACATTTGCACCGGAGAAAAAGCTCTCAGTACACTTCTATCATATGTGCTTATGTTAAATACACCAATACCTCCAATTAAGAGGAACCAGAGGAGCACGATAGGCGCAAAGAGCCACCCAACTCTATCTGTACCATAATGTTGCATGCTGAATAGAGCGACCAGAATAACGACAGCAAGAAGCACAACGATACCTGTATCAATGAAATAATGAACCATGATAGCAAGTGAATCATTTGAGCAATGATTGTAAATAGAACAGTCACCACAGAAGAGCTTACCATTGCTCAATTTTGGATCTTCTACCTTGATTCCTCCAGCAGCAGAAAGAACTATGCAAAAACATCAGGTTTAGCATTTATCTTCAACAGATGGAGTTCAGCACTAGCACAAATTGTACCAGTTGATTGTAATAATAACTATAGTAACAATAAAATCCTGTGAATTTGGCTCCAAATTTGTAAGACTAATCTTCAATAAAATAATCTAGGTCGCTGCACATCTACAAATGAGGCTTTGATCACGACTACAGATCTTTATGATTAATAGAATATTGGCAACATGCTATAATGAATTTATTTCGACAAATTAACAGGTCATTTTCTCTTTAATCGTGTCTATACAACGACCAATGCCTTTAAATAAAATAAAGACACTATCTATTATGTGCCTCCACATCTAGCATTGGACAGACCTCATTAGATGACTGTCTTAAATACACCGTATCTTTGAACAGGAATATATTACGCAAAGGTCTATCCAAGGGCTTCTTAATTTGAGAGCCAAGAAGTCGCTCTAAATTAAAATAAGAAGTAAAACTTCTTGCAACCCCAAGGCCAGAAGAGCTACTAATGACCATGGACAGTTGCTTATGGAGTGGCCAAATAAGGCTTAGCCTGTTTGGGTAGAGCAAGATAAGTGTCTGATAAGAGGAGTAATTATGAATTTTGTGGACCATCTCCATAGGAGTGGTGAAGGGAGGGGCCGAATTTGTATATCAATCGTACCCTTTGAAAGAAGTAACCCATCCTGCTGATTGCCTACCTCTTTGATCAATTAAGCCAAAACAAAAACTGATCCAAGCTAGTCTCTACACTCCATAAGAAGGAATCAATAAAAAAGAATAACAATCAACTGATGGAAAAACATAATTCCAACAAAATGTCAACTATTTCACCTAAATGTTTCTTGAGGTTAGTATAGCTGAGCAGATCAATTAGTAAAGCTTGTTAATTCAAGGAGGCAGGTTATATGGAACAAGAAGCTAAGGAACTTCTGATGCTTGAGCCCTCTACCGAACAGGTTATCTCCTCCTTTTAGTATTCCACAAAAGTAATTTGCCAATGGTCTAACTACTCTTCTGTTTCTTTATGTATATACACATGCCTTTCCAACAGATGAAGAAAGACTACCTGATATAGCTGGGGTTAGAATTCCATCCCCAATTACCATGCAGGTACCAACAAGGACCAGAATCAAAAGTGCATTCTTCCTGAAAGCATGCCTTTCCAACCATCTCTGAGTTTTTGCAGCAAAGGATTTTTCATGAAATGTGGAACGACTGTATGTTGTCAACTTCTCATCAGTCCGATGTTGATTTGGAATAGTTTTTATTTTCGCATGCCGACAAAGCAAAGAGTAAAGAGCAAATGTTCCACCTGCGTCGTGGTCGAGATAAGCTATATTTGATGAACTATCTAATACAACAAACTACCCTAACATATGGAAGATAGCTACGATGTCAATACAAGATGCCATCCTGAAGTTAGCAATCCTAATGAGAGTCAATGACGTCATAAATTATCCAAAATGAAAAGCACAAGCACTCATAGAACTAAATCAACTATTTATCGTGTTATAACGAATCAAATGAAAAGACCAATTCCCCGATCATTCTTTTCGCCATGCATAGCCATGAAGAAGAGTTCTCAAAGTATCAAATGTGATCAAGTTACCTTGACCATTGTCATTGGCTCGGCAGACAATGAAAACATACTTGAGGAGGGGGATGAGAGTAAGCGAGTAAATGATAAAAGAAAGAGCTCCAACCACATCCTCTGGATCCTGAATTCCCCTAGGAAAGGTATTATAGAAAACATACAAAGGCGACGTGCCCAAGTCTCCATATACCACCCCCAAACTCTGGAATGAAAGACGGAGAAGCAGCAAAGCTGAAAATTTCTAGAAGAAAGACAACTAAATTAGCAACAAAGACATATCTGCTGAATCTTCAAAAAAACTTCTGAACATCAGCATTGTAAAATGCTATAAAGAAGACTTGCTTGCCCAAATTCACCATCTCCAACATGTCTCTACCAATCTCATCCAAACATCAAGACAAAGACTTAGACATAATTATGAAAGCTTATTTCATCTAGTTAAAGCTTCGAATTCAATAGGCTGGGCCATGCACGAGATGGTGAATTTGGTATAACAACTATCCATCCAGAAAGATCCATACATTATCCAACGTCATCGATGGAAATGAAAGCCTTTGAAAATGAAAATTATGAAATATAGTCTCCAACTTCTAATACAGCTGTCATTCTATTATCTTAATGCAACCGCTTGAGCAGACATAAAACATACTACATAGAGAACAAGATATACCTTTTCCTTATACATATTTTTAAGTGTTCCAGCTTCTTCATCCATAGGTTGGTCAAGCTTCTGATCCAAAACCCACATACTTCCTCTGTTATCAACGCTATCACTCTCTTCTTCATTGATTTCACCTCTTGAATCCATCTCATAGTAATATATGTCTACACAATCAATACTTTATTCATAATTATATCTTCAAGCAACAACCTTTTCTTCTTAAATCCATCACAAGCTCATTCCTTTCGTCAAACCGCTATGGATGCCACAGATAATTGATCTTGGCCATCACTTTGAATCTAAAACAGCATTGAAAAAGAATGCTGCAAACCACCAACACAGAAAAATGAAATTACCAAAACAGAGCCCAAAATGAAGTTAAAGAAAGAAGAAACTAGACCAAGACCGTTCCTTTTTTTTTTTTTTTTATTTTCTTGATCTTTCCTTTTCTTCTTGTAAATTGTGGCAGTGAAGAAAGCAGCAATATTTACCAGAAAAACAAAGAAAGTAAAAAAAAAGAAACCCAATTGAAGAAAATGGGGGAAGGGGGAAAAAAAAAAAGGAAAAAAAGGCAGAATCTGACATACCAAGTGAATCAAATGAGAAGAGGAGGGTGAAGGCGTGTGTGTTTGTGTGTGTATGTACTGGAATTTACTTGACTGTGTGGGAAATTGAGTTTTGTGTAGAATGCAAGCTGAGACATAACCATAGGATCAAAGAAACTAAGGTAAAAGAAGAAAACTGTAAGTCCAGTACAAACAAAAGTTGCTTTCTGTTTCCCTCACAAAAATTAGGACAAAAGAAACAGTACTGGGACCTTTTGTTGGTTGCCCTTGCACTTGCAGCCTTTTTCTTTCCCTTTTTTATCTTTTTCCATTTTGGCTTTTTACCATTTATTTGTAAAAGTATTCCACACATATCTATGGAGTAGGTAGGCATGTGTATGTTTAGGAGAGAATACTGACCCAATGTTTTGTGGGTTCCATTAATGAAAATTGAGATCTTCCATCTTCAAGCATTATTAGCACCTTATGTTTCATGGTTCCATTAATTAAAAGGAACTTTTAAACTGTGTTTGGCAATTCAATAGAAGGCGAAAGTTGAAAGAAAACGATAGGAAAAAATGAAATGAAAGGAAAGGAAATATAAATTTTATTAGTGTTTGGATATAAAAAGTGAAAATGAAAGGTAAGTTGTACAATTATTTGAATAAAGTGACTAAATTACCCTTAGAAGAGCTGGAAGATAGAGAAAACTAAAGGTTTCTCTTTTTCCTAAGGTAGGAGAGAGTAGACGATAGCATTAAAGAAAACAATTATTTGAGGTAACCACTTTTCGATTAGAGAGAAGAGAATAGAGAGAAAGAGAGATAAATAATGAATTGTGATGAAGGAAAAAAACAGTATAGTGTGAGGTTTTGAAGTAAAGAGAGATAAATAAATTGAGGTTTTGAAGTAAAAATATTTCCATCTATTTTCTCAAGTTCCTATCATTTCCACTTGTTTTTAGTTATCTATATATAGAATCTCTTTTCATTTCTCTTGATTTTCAATGGTTTCCACTCATCCAAATATAGTATTAAAGTGAGAGGTTTTATATATATATATATAGAGCTTATGTCTTATATTTTTTGAAAAATGTGCAGTGCTATTAGTGTACTCATTTGTAAGAGAATTTTTTTCCCTTAATTTATTTGGGTGGAAACGAGATGAATAAAGTATGAATTGGTAGAAATGCTTCCCTTAATGTGTTTTATTTTTTTCTTTTGCCCATTCAAATTTGGAGACAAATATAAAAGGGTCAAAATATCGAGAAATTATAAATTTACTGTAAGAAATGGAAATGTTGATCATGAAAAAGAGTAACTTGATTAAATTAATTTCATTTCTTTTCCTTTCATCTCCTTTGTGTTAACCAAATAGATAAAAAAAAAAAAATTTCACTCATCTCATTATATTTCCACTTTTTATGTCAAAATAAGATTAAAATTTCTATCTTTTTATTTCCTTTCTTTTCTTTCCTTTTCCTTCTCATATGTTTCTTTTCATTTTTACGTTACTTGAAATGTGCATAACACCTACAATCAATTTAATTTGTTGAATTGAATGAGGGAGGAATGTAATTATAATTACATGGGAATGAAATGAGGATATAATAAGTAAAGAATGGATACTATTGTATTTATTGGATGTAATTGAATTAATATTACATTTTTTGCTTCGTTAAACTTAATTGGAAATAAGACTTGAATAGAGAATGAAATTCCAAAATACCTTAACTTAAGAAGATTATAAAATATTAAAAAAAAAAAAAATTTTTGAATTAATAGGTGGATATAGATTGCCATTATCATTTCTCTTTCATGAAACCTTAGTATCCCATTCTAAACCCAAAGCCTAAACTCAAAAGAAATCAATGGGATTCAATAAGAGGATAACCATGAATGGCATCTCTTGAAGAAATCAAGGAAGGAACGTAAAGAATTAGAGGAACGATTCGCTTTGAAAAGTGTCTCGCACAAACCAAAGTCGCAAAAACAGGTATAACCTTTATACCTTAGAACATATGATGTTTAGTAATTTATTAGCAATGGAGGTTGATGGAAGAAGGGGGGATGGGAGAGATGAAGCTAAGTTAGTTTTTTTTTTTCTCACTTTCAAGACGTAAGACGTAGGTTTGGGAAGACACAACTTGGAGAGTAATAGGGGTTGATGGAAGAGGAAACTTTATTTTTCTAGCGTTTGATAATCAATGGGGTTTGATTCTTTTCAAGGGCAAGTGTTGTCATTTTAGAATTTATCTAAGAGTAAAGTTGGTATAAATCATGTGGATTGTTTAGGGAATCACAATTGAAGGCTGATATTTCTGAACAATTCCTTGCTTTTGTTGAAAGACAATTTTACCGAAGTTCAATTCTATGGGGAAAACTTCTATTGAACACAATAATAAGATGGATATAAGGAATAATTAGAGAATGGAATCAACATTCCCCCCAACTGAACATGCTACCAAAGTTACGTAGACTGCATTAGTGGAAAAACTTTTACAGCCCGTTCACTTTATTAAATGGAATGAGATAGAAATATAATTGGAATTCTTAAAAAATATAATAAGAGTGTAATACTTATTACTTTATTTAGTTGAATTAATAAATAACTTAAGAATATATACGTAATAAAACTTTAATGACTAAATTACCCTTGATCTATTTTCTATTTCAAGTAATTTTAAAGTAATAGGTGATAATAGTGGTGGAAATCAACCGCAGGGGCAAAGGCGGTGGTAATGGTCCACGGCAGTTGCAAGTGGTGGTAGTAGCGATAGTCAATGGTAGTAGTAGTAGTGGTGGATGGAGATGGCGATGGCAATGGAGATGGCGATGGCAATGGCAATGGAGATGGAGATGATGATGGTGATGGCGATAACGATGGTTGATGGTGGTGGTGGTGGGCGAGGTAGCGGCTTGTAGGGGGATGGGGGTAGTTGCGGTAGCGGTGATGATAGTAATCGTAGTGATGATGGTGGTGGTTATAGTAACGATGGTGGTAGCAGTAGTAGCGACGATGGTGGCGACAGTGGCGTAACGATGGCGACGGCAACAGCGGTGATAATAGTGGTAGTGGTAGTGGTAGTAAGATAATGGTAATGGTGTTGGTAGCAATGATGGTGGTAATGGTAGCAATGGTGGTGATGGTAGTAGTAGGCAGTGACAATAGTGGTGACAGTAGATGGTGGTAGTGGATGGTTAGTAGTAGTGGCAATGATAGTAATGGTGGTGGTAGGTGGCGGCGGCGGCGGCAATAGTAATGGTAGTCAGTGATAGCGATAGTAGTAGTAGAGGTCGATAGTGGTGATGGCAACGATGATGATGGTGGTGATTCTTAAAATTGATATGAGGTTATTTTTAGAAAAAATGTGAAATTTTATAAGGAATCGTGATTTTTTGGTTGAATCAAGGAATCTCTATTATTTGATTTCACGTAATAAAAATTCTTAAAGAATTGCGATTCGGAGACAAAAAACCAAGTGAATAATGTAACAAAGAATAAGGGAAAAATTAAATTCCAACTTCTCTCAAGTAAACGAGGCATTAACATAGAAGGTTTAGATATAGTTGATAAAAAGTTTTACTATATTTTATGAGAAATGTTAAGTCCTTTTAATGTACTCTTTTGGAAGCCAAATAATATATGTAAGTATATATACATTCTTATCTTTCTATTTTTTAATGAAGTGTATAATTAAAATTGCAAAATGCAAAAATTTATAGGTTTCTAACAAGTGTTAAGAGCACTTATCAACATGATTGCACTTTATAAGAAAAGTACTCATGTATAAACTTATTAAGCCATTAAATTATGATATTTTACAAATTTTTGAATGTTTACTTTTAAATAAAGTTTGTCTTTAATTTTATTTTAAAGCAAAATCTTGTTAAAAAAAGTTTTAAAAAACTTATAGACAAGACTCAAATAATAAAGATGAGAAGGTATAAAGTAGGTAAAATATGAGATCCTATTCATATTTTACTATATAGGTACAAATTCTTAAATTTTTGAAATTAGAACCAATCTTATAGCACTACGAAGTTTGTACCTTGTAGAATTGATTGGCTATGAGATTCCCTATGGAATTTGCAAATTTTTTCTATCTCTCCATAAATTTCAACTTGTTACTTTTTTTTTAGACAATTTTTGTTATTTTCATTTCTATGTCAAAAAATTGCCTTTCAAACATTACACAAACCCATATCGAACATAAGAGTGAGTGGATGTAGGGTAAGTAGAGTATGAAACCATGCTTGCACCTTACCATATAGATATATGTTCCAAAATTTTGTACTTGAAACCCACCTTATGTAATGTTGGAACCTCGTTTTCTTTCTTTCTTTCTTTTTTTTTTTTACTTCATCTGTCTTTGAAATGTTATATAGACACAAATCAATATCAAATCTAAAACTATACTAATGAACAAAATATTAATAATTTGAAAAGTTCTTATATTAGCAAAATATTTAATTGTAATAGTATAAAACTTTGGTGGGTAAAATAGAGAAGAGAATATTTATACAATTGGAAATATTTAACCTTCAATTGGGTTGTGCAAAATTATTTTTTTATCATTTTATCAAAATAAAATTTTGGGGAAAATGCAAACCCCCCCCCAATGGATTAACCCTCTTAATTTTTAAAATGTGATTTTTGATCTCCTAAACTTTAATAAATTGGTAAACGATCCCCATAACCCTTATATTTTGATTTTGGTACGTAAATACTCTTTAAATTTTAATTTTGGTCTGTAAATACTTTCCTAAACTATTAAGGGTTTAAGGGGTATTTATGCATAAAAATCAAAGTTTAGGAGATGTTTATGAGAAAAATCAAAATTTATGAGATATTTATATATAAAAATTACAGTTTAAAGGGGTTATGGGGGTTATTTATCCATTCATAAAAGTTTAGGAGGCAAAAAATCTCATTTTAAAGGTTTAAGAGGTCAATTAACACCTAAATCAAAGTTTAGGGAGGTTTTTTGCAATTTTCCCTTAAAATTTTTATCAAATCCTAAAATTATCATACACAATACAAAAAACTATATACTGAGTAACTTTAATAAAATACATTGGACAATAAGTTAAGAATTAAAATGTTTTTAATATCTTATCAGATTAGGGTTAGTAAAAGAGTAAGAAGGTAATGTAAAAATAAGATAGCAAGAGAAAAGAGAAGGTTTAACCAAAAAAAAAAAAAAAAAGAACAAGAGAGAGGGATAAGACAATAAACACAAGAGTATGTAGTTTTAGGATTTTATTATAAACTGGCTTTTGTTATTATTTTCTTTAAAGTTAAAAAAATGTAATAGTATTAATTTTTTAATTGTTAATATTATTCATTATTATAACAAGGTAGATATAAAGTATCCTAAAATTTGTATAATGTATACTTTAGAGTATAGATTTTAAGATAGATATAGAATATCTTAACATCATACCTATACTTTACCTTGTAAAAGTAAGTTTTAGAAAATTATTATCTGAAACCTATCTTGTGACTTTCTTTACTTATCTAGAACTTACTCAATGAAGAACTTACTCAATAAAACAGGGTTTGGTGAGAACCTTGTATAGTAGGGTTACCCGTTTATCCTTAGTTAAACATCACTCTCCTTATTAAGGAAACGATAAAATGATATATGTATGAGATTCCATGTATAAAAGAAAAGAAGAAACAAGCTCTTTACAACTAACAATAAACATTACTTCTTGAAGTTTAAATAACTATTATCAGGTTCTTATTATAAACTCCAAGTTTAGGTTTTGTACTCAGTTCAATTTGTTTCTTTTTAACATCAATATAATATTGTTTTTATTCTATTAATTTTCTTAATCGAAGAAAATATAATGATCTTTTCATTCATTAATATATATTATATTATTTACTAAATTTTAAAGGGTTGATCCTATGCTTTAAAGTGTAAGTTATAGGGTAGGTAATACCTATATCCTAATTTACAGGAGTAAATTCCCAAAAATTATTATACAAAATTTATTATGCGACACTTGATATCTTCTTGAAACCTATCAATTGAACATTGCATGGATATGTATTGTGTATGATAAAATGATTTGCTCACTCCTATCTAGTTGTAATAGATGCTTCAAAAATGTAAAAATGTTAAGAAAACAAAAAATCTTTTTAGATAACTAATTTTCAAAATCATGAAAATAACATTTAAAACCATAGTTTCTTTTTCCCACTTAATTAACTGCTTTAAATTTTCTCAATTTTTCTTCTCCTAAATTAGAAATCAAAATTAAATAAATTCTTGAAATACCGATCACTGTGACGTTAGTTTGAGTTTTTATGTTTTACAATTTTAGCTACTAATAATATATGATGGTATTTAAAAAATTAGATGGATGGAAATTGAAAGAATATTAATGAAGATGATGTAACTAATACCCATTAACTAATCCTTTGCGAGTGCGCTTTCATCCGAATATGAGTTAGCCGACAAAACCTTCCGCGGTTCAGACAATCAGACCCAGAGGATGAAAAAGAGAGAGGGAGAGAAAATGAGGGAAATAAATAGGTGACCGAGTGGAAATGGAGTGCTCCGTATTTTACTGTTTCCTCGGAACGGAACACACGTTACACGTTTTCCTCTGATGAATAATTTAGAAGAAATCTAGCATACTTTCTAATACATGGGGCTAATAATCAAAAGAAAAAAAAAAATGATAAAAGTTCTTTCGAATAGTATTGTGATAATAACCAACTTTGTCATTATTGCTCTTCGTTTTATAACCCCACGGGAAGCTTGAAAGATACACGAGACTTGATTAATGTAATCAAAAGATTATATCTGGGGAAGGCTGTCAACTTGTCGTACCGTGGTGACGTCTTGATATTTAGCCGGTGTCGCCGTCCCATTGGAGACGTTGAATAGGCTGTTCTAGATTAGGAAAGTGTGCCGTATTAAAAAGTTGTCTCATACGCTACCTAATTTCTGTATAACACTATTAAGAGAGAATATTATTAAAAATAGATAATTCTTGTATCTAATATCTATTGTTAATTTTTTTCATGATTATCAAAATCAAGATTTTATACTTTATTTAAATATATAGAATTGATAAATTTATATAAAATCGTATAAAATTAATATAATTGTAAATTTATAGAATTTATATTAAATTTTATAATTATAATAAAAATTTTTACATAATCAATTTTATTAAAATAATATTATAAAATTATAAACTTATAGAATCGTATTATTTCCATCTAACCTCTCGACCCTTTCCACTCATGCCGGGTCCTTTGTGACCCGGCCTATATCTACATCAACCCTCTGTCTCAGTGTTTTTGGGTCTCAAGTCCATGCTCATGTACCTGTAGCCCATCTCAATTTTATGCTCATACGATATTATTTATTGCAATGGTCACATTTTATTTCTACGCCTAGATCTTCCATTTTGAAAGCACAGCACAGCACAGTCAGTAGGGAAGGATATATGAAGATTTTAATTTGTTGATGCAGCCGACTACTATGACAATCTTCACCAAACTCCAGAGATTGTGGTGTATTTTTCTTCTTTTTCTTTTTCTTATTCTTATTTTTTTTTTTTATAAAAATTTTAATGAAGTGCTTTTGTAAATGCAATATTTAACGTGTGCCACCTAACCTAGCCTAAAATAACTATTTATGTAACCCCGACTATCATTCTCATTTGACTTTGGAAACAAGAATAATAAATGAAGAAAATCTGTCCCCAGTAATACACAAGATAAGAGTAACGCTCACATAAATCATCTCTAGAAATAGTAAAACAAAGGAAACTAAAGTGGAGGAAAAGAAAGCATAACGAGAAAAGTATTCTTCTTTTTTTTTTTTTTTTTTTTTTTTTAAAATTTGATAAGGGTAGACCTGAGATTGACATTATGGTACACACTGTAGCTGTTGAAAGCAAAAATTAATATTTTTATTCAGGTATAGCTTTTATAGTATAGTGTGGATGGAGTAGGTTTGGTGTAAATAACCGTAACTCCCCCTTCTTTCTTTTCACCGTTACTTCATTTCTTAAAGGGAAAGAAAAGATGTCTCCAGCTGATGAGTGGCCACTGATCATGAAGATTTCCTCCCACTCCGACCTACAAGTCAACTTCCTGACTTGAAGATGCATTTACATTACTTACATATATATATATATATATATGTTCCTGCTATAATAGTCGTATACGTATTGCTCTCCCAGCCATTAACTTGGCCAAAGGATCTCGACCATGCACAATTGCCCATCATCATCATCATTATCATCATGTTACCGTAGTCAAAGGATATATGAACAAAATGCAATCAATCACATATATATATATATATCATGTGCTTAGTCATGGTCCTTTTTTGACTTTTTTGAACAACGGATGAGAACTCTGAACAATCACTATTAGATGCTTATCGAATGGACCTAACTGTCATATGGCAGGAAGTCACTTGTTAATTGTTATTGAGGGACTTGGAAAACGAGATAGAATAATTGTAAATACACTTCCAAATTTAATAATAATAGACCTCTCATGAAATTTAACTTTACCTTCCTATATACGCACACATATTCCCAAGCCATCCTTTCTAAGATGAGCATTACAAGACAAGTTCATGGTATTCTAGCCGACCAATAATTTTGAAAGTATATTTACGATTTCTTAAGATGAAAATTTGCATAAAATGTATATGACCTTCCAATGTATTGATGTTTCTAGTGAAATGTTAATTGGATTTTTATAGGAAAATTATAAGAATATGACTTGTACTTTTTTTTGTGCTTTTCTAATACTAACCGGTTTATTTGTCTCTTTATAAACGTATTACTTATTATCATTTTCTATTAAGCAATTGTCGACGCTTCGCTAAAAGTGGCTCATAACACGCACGTAGCTTCTAAACACCATTCTAGATCATGCATACCTAAATAAGAAATTTGGAAACTTCTTCATTTAGGTTTGAGAATAAGGAGAGTTTATTCTTTTGTTTAATGTAGGATTTCTTAGTAAACTATGTCTATTTAAGTTGGGTTTTTGTGGGGATAAAAACAACTGAAAACCGATATTTATTTAACATATAATAACATAGATTATACATTTGGGAGAAAAAAAAAAAGAAAAACAAATCAATGAACTACAAGAATATAAAGATATACAAGTCACTTTTTTATGATTTAATCTAATTATTATATTTTTACATATAAATAAGATTGACAAAATATCTACCAATTCTACTATCATATATATATATATATATAATTTATTGATTTTTTTGTATACCATGTGTATGTACACCAAATAGATAGCCAGTCCGTCACTCTCTTCTTGTTTCTTTCTCATATTCATTTTAACCTCATAAGAGGCCTCTCATTTATAGATATATAAATTTATATACGTATGGAATTACAAATGCCAATTTCTCCAGCTCAAAGTGATTCATGACCTACTCAATCTCTGACACGTAGAATACTTCAATAATTGTGGATGACTAAAATAATCTATCTTAATCTCTACATTTTAATTGTACTAGGACCCTGGGACCCTGCAGACATCATCATATCTTTCAAATATCAATATCAACACACGTAGACCTCCCACTCCCACCAATTTTTCCACGGTGAAAAACACATTTAATTATTATGCTGGCAAAAGCGCAAAATGATAGCATTTGATATGTGACATGATGGTATCTTAATGCTAACATTGAAAAGAGAAAAAATCTTAAATGTTATAGCTGAAAGGTTAATATTAGTAATTTCATTTTTACTACCTATAAATTCATTTTAATTGTTATTTTATTTATTGTAAATAGAGATTATTTAAGATGATTTGAAAATGACGGTTAGAATAATTATTTTTGAGAAATTGCACATCATGAAATTTTTATGAAAAGAAAGAAAAAAAAAAGTCCCATCTTCAATCCATCATCCAATCAATAGAAGTTAACTTATTAAGCTCCAACGTTGGATTTTACGAGTCAGGTAATTGATTAAATACCTGGTGAATGGAAGTGAGAAAAGTCCGTTCTTTCTCGATTATTTCCCTTTCTTTTTCATTTGCGTTCTCTTATTTAATATAGGAATAAGGTGATGCGGGTAAAAAGGAAACAACCAACAGAAGTGAGAAAAGCAACCAAATGATGAACGCTGCGATTTTATCTTTGTTTTTTTTTTTTTTTTTCACTATGTTAAGTCTTGGGTCCAACTCAATACCTGTTCTTTTTGGGTCAAATCCAGCCCAACACATATGGATCATATTTTTCCAGAAAAAATGCTGCCAGTGTGTACGTGAGGATTTATGACTTTTATACAGATGCTTGGTGCTAGCAATGAATGCTAATCACAACATCGGAGATTACTATGACTTTTCGCCGATGGCATTCTTTCCGTGGTTTAAATAAGGTTGATGTAAAAAATACTACTTAAATTTTCAATTTCATATTTAAGATTTAAAGTTGTTAAATTTTTTATCCAATCAAACTTTTACTTGTCAAAATTTACACTTATAGTTTGACTTACTAAATATCATTTCCAATCAAACTTTTGTTAATCATATTTGCATATAAAATTTAGTAATTTTAAACTTTAGGTAGGAAACTAAAAAAATCCAAAGTTTAGATAGTGATTTTGAGTTTATCCCTTTTGATAACAAGCTTTTGCCTTTTGACGTTGATCCATCGGGTAGACATAACTAGGAACACAAGTAGAGTTATATTCAATTACTTACTTTCGACACATTTAGTTCATGAAATAAAATAAAGAGGGAATGAAATTGGAATTGGAATTGGAATTAGAATTTCGTAAGGAATGAAATAAAGGTGTAATACATATTATTTTATTTAGTTAGATTTATAAATAATTTAAGAATAAACATATAATATAACTTTAAATATTAAAATATTCTCGATCCATTTTTCTTTTTCAACTAATCCTAAAGTAATAGGTGGTGATGGCTAGCGATGGCGGCAACAATGATAGCAATGGCGGCGGCGATGGTAGTGGTGGCGGCAGCGATGGTGATGGTGGAGGTGGCTACAATGGTTGGTAGTGATAGGGGCGATGGTGGCGACGACGATGACGACGACGACGACGATGGCAACAGCGACGGCGGTAGGGAAACGATGACAATAATGGTGGAGGCGATGGTGGCGGTAACAGTGGCGGCAGTGATAGTGGTTAGTGATGATGGCAGTAGCGACGACGATGACGATGACGATGGTAGTGGTGATAGTGATAGTGGTAGTGATAATGATGAGGAATCACGATTCCTTAGTTAAATCAAATAATATGGATTTTTATAAAATTACGATTCCATGATAAAAAAACCAAATAAATGTAGTGATGGTGGAATAAAGAGGGAATAAAATTCCAATTTCATGCACTGAACGTACTCTTTGGATAAGGGACTAATTATTAAGAGATTCACTTACATTGATTCTCTTAGCAGACATACATACAACTGGGAACACTAGCATAGCTATATTCACTTTGGGTAAGGGACTAATTATTATAAGATTTACTTATATTTTAAATACATAAAAGGTGTTCTATGAGGGATCTATATTGTAAAATTGTAGATGTCAATTCATATTTACTCCCAACTCTTTGAGTAGTTATTCCTTTGGTTATTTATTTTTACTCTTTGGTTGCCTTTAAAAGCACCAATTATACTACCACAAAGTATCGTTATCATCTACTGATGGTGGAATTTCAACGGTAGATCTTGTGATCAAAGATGCATGCAATGTGAATACATGTAAGTTAAGAATGGGTGTTAGAGGTTGCTTTGACATGACCAATTCGATACTTATGTTAATAGTGGTATTTTTAGAAAGATATAATATAAGGAAGAGAGTCAATAAGGCTTCCAAAAGATATCAAACCTATAGCCTTTATCTGGTATTTATTAGCATAGAGAATGTCTTATGTTAAGAAGATATATTCAAACCATGATATGGTTTAGATTTGATGAAAGATATGTTAAAGGGAATCTTTAGATCTTTCCTTAATGATCTAAGAGCGAATATGAGATCTTCAAGGGGTTGTGAGAGCATTGGTGTTACGCCTCGAAGTTGTAGAGTTAAAACAGTCCCGCCGTGTAAACTAAGTTATAACAAGAATTGACCCCATAGTGTTTATCATAGATACAATCTATATAAGGTGTCAACGATTTCTTACTTTGAAATAAATAGTTCATTTAAAAATTTAACTAAAATTTACAATAATAATTAAAATCTTAAGTCAATATATATAATTACATATACATTACTATAGAATTCTCAAGTGATTCTATATCATATCATAATAGCTACCTAGTTTACATATTGTACATCAGTTCTTCATCCTAGAGATTCTAATAAGACCTTAAACAAAAACTTAATAATAGATTGGTTGATTCTCGCTCTCTAGAGCTTCAAAAGAGAACTAACCTTTTTATAGTTGTAATGTAGTATAATTAATCAGATGTCAGGACCTGTAAAAGAATTTATGCGAGTATGAGCAATTACAACTCAGTAAGTTGAATTGGATATTCATAAATGTATACAAGCACAATTAAGGTTATTAAGCAATTATTTTTATGAAATGCAACAAACAAATACCATCACATAACGTAATTCGGTTCATTGTGCAATCAGAGTAATTTCACCCGCTTTAATCTAAGTTAAAGAGTTTTCATGTTATGCAACAGCTCACAACCAAACCTAGGTTTGTGCAATGGAGATACTGCTTTTCCTAAGATTATCCTTCGAACCAATGTCCTTATTCTCATCTCGGCCTCCTCTCCTGTCACTTAGTTTAACTAAGGATGACGAAAAAACCAATTTGCTATACAGCGCTATCTTTTTTGAAGGTATCAATGTTTGGTTGGAGAATCATAATGATTCCTTACAGGGTTGCAATGCATATCTTTTTAGGATATTTAGGTCGATTAGGATTATATTCAGTTTAGGGCGACTAGACAATTTCACGCTTCTCCAACCATAACAGTCATCAAACATAGCACAGATTTCAGCACAAAATCAGATATACAAGTACATGCATAAGACTACTTACAATTACAATTGTAATCATATGTAAACCTAAGTTTTCGAGTACTCTAAAATATAATGAAGTATTAAACCTAACTTACTTGGAATTTTGAGTTACTCAACCACTTGCTGTAGATTGATTTGTCTCTGTGTGTCCTATAATATAAATACGCTCTTTTTAATACTTATACTTAGATGATACATATTCTAAGTTAGGATTTAACTTAATTCTCCTTATATACTTATAATTTACTAACCATTTATCTTATGTTAGTTCAGGGTTCGATTTCTGAATTTGATTCCAATTTAGGTTCTAATTTGATTTCAACTACGAGTAAGCCCAAAATACTTTCGAACCTTAATGTGAAATTAATCACATTAAGTTTGAGTATCTTAATATCATATTAGGTTTTAATTTAGTATTCTAACCCATTCGATACATTCTAATCCAGATTAGAATATCGGATTTATTTCTGATATGAGAAAATTTTACAATTTTTGTATAATTACCTAAAATCAAATTTTGTACTAGATTTAATATGTACTGATATTATTATTATATTATCCAATTTAATCTATTATTTTACATTTATTAAAATTTCAATTTCACATATTACTAAATTACTCACAATTACTACATATTTCCCATATTAATTCATATTAATTGCAATTAACACTCCAAATACTAAGATTATGTTTCTACATCAGAGATTAACATATTTAAATATCTAATTACCTTCTAAATCAGTAATTATTCATTTAATTGCTTAATTAGTTCATAATTACTTAATTAGTCCAAAATTACTCATTTTTCTCATTACTTTAGGGCTAAAAAATTATTTAAAATTTTCGAAAATTAAGTTTAGAAAAATGGCTTCATAGCACTATTTTATATCACTTAAGTATTTTATGTATTTTATAGAAAAAAATTAAGCTCCAAACTACACTCCTAAGTCTATTTATTTCTAATTCTAAACATGCTCAGTTTTGTTCAATTTTTTAAGCACCTTATATTTATAGACATAATTAAACCTAATCATTGTTTTTCCCTAATATACGTACAATAAAACATTAGAATAACAAAATTCATAATTTTTTAGGCAAAATTAATAATTTTAATAAATTTTGCAAAATCGATTGAAAATTAAACTCACCAAACTCTTGGGTTTTCGGCCACCAACGACGGCCTAGGGTGTGTCGGTTGATCCAAGTGCTCGGTTTGGAGTGGGGTGATGGTGGTGGTTCGATCCCAGGTGATGGTGATGAGTGAGTTCGACCTACTTGTCCTAATTACATATATTTGGAAATTTTTTTCTAAAACCCTAATTTCTCTCGAATTTCAGTACCCTCCAAATTTCTTAATCTTCTAACTGCCTAAAGGGTCTTTTGAATTTTTTTAGCTATTTATAGGGCGATAAAGCAATTGCAATGCATTAATTTAGACAAGACAAGGTATATATCTCTTCCAATTTACCTTTTTTGTTGCTTAATTCTAATTGGTTCCTTTTTTTTTTTCCTTCTTCCCTTAGCTGCTACAACTTGATCTAGAGCATTCCCCATTTCCCTGATTTTTTTTATTTTTCTTTGATTTTTTTTATAATTTTTTTTAATTATTTAGCAATTTTGCAGCAAACTTTGAGTAATTTAAGTAATTTCGCGTATTTTTACCTACATGTAAATACATTTGGGGTATAAGTAAACACTCCTAAATATTCTTTAGATTGTTCTATAATTTTTAGTATATATATAATTTATCTCTAGTGATTCGTTAGTTATTGGAACGCATTTTACACATTTCCGATAAATAACGAGTAATATACTTAAAATTTTAAAATTTTATATTCTCTTATTTTATTACTTATTTTACTAAATTCAAACTTACGCGATCACTTTTACTAATATTTCTAGCTTTAATTTATAATTTAGGTTTGATCGGATAATTTAACTGATTACTTTAAACCTTACGTATTAAGCTTGATCCTACAGTTACTCGGCTTATATTTAAGGCTTACAATTAGGAGCTTACATTATCTTCTTTAAAAGTTAGCTAAGTTTCATAGAGCTTGTCTTATGAGTTGGACGAGTTGTTCATCGGGGTGAAGACATTATAGAGGTTAGGGATCCTCTTGAGGCTTGGTTTGGACTTACAATGTCAGCTTGAGTTTTGAGGAGTTTAGCCCATAGTTTAAGAAAGTTTGACTTAGGTACATAGGAAGCCTACGTTTTAAATGTCTTACCAACACCATCAAACCTATCGTCACCATAAGAAGAAATGCTATTGTTGGCTAGATCAAACCTATTAGACTCACCACTTTATGATGAACTAAAGCCACTTGACCTACATATAAGCTAACAAATCATATGGACTACCTAATTTATGCTTAAATCATCATTGAACTACCTAAAGGTGTGCTCGCTTCTCATACTCCCATATGTAGGAATTACCAAATCACAGTTGCTTAGAGCTACACTCATGACTTATCCTACTTTGACAAAAACCACCATTATAAGCAACATTCCCTACATATGGGTTACGAATCTCTAAATAGATCGATATTCATCAAGATCCTCAAAACCTACTAAGGGGGAGGCTCAAGTCCCATAAAATTTCTAGATATTGGAATGTTCTAAAAAGCCCTGGAAAGTCCCGATTCATTGTATCTTTGTAAGTGGCGGATAAATAACATTGTTCTTATAAATACAATAGAGATCATTGAATCAAATAAATCTCAATTGTCCTTAGATGAGACAACTTCTATATAAAGAGATATTCCCTCATTTGCATATCATTACACAATTCATGGAATATATTAAGTTTCCAAGACTTCTCTCACTACGTATCTTCTTTCTCTTCTTGGAGCTTTAGAGTGGTTTGTGTGAACAAGGTTGATTTAACTCAATTGTAAGTTGCTATGACTCTAAGTGTTGTACATGAGACTTAGTCTAAACACTTTGCGTGTAACAAGTGGTATTAAAGCCATAGTATGGGAAGTGATGGCTAGAAACATGAGTGTCGATTTTGTTGAGTATATGATACCCTCAAAAATCCTTTTATGTAAGTAGGCCAACTGATCAAGGGAGGTCTCACAATAGTGATGAATCACGAAGGCCAGGTTAGCTAGGCCAGATGGATTAGGTTTAGGGGTTGGAGGATAGTATAGGAACATGTAATGAGAAGCTACATGGGAAGATGGTTTTAGCCTTAAGCCAAATAGTGTGAAGAACCATTAAAAATGGGACAAAACTTTAGATATGGTGACAACTGTCCTAAGGAGGGAGTTAAATGACTTTTTGGGCCAATATGGAGTAAAGAATGGTCATAGACTAGGAGTGGCCTATGTAAGGCATATGAGTAAGATTGATGTCCCCAAGCTAAGTTTAACATGGTAGTTATGAGTGTAAGAGGGATCAATAATTTTTTTGGAATCTAGAAAGATACTTTGATGTTGTAGGAGTTATGGACAATTCTTTGAGGCTTCTCTATATTTCTATGCTTCATGATAACATTGTTACCTTACGCTACCTTAGAAGAAGCAAAAGCTTAGATTAGGATCACAATGAAGATTGGAAACTCAAAATTGAAGAGAAAGAAAAGATAAAGATTGAAGAAATGTTTCAACATAATTATAAATTAAAGCTCTAGCACTAAGTAATGGATATATTTGGATAATATACCTATCCATATCAAATGAGTTAATTTAACAAGGAATCATTTAAATGTAATAATGATTAACAAAGACAACATTTAAGGAATACTTAGGGAAAGTAACAAAAGATATACGTGGAAGTTAAATGTTGATAGCTAAGTATTGAAGTTATGGAAAGTAGATAAATCAATAGCTACAAGGAAAATTCAAAACAAATGGCTATTTCCTCATATGAAGCATGTTGAATGTTAAAGATATAACCATATAAAGGACATATTTCAAAGATTAACTACAAGATATAAAAATAAGAATAAAAAATAGAATTGAATTTATAGTGCAAAAGAGTTTATGTGTATGTATATCCTTTGGAACTCTTTTGTATATCCTATAAGCTATGATACTTTCTCATTTATTAATGATGTGTGAAGAAAAACAAAACCACCTAATAGTGCTTTTACCAATGGGGTTAAGCAACTTTTGATAATTATCTAGATTTATATCATATACATTAGTGACAGAAAAATAGGAGGAGAATATACTTAGTGACCAATTGACCATCATGTCTTTCAATAGCTCCAATAGAAACTAAGATGTCCCTAGTAGCTATTAGAGAGAGGGCTCATGAGTGAGAGGTCAAATTAAGGGCTAATTTTAGGATACTTAGGTTTTTAATTTGTGAAGTCATTTTCCTAAGGTGTAAAGAGGCGGGAAACAAAAAATTTGATGAAAATTTTTACAGCCATTAGAGAGAGGTTTAAGTTATTATTAGGAAATATATATCCATACATACACATACACACACGTATACACACACAAAATATATTATTAACTTTTGCTTGATAATCATAAATATTTTTTAATTGACTTTTACAGACAGATATATGAACGAGTTCCAAAAGAAAATGTAGTGTCGAATTCACATTCTTATTATAGAACTAGAGATGGATTTGCAAAAAATTAATTGTGATACAAATCAGTTGATAATTTGTTACATATTCCATCGCTAAAACATATAAAAATTGCGAAAGCACCTCATTTTAATTTGTTGCAAATCCATTACCTATCCAATTTTGCCATAAAATTTTTATCTTTAAAACCTAGTTTTCCTTGATGTTTCTATTTAGCTGTTAATTATCCTCTAATAATTTGTTGAAATTTGTTAGGTGATATGCCATATGGTGTCAGCATATACAAATAATATTAATTGTATCAAATTACCTTCTTGAGACTTGATTGCTTTTCTTTCTTTCTTTTTTTTTTAAAGTTCAATTATGTAAAAGTGCATTAGAAGTTCTTAAATTGTAGGGTTTTTGTAATTATATCATAAAACTTATGAATTTAGCAACTAAGGCTACAACTTTTCAATATGAGCAGTCGAGTCTTAAAGGATAATTAACGATAAAATAAAGCATCAAAATATGATATCTTTATTAAAAATTTTAAAAGGTTTTAATGATAGAATGAAGAAAGTCAAGATGGCTGCTCTCTCCAGCCACATATATGGTGAAGGGATCGAAGATGAAGGAAAGAAAGAAACTTCAACATGACCATATCTCTTATGGTGGTTCATAACCTATTCAAAGTAATAAATTGCTATACACAGTGGTCAAAAGCAAGACAAAAAGGAAAAATTTAAGGTTTAGTTGTTTAACTCGGCTTATAATATAGTTGTTTCCTTTTGTATTTATTAGTCGATTGCAAATAGATCATTTTATGTTTGCTTCATGTGCTCTTCATTTCTCTATCTTTGAAACCCAAAACAACTATTTTTCTTTAGTTTTATGCACTTTTAGTAAATTTAGTATATTCTATTAATTTATTCAAGCAAAATAGCAGAGTAGGGTATAAAAACACTTTTCTTGATGCTCAATTTCAAATAGAGGTGAGTAGATAGTTGGTCGATAGGATATAAAACCTTACTCGTACCCTATCTCATGTATATTAATTACTAAATTTTTAGAACTAAGAGCTATCTTATAACACTTGGAACCATTCTAGAATTCGTATTCCGTAACGCTTACAAGGTATAATAACCATGTAAAACTTATAAAACTTTTTTTTCTAATTTTCCCATAAATTTTAACTTAACACATCATTTTTAATAACAAATTCAGGATATTCTTTTTTCCTTGCCAAAATATTCTTTTCAAATATTATATGTCAAGGAAACTGGGGCATAAAATAATAGGGAGAAAACCTGCAAAGGAAAAAACTAATGGACTTGACACCATATCTAACCAAAAACCTTAAGGTATTAGGTTATGAGTCTTTTTCCACATAGATATTATTCACTTTAATTTATATCTTCAATGTGAGATCAACATCAAGAGCTCATTGATTGACTTTATTGAGCCTACCTATATCACTTGAGTCACCATCATACAACCCTTCTTCCTACATGGGATAGCTTACCCATGTAAGTTAAATAGCCATATTCATTCCGTCTTATCCTAGTCAAATTATCAACTTTGGTACCACTTGTCATAGAGAGAGGAACATTTAATAATAGGGGGAAAACTCATGAAGGAATAGATTAGTAGACTTGACAACACATCTAACTTAAAAGTTTAATGTATCAGGTTATGAGTTTTTTTCACTTACATATCATTCACTTCTAATGTGGGCTTCTCTCTTTTTCACCTACTTATACTTGTATCTCAACTTTATGTTAAGCTTGAATGTTAAATAACAATCTTTATTAGCAAAATAATGGTAAAGGCATGATGGTACAAGCACAAAGAAAAAGAAGATACAATTTCTTTAAACTGATATCAAGTATTGTCTTTGAAACTCAAGGTTGCTATTTTTTATAGTTTTATTATTAATAAAAGTATATTAAGATAAGCAAACAATGAATAAAGTTGAGGTTAGTAAGCATACCTTTAACATGAATGTGAATTAACTAAGGTTAGTAGTAACACTTCATTTTAAGTAAGAAGATATAAAAAGGTAGTAAGAGAGATATGACATAAAGTCATGGTACTTAGTGAGAGATAATAAGCTTTAGGTTTAGGATTTGTCTTGAACCTAAACATTTCTTTTCAACATAAATACAATATTATTTTTATTTTTTTAGTTTTCTTGACTAAAAAAATATAAAAATATTTTTCATTCATTAACATAGATTATATTATTTATGTCAATTTTATAGGAAGTGTATGGAGTACTAATGGAAATCAAGTTTTGAACTGATCTACAATCTTAGAAGGATTGATCTCTCAAGCAGGACTAAGGGTTTGAACCATTTAGTGGAATGGATTTTGAAGGGTTTTGTTTTAGAAGATGAATATAAATAATTTAGAAGACTTTTTAGTTCACAATATTACCTTGGACTTAACTTTAATTAAGTTAAAAGGAGACAAAGATTCTAACATGGTTGCTCATGGTTAGAAGGCCATGAACGATTTTGATTCAGCCATTAATTTTGATGTTAGTTTGCATGTGATTGTTTGTGAAGGATGCCAAGGGTTCAATCAAATGGAGGTAGGTGCTTAGAATTAGATTTGAATGAGTATAGTTTTGGAGTAGTTATGGAAGTTACTCTCATTACACTAAGGAATTTAGGGAAAATTATCAAAAGAGATGCCAAAAGACATTATAACATATTTATTTCTTAGTTTAGTTTGCATTTACTTTCTTTATTAGTAATGATACAGTTTCCTTATTAGTTATTTCTAGTCATGTAATTGCCTTAGTATATATAGCCTATGTAACACTACTGGGGAAAGAAGTTGATGAATGATATCACTCTTTTCTTTCAATGTTGTTTGATTTCCTTTCTCATTCAATATTACCTTACTTTATTAGTCTTTCTTATGATTGTAGTGAGCAAACCATACAATATGCTTGTGCGTAATATCAAGTGGTTTGTATATGGTTCAATCTTTCGTTAGTGTGTCTTATCCATTAAAGGAGTCATCGTATCCTTTTTGCTTTTTTATTGCATCTTTATTTGAGAAAATCCATAAAATAATCTTTACTCATTTGACCTAGTGGTTGAATTCTCCTAAGATCCCATTGGTTTAGTAATTGTTGGTCCCAAGCATATCTTTGGGGAGATCTTGATCGTATTTGAATATGGTTTTCAAACTTATATGCATTAAGTATTCCGAAGCCTGTACTCTATATACCTTAAACAGGTTTTTTTAGTGAATATACATATGAAGGAATCATTTATCTATACCTTACCTTATAGTAGTGGGTTCTAAAAAATTGTTACCTAGGATCTACCTAACCTTGTAACCCTTAATACCTAATTGAAATCTATTCAGTTGAGTAGAATATGTTGAGTTTCCAGTATAACAGATTATCCGCTCTAATTTTAAAGATAAGAGAAGTAAATACATATGCAAACATAAGGGAATATACAAACAATTCATTCTTTATTTTGTATTATGTTGTTACAGCAATCCACTACTTGCGATGGATCGTTCAACCTACTAATATAAGTGATTGGCAACTCAACTTTCCTATTTCCCCTTTCTTTCCCTAAAAGCATAAAATATTTGAATGACCATTTAACTATATATAAAAGTTGATTGAATACTGGTACATATATAAATGATTTAAATGACATACTTAAAATATGAATAACTTAATCCAATTTTAGTAGATAAATAAAAGGATTTCTTATGCACTTAGACTAATTTGATTCGAAGGCTTCTTGATCCATTATTTATCTCAACCTTTCATAGTTAAGCCTAAAATATGAAAGCGATTCATTTAACAAATACTCTTGACCCTTGAAATACTTGTTACTATAAATAAGCAAAAGATCTAATTAAATTGAATCCATGGCATGGTTTTCTTTCCAATTTGGTTGGAATTATTCCAAAATTAGAAATTCACGATTGATTTCGGGGAGAAAATCAATTCAAATGACTAAAAAGAAAAAATCCAAGCAAGATAATCTCATAAAAGACATAATATATTTTTGAAATTGAATTAAATCAAAAGTGTTATTCATATAATTTGGTTTCAGAATAATTTAAAAAAGAAAAAGGCATTGAAATTTGTCCCCCTCTACTTGTTAATGATGTAAAAAGAAAATTTCATGTAAACCGAAATTCAATATACATTATTATATAAAAAAATGAGTAATGAAGATTGGCCGAATTCCTGCACGGAACGGACATTGACTAGGACTACGAGAGAGCACAAAACAAGATGTCCTATTGTAAATAGTAAGTTGACAATTCTTACTGCGAAGAGGACCCGACGGCATATTCAAAGAAGAGAGGAGAGAATAGCGGAAAAAAAATGAGTAATGAAGATTTTTCATCATCATCAACGAGTCCCTTCAAGGATGATGCAGTGAAGGGGAAAGTAGCTCTGGTTACCGGAGGAGGATCAGGAATTGGGTACGAGATATCACTCCAGTTGGGCAAACATGGTGCTTCCCTTGTCATCATGGGCCGTCGTAGACACGTCATCGACTCTGCTGTTGCTTCTTTCCACTCTCACGCTATTCCTGTATCTATAATTTTGACGTATTCTTATATTTGGAGTCAAACCGATCATTCATATGTTTTTGTTGTTTAACAGGATGTCTTTCTCTTTTTATTTAATTGTTTTAGGCAATTGGAGTTGAAGGTGATGTTCGGAAGAAAGATGATGTTGCCAGAGCGTTGGAGTCGACCATCAAGCGTTTTGGGAAGCTTGACATTCTTGTCAATGCTGCTGCCGGCAATTTCCTTGCGTCTGCCGAGGATTTATCCCCCAACGGCTTTCGGACAGGTTCGTTTTTTTCGCGGACAAGAATTATTCGATACTTGTTTTACTAATTGGATATGGCTTTTAAGTTTATGCACATTTAGTTAGATTATTCTGGATAGAACATGTTCGTTTTCCTCTCCTTATACCTTAAAACATGCTGTTAGTGTTACCTGAAAAGATGTCAGTCTGTCCTTGGCTAGTTATGATCTTGAGTTAGACCATTCCGTGTTTTAATCCGCTAGAGATGATCTTAATTGCTAAAGAAACCTGTCCTGAAAATTTCTTCATTTTCATTTAGTGATCGATATCGACGCCGTCGGCACTTTTATGATGTGCCACGAAGCGCTTCAATATCTGAAGAAAGGTGGCCCTGGTAAGGACCCATCTTCGGGTGGGACGATTATGAACATAAGTGCAACCTTGCATTATACAGCCACTTGGTATCAAACACATGTATCTGCTGCAAAGGTTTGTCGAATTTCCTTAGTTTCTTTTTATAAACTAACACTGCAGTTACTACCTAGCAAGCAATTTCGATCTTTGCCTCTTACCAGGCCGCAGTTGACAGCATCACGAGAAGCCTAGCACTGGAATGGGGAACAGATTATGGTATAAGGGTTAATGGAATCGCTCCAGGGCCTATTAGAGACACTGCTGGTGCTAGCAAGCTTGCGCCCGAGGAGATTATCAGTGCAGCACAGAAGATGGCACTCTATAAATTGGGGGAGAAGTGGGACATTGCTATGGCTGCTGTTTATCTTGCATCTGATGCAGGTTAGATATCTCAATAAATAGAATTCCACTGCCTTATGCTAAATTGAAAAAGCATTTACTATGGAGCATGATTAATCTAGTGATAATGCAGTAGCAATATCGTACTCATCAGACTGCCATCACCCGTTTGGCCGTTTTAGTGATATCCCCCACCAATCATATTCAAAAATGCAAATAATGCGGATAATGCATAATTGTATTTGGATTGCTCCAATTGCTTAGTTGTTAGTCTTTTTGGGTAAGTTGCTTAGTTGTTAGTTGTGATCGATTGTAACACTTTCGAGACAGAGAATTAGAGATAGCAAATATCATACAGTAAAGCAACTAGTATTCTCAATTCTTAAGATTAACGAAAGGGAGTTTTATTGACATCGTATTCTTATGGTGTGGATCTGGTTTCAGCTTTCACATTAAGAGTCGTGTAGATTTGAACTGAATTAATTTCACAGCTCCCATGTACATTCCATAACATTATGTAAAATTACAGGGGAAAAAGGAAAAAAAGAAAAGAAAAAATCCTTGTTTTGTTTACGTCAAATGGGAGTACCAAGTTTGGTTAATTCTGCATTTTCCTAATGTTTCAAGGTAAATACATCAATGGGATGACCATGGTTGTTGATGGAGGAGACTGGTTGAACAAACCGCGCCATCTGCCAAAAGAAGAGGTAAAGAAACTTTCAAGAGCGGTTGAGAAGAGGTCAAGAAACTCGCCTGTTGGAATCTTCAATAGCAAGTTATAACCAATCCCCCTGCAGATGATTCCACGGCTACAAATTTTCATGGTTAGTTGTCGTAGTTACAACTGGAACAACAAGCTTCACAACATATGGTTGGCCAGGCCACAGAAAACCCATTAACACGATACATTTAATGTGACAAATATTAATGGGTATCTTGGATACTTGTTAAAATATCAAATTAAACAAAAAAAAAAAATTTCCACTTTTATTTTACATTTTTAAAGCATGTAAGCGGTATTGGAAAGCGTTAATCCATATTTAAGAACTTTTGAAATAAAATGCATCTCTTAAGATGTAGAGGGGGGAAAAGCAAGAGCAGGAGAATCCAGCTTTAGACTTGGCATTATTTAAATTGGTTTTGCTTTTGGGATAGTATGGGTGTGTTTCGCTGCAGTCTTTTATCTATTATTGTTTAGTTCCGGTGACAACGATCGACTCCAAATTACGGACTGGCTTAATTGTATACAAAGGAAAAAACTATCAAAATTAGATAATATGGTACCGTAAATGGATAAACCAGTCAGGCACCGTTTTAACTGTCTTTCCTTCTGGGTAAAGCTATCAAGGCAAGTACTAACAATATCCACCAGAAAGAAAATGTCAGAATATGGCAAGAAAATTCTCAAACAAAGTCGGAGGAAAGAAGTTAGAATCACGGAATAGTATAAAGCCAATTGCTATAATCTTAGTTCAGCTGAAGATTTAGAGCCAAGAATGTCGAGGCTTGCTATATTCATATTAGGCAGTGCGGCGTGTGGGATGAAATAGGTTTACCATCCCTGTCACAACTTGTCGACCAGAGGTTTTTCTCCATAGCAGAATGTCACAAATTTCAACCGAGCACTTATGTTACACGATGGAATTGAAATTGTATTCTCTTTACTCAATTAGAGAGAAAACCCTAAGATCTCTATTTAGGGTTTGATTAAAGAGGGAACCTCAAATCCATTCAGAGACAAATCCGGAATTTACCTGAAGAAATAGGACTTTGGTTACCTTTCATTTTGATCAATATAGCCCAAAGAGCAGCTAAACCAACTGCTAGATCCTAACTTCACCCTTTTTTACACCTAATCTCACACACGCATACATAAACTACAAACCAATCACTACTATGCTTCTTACAAACACACAGGCATATCACAATTTCTATAACACTCGTTAGGAACCATTGTTCTTTTTGCATGAATGTACACAAAAAAAGGAACAATCCTATACTCAACCTTAGCTGAAGATTCAAATATAACAACTTGCTATGTTATCCCATCAGTGTGGCAGATCGCATGATTTGGTATTTCCTCACCTTAAGACATCAGAAGTTAGCATCCTAACATGGAGAACTATATTTTTAGCGAGGAGCCTAGCTATCCTGACTTTTCTGTTAAACCCCCCCCCCCACCCCCCCACCCAAAAAAAATGAAAGAAAGAAAGGAAAAGAGGGAAAAAAAAAACCCTAACGTTGACGATTTTCTCCACAGGAACATTACAAAGCAGTATTTTAACACTACTTTAGGAGTCCTTTCGCTTATTGCTTTGCCTCCTGACGTGCTTCCAATTCAAGCGTTACAACCGTACAGGAACACGCATTGATGAGTTCAACAATTAAAACATATCATAAACAAAAATATGCATTCCTGAATGTGTAGGATATAAGACCAGAAATTTTGACATAATCTGATGAACAGATGACCAATTCCCTCCCATCCACAACTTTGCATAAAGCAGTATATGCTGAAACAATTGCTCAAGATATGAACGAAAAAAGAATACATTTCACGAACCACAAAGGATAAATTAGCAGATATTCCTGTCTATGATCCAGGAAAAATCAGACCATGATCTGATCTGTCTACAAACAAAAAAAAATCATAATTATTGTTACATGTATTAAGAAAAGTCAACATAACTGGGATTAAGCACGCTTGCCGCTGCTGGGATTGGACTTTGGGCAAAGGAGCCATCTTCCCTTGGCACGTCGCCTATTCAACACTGCTCTTCCACTAGTAGTTCTCATTCTTCTGCGGAAGCCATGAGTCCTCGCTAAGGACTTCCTTGATCTGTTCCTTTTTGTTTGGCAAAGAGCAGCCTTCCCTGCTCTCACAACCAAACCACGGCGTTTGACCGTTCCTATTCCTGTGTGGCTGTCAAAACCCAACTGCAATGATGAACCTGATAATGACAAGTTAACTAGAGTCATCTCTGCCCCCTCTCAATAGATGCACATATGAAAACAAAGTGATAGGAAGTGAAAGAAGTAAGGAAACATGAGATATGCTTTAAGATTTATACATTTTCAACCTAAGATCATGCTATCTTAAGAAGGACAAGCCATTATATGCCATCACAAGGGAAGAACTAATATGTCAACTTCTTATAGCTTTCAAAAGAACTATCCAAGTAATGGATTAACGATGAATTCTGAATTCTTTCAAAATTTACAAATGCAATAAATCAATCAAGATGATAAAGAGTAAATTAAACACAAATTGGAAACAATGTCAATCCGCACTTTCCCATGGGGATGCATTCTCAGCCAGTTATCACTTATTTGCTCGAATCGATTATCTTGAGATGAAGTGTCGACCAATAAATATAGAGCGGACACAAGATAACCTCAAATATTAAAATTTCCATGCTTCATATATATATATATATATATATAAAGGTTTCCCTGTTCCAATTCAGTTTCCTACTCCGTGTCTCGACAATCAGATGCTTTCAGAAGTTATGATTGTTTTACCTCGGGTCCTACTTTTAGCATATGGTTCATGGGGTGCCTTAGAGACACCCAATTGAAACAAATTAACAAATTTTTTCGAAAATTCAATTTCTATATCCAGACCTCAAGATGTTGGTTTTGTCCACATGGAAGCAAATAAGGAAACACAAAATTTCCCCGTAAACCTACATCCATGATCCCGATGCTTTTCGGGGTATGCTTTTCACTTTTTTAGCTCAAACAAACAATATATCAACGCAAGCATTTACACAAACGGCTGGTAACAGACGGCAAATGAGACACAATAGCAACATTTTAAACTTCAAAACCAATAATACTATTTATTATACACGACCCAGGAATCAATTCAGTGAAACTACTAACAACTACAAAAAAAATTAAACAAAACGCAAAAAAAATGTAGCGAAGTGGAAATTGAACCGAGTAACTAACTTACCTGAGAAAGAGGAAGGGAAAGAGAGAGAAGAAGATGTGGAGCAATGCAAAAAAGGAGAATGGAGAAGAGAAGGGTTGGGTTTGGAAATGGCGTTGAGATGGAGAGAGGATTTGGTTCGGGATCCGGTGAGAAAGGCGAGAGAAGCAGATGTAGTGGCACGAGCAGACAAGGACGACGTGTATGTGGTCAAGAGAAAAGAGGAAGGAGAAGGCAAAGAAACCAAGGAAGCCATTTTTCGTTGCTGTCGATGTGTCGTGCTGCTTAAAATTACAATGCTTCTGTCGTCGTTATTTTATCCACATAGAAGAGAAGCTGCAGCTTCTGCCTTATCCTCTGTCTCTGTCTCTGTCTCTCTCTCCGTGGGCTTTTGATGGAGATGGAAAAGTGGGTTATTGTGAAAGACACTGGGCCTCAGCCCAAATATGAGACTTATTACTTATATTGTAAAACTTATAAAATGATTCTTATTCTGACATCGTAGAGGAAGGTTATGCTATGTTGTACTCTTCGTATTGTGCTCTTATTGGCTTAAGAATAATAGATATCTAATCAGATATGGTGTAAGATGATTATACTATACTATATTCCTTATATTATGCTATCCAACCTAAAGTGTTTATTTTAAACATGGTATAAGATCTTTATATACCGTCTTATTTTATTGTATTGTTTTAATAACCAAATACTATTATATATGCTAACTTGATAGGCTTGGATGGATTGTAGGCTTTTAGGGGAGATGAGAATTAGGTTGCTGTGAAAGGTATGGAGCCTTAGCCCAATTTTCAATTTGTGGGCTGTGTCGGATCAAAATTAGGTGTAAATTAAGATATTCACACTTTTAGATTTTTCTTTATTTTAACATAATCGATCTCATATTCCATTTTACCATTTATTTTCATTTATTTAAGTATGAATCGTTGAATTTATAGTTTATTCAATGGTTTAGATTTAAAAGAATATAAATTAAAAGTGAGATAAATGACAGAGTAGGTACTTTAAAAGATAAGGACAGTAGTATAGAAAAATTATATTTTTATACAAGTTTCATGGCTATACAACATGTGCTTTATTAAATTATATTTACATTTTAGTATATTGAAAGTATCAACCATAGTTATCAACGTATTTTGTTATTTCTCCCATGTTTTATAATTTGACTTCTAGGAGCTATTTCTTTCTTACTCTCAAACTAAATTATTTGAGCCTACAATAAGTATATGTTGAGCAACTGTTGTTTGTTTAATATAAGAGAAATCTCATGTTCTTTGGAAGAAGTTCTCATTTACATATGTTCACTTTTATTTTGGTTTTATAATTTAGTCATTAACCGAGTTATAGAATTTTAAAAATGGTCCCAAATCAGATTTTCCAGAAAATGATCGCTTGTGTGCCTAATTATGATTTTGTCAGTCGCATTGGTGTCCTAACTTTGTGAAGCCATTGATTTTAGACACTTGTACACATTCATCCAGGAAGATGAGGAAGATCAAGTATGACTAATCAAAATAATTATATTTTCTTTGGAATCAGAAAAATAAATCATAAATGTTAAAACTTTCAAGTTTTATGCAACTTTCAATCTTATCGATCATAGTCTTAAAACTTCTCACGTTACATCCGCATTGTATGGATAGAATACAATACTCTATTTAAAATGTAACTTATTATTTAGTATGTAGGAACTATCATAAAATCACTGTCTTGTAAAAACGAGTATAAAATATCTTATTTAACCTATGAGATTTTTATTATATTTTTGCGATACAATTTTTTCGAAGTAAGTTACCGATAACCTATTAACTTTTCCAATTAGTATATGGATCAATATATTAATTTTCAACAAATTTAATCTTAAACTTATCAAATTCTACAATGGGCAAAAAAGTTCAAGGCATGAGTATGTCTCCATAAGTTTAAAAAAATATTATATTTTATTATATTTAATATCATCAATTAAGATTCTTTATAGGATAAGTATAAGGTGTCTCGAATCTTGTACTTTATATATCTTAGAGTATTAGTTTTAGGGTGGGTATAAGGTAAGAAAATGTTGAATCAATACCCTACCTAATGAGAAGATTGCAAAACATTTAAATAAAACATATCCTATAACCTTTAATAGTCATTCAACCACATAAGGTAGAGTAGATTTTAGGCTTTCGATAGGGTTACTTAATCACACTGTTATATGGTAGTGTTATGGCATGTTTTCATATTTTCTTCATTGCATGTTGTAGTATGACATGCCTATACCTAGATAAAGGGTTGGTTTTAAACCAAAACTTAGCCTGCTTGATCACAAATTGTGAACTGGCTTGTCAAGTAATTCAAAACTATCGGTTTATATGGGTTTAGATGGATTAACACCTATGATCCATAGAATCGATGGTTCATTGGTTGGTCTAAAAAAAAAAAAAAACTATATAGGCAAAGCCTTGAAGTACCAAGTCTAAAAACTTATTATTTGAGTTAACAAGAGAATAATATTTTTACGAGAAATAAATTCATATGATTGACTACTTGGGAGCAACGTGATTTAGTTGTTTGAATTACCATTTCTATTGATTTTACATGATCATATCAATAATAGTAATTAATAACGATAGAAAAATAAATTGGTTGATAAATGTGATATAAGTTTTAGCATCATCGGATATAATCAAAATTTAAAACACTTATAATTAGATAAATATGTGGATGATCCGGAATCTACATTTAATCAACACATATTTGTTAAATGAAAGAAAAAAATAAATAAAATGTAAAATAGATATAAAAAATATAGTTCTTCGAAGAAAAATTTACAGTACAATTAAACTAGGCTAGAATCATGGGTGCACGAGCCGATCAGAGTTCATGATTTTTTGAACCATGACCCAATGGTTTGGGATTGATTTTTATGTCTAGACATGCCATATTAGCAAATTTAAAATGGTTGCTATTGCCAACTTGTAATTTCATATATATTAAATTCATATGTATTAGCAAGAATCTAGTAAGATATGATTCGACAATATCATTAGTAGTATTAGGCACAAGTTTTGCTAGAAAAACAAAAAAAAAGTGTGGTAATTGGTTTGAGTTCAATGATTAGTAAATCAAGGCAAAAAGAAAAAAAAAAAAAGAAAAGAAAAAAATGAAGTCGCTTGCCTTGATTAGCAAAATTGAAGACAAAATTTACAATCGGTTAATTGATAGTCCCCCGGTGTTTTTTGTTACAGCTATTAGAAATTAGTAACAAACTAGTTAGAAAACAAATGATTAAGAAACTAATGTTGTACAAACTAAGGATATTCAATAATGAACGAAATAATCAAAATTAGTTTTCCTCCATAAATTTATATTTAATGATTATATTTAATGCTCTTTTTTTTTTCTCTACTTTCAATTTCCTATTGAACTGTTTTTTTTGGGTATATTTTGTTGATAATAAACCTTACACAGGTATTATGTATTAAGTTTATTTTTTTTCATAAATTGATAGACAAATTTTAACTCATGCAATAATATAAGGATAGAAATTTTATTCTTTTAGGATCTTAAAAGATGCACTGAGCACCCTTAATCATTCCTTAACAAAATTTTTTCATTCTATTAAGTTTAAGGAAGTAAAATGCTTTTATTTATATAAGATATAATATAATTATAATTATAAGAACAAATGGATATTTTTCTATGATTAATTTAAATCTTGATTTTATTATGATAAATCCAAGCCCCAGTTACATGGTCGTGCATCTGTCGTCGTTGATTAGAGTTTTCTAAGTCAAAAATCAGCATAAGATCGGGCTCAGGTTTAAAAGAGTCGAGAGTAACTTTAGTGCTTTTCCAAAGTCATATACAAAAATTTCAAAAAGACTTGATGGATGCTCTTTCAACATTTATAGATATGTTTGGGAGTGATCCAGGATCATATAATTGAAGAAAGGCAAATTTAGAATTACATCAAAATTTATTTTACAAAATATATATAATATGTGCGCTTCTTACTTACAATTATTATTTTTTTTTTTCGAGGTTCAGGACTCTTTTTAGCTTCTGCTTGGGTCCATTCCATCATGAAGGCAGCTCAATTTTCACTCGCGCCGTGTAGCATAAGGGACACGGATATACCTCCAGAAGAAATTGTTACAAGAAAGCGCTAGCCTTGCTGATGACTTAGTCATGTCTACATACATAAGCTTGTTCTTATTAAACTAATTGCTAGTTTAACACAACGCGTGCATGCATGACCCACGTCCCCTTTTAAATAACGATGTCTTCTACGACTTTTGGTTTTGGCGATCGACGTAGTGCCATCGCAATCTTATTGCCATGTTTATGGGATTCCCCAGATTCGTACGCTTATTGGTTGTTATTCCCTAGAATTCATTCCAAAGGGTAAATCTGCTGAATGTCTAAATCTCATATTTCAATATGGAAGAGGCCGAGCGGAAAAAAGACAATGCTTTTGTATAAAAATATATGCTTTTTTTTTTTTTTAATCATTAGAGAAATATGGGCTTCATTCAGGTTTGCGTTCTATTTGTCTCTCCTATAAATAAATAGCGAGCAGAGCTGATTATATATCAAAAGCAACAGTAAGAGATATTGATAAGTTAAAAAATTTAGCCTCCATTTTCTCGAGCTTGATTTTACTTCATCGAATCAAATTTAAATTTGAGTTATTTAAATAATTTGTTACATTAAGTTTAACTTTCATTTATTTACCTCAATTAGTTTACAAATTTAATTGAGTACTAATCAAATTTACGTTTGTATGAACTAATTTTAACTTTAGCCTAATCGATGTGTTTTAAATAACATCCAGAGTCATTGAATTATATGTACATATTTCCCAAGGTAGAGTTGGCGGGTCATGAATGACCATCGTCAATACCAATCGAAAGACGACAAATAAACTGCGGTTGTTGGCTTTATAAATATTCATTGATTAATTTCATCGCGTAATGTTTATCCTCGTGGAGCACGTTCCTTTATGACATCGACCGATTACGTCAGTTGCCGGCATCATCATAGGTTTATTACTAACGAGGAAGCTTCTAAGACCATAAATATTGCAAGATTCTTGACACGTACTACAATGCTAAAGCAGCTCACTTTTTGGATTTTCTATACAATACAATGCTCTGACAAGCTAAGTTAAAGAGCAACTTCATTTTTCTTTCTTTTTTTTGAATTTCTCAATTGTTAAAATAGTTGTAATTGGGACACTATTTAGTTAACGACCCGTAATCGAAGGTAGCTTTAAAACTTTAATAAAGGAAACTCAAGGGTAAATTGAGAAGTTGCATAAGAAAGAGAATTTTTTGATTTATTAATACAGTATATAGAATTAAGAGAAAGTTATTATGAGATAAATATAGTTTAAGAATATTGCTCGTTTCTTGACGAGCTTCTCAAGGTCCAAGCAACACTTCATTACTGATGGTTGAAGTTTTCATAAGGAATGTTTCTAAACAACCAAACAAGCTTTCCAATTTTTTTTTTCTTCTTGTTTTTTTTAAGTTTTGATTGATTGATGTATGTTCTTAGGATTCACAAAAATGTGAAAAAAATGTTGAGGACCTTTTGTAAAGGAAGTCAGAGATAAGGTATTGTGCTCTTAGGAAGAGAGTTTCTTAAAAAATTAATATAGCATATGAGAATTTGAAACAAGTTTTTTAGAATAAACATGATGAACAAGGTCCTATAATCTCTATTATGAACTTTTATTGAATTTCACTATGATTTAAATAAGTTGCAAATAAAAAGTGAAGAAATTCTAAATAAAGAATAGAATAATTGGAAGTTAGAATACTGAGATTCTATCTATTTTTTATTTGTTATATATCAATGAAACTTGGAGTTGAAGTCAATTTTTGATGAAGAAATGCCATGATAATGCAGAAAGAAACTTGGATTGTATCATACTAGACTAAAAGGTTACTTAGGTGCAAATTTGTGGTCATTAGTATTGATGGCATTATTCCACTTAGTTGGATTTACACCTTTAAATGATGGAGCGATTAGCTAAAGCTCATAGAAACAAATTTGTTTATCACATTCGATAATGAAGTTCGAATTCATAGCCTTAGAATGCCGGAGAAGATGCCAAATGGTAGAGATACTTATTACTAGAAGTTTATTTATGGCTAGAACCTTTAATAGACATTTCTGTCTTTTTCTGATTGTTAAAATACCAGGTCTTACATTTATAGTAAAATAAATAATGCAAAGACTAGTCATATGGGTCTAAAACATAGGTATGTAAGATGATTAATTGAGAATATGGTGATAACTATACCTTTTTAAGCATTAAGAGTAATCTAGCGAATTAATAAAAAAGGCTTTATTAAGAGATTTAATTAAGACCCGATTCACTATAATGCATTTAAACCCTATCAATCAATAGAGATGATAACCCCACTTTATATTGTCATATTCCTGCTTCATAAGTTTAATGGGTAAAAACAGTTACTATTGACTAAAAATTCATATGCCTTAGTGACTAAAAAGATAATTTAATATTTCGTAATAGATCAATTTTTTTTTATTAAATTTTAAATGTATTTCGAATGAATTCTGCTTAAGTGAATAGAGAAGTGGTACAACTTATAACAAGATATAATAAGAGTTTCTCCTAGAAATATTTACGAAGTCGTGAAGAATACAAGGTTGTAGTAGGTGTTTCGATTATTTAAAAAAAAAAAAGTAAAAAAGTAGTTAATTGGTTTTTGTTGTTTTGTGACTCCGTTGGTTATGACATATGGCATGTGGATTAAAAGCATAAAGTCACATACACCATATAATAACTTTGAGACATTTATGCAAGAAGATGATTCAAATCCAATACCACTTTTATTGCATTATCATGTTTTGGTAATGATGATTAACACCATTAGTAATCTAGTGAGAGAATATTATATAGATCACCAATCAAGAACTTTCAATTATTTAACTAAGCACTTAGATGGATAGTAATAATGGTAACATGACTGAACATTAAGCTAAAAAATGGAATTCTTTCGAATCTTCTCTTGATGATTTGAACATAGTGTGAAATTGGGAATGTAGACAACCACTTTGTTTAAAGAAGTGGGATGCTCTGTTTTCTTACACCCTGTAAAAAAGCAAACTCTAATTCTCAAGGACTTTGGTCAAGTCTCGTTGCATGAGTTTTGAGAGAAGTGTAGCATTTGCTTTTGTTTTATGGCTTTTCAATTGAATCAACGTGCGTGTCAATTTAAGCAACACAAATGAGCTTAATCATTGTTAAAGTTTATGATGTATTTTCAACTGTACCAAAATTATATTGTTTCTGCATAAAACTAATGAGATTTCTACTCGTTATTCTTGAGAGCTCAGTTGCACCCTGTGAGATATACACTTATTATAGTCCTCGGAAAATTCATGCGTATGAGGTGCAAGGCTCTTTAAGGAAAGTGATTTATGTACCTTTAAATCCAACATTTCCCTTTATTTTCTGAATTGCAAGTGCTAATATATTGTGATAAGTAGCAACATGCGTATAATATATATGTGTAATATAAAGTAAACACTATGTCGTATTTATTATATTTTACATAATTTTATGCATGTTTTATAACATATAGCAAATATTACAATATAACAAATCTGTAATCATATTCTACAATGTATAGTGTACTATCAATTATATAATAGATATATTATATGTAATAAACGACACATATAATAAAATAATAATTACATTATATTTTGTAGTACATTATTACATATTTTATTAAATTATATTGTATAGAACTTTTACGCAGTACAATGTACAAAGTCTAACATGTACAATTTATAATAAAACATTTGATTTTTTTTTTTTGTTATTATAAAAGAATTTACATCATTTACTATTACGCAGTTCAATGTCCAAATAGATATTGAACAAATCTAGAATGTTGATTTCGTTCCTCAAACATTCCTCCCCTATATGACAACGGATAGATGCTGAACAACTTGCGAAAATTGGGACATATGGACATATTTGCACGAGAAATTCTCAATTCAATTAATTTTTTTTTTTTTTATTGATAACGTAGAGAACACGAACCAGAGCATCGAATGTAATAAACAACGCATTGGATAAAATAATATATTTCATATATATTCCGTTATATTTTGTAGTACATTACATATTAAATCATATTATATGCCGTTATGTAGTATATAGTTATAAAAAAAGGTATAATCTCATATATATTAGACATATTATATGAAATAAACGATGCGTAGGGTAAAATAGTATATTTCATATGAATTATATTATATTTTGTAGTACATTACATATTAAATTATATATATCGTAACTTAATCTATCACAGTATATATCAAATTATATTATATTAAATTATATCAGACACCATTATACATTATATAGTTATAATAATATATGATTTTTTGTTATTAAATCTTAATTTGAGGGATAAATATATATATAATCTCTTTTCATGAATTCAAGATGGAATCGCACTTCATAAATTGGGAATGCAATTTCACTTATTAGGAGAATACCGTGATTCCATTTTTCAAAGCCATATCCAATAGGGTATATTGAACTAAACTAGGAGGGTGATTTTGTTCCATATACATTCCTCCTTTCGACACGACATTGGATATAAATGCTAAAAACCTACGAAAACGGGGAAATCTTTACTCTATGGACATTTTCCCACGATTAATTATGAACATACTTGAAACTGTATATGGGTAATCGAGGGTAATAGAGAACATGGACTAGAACATTAATCAAATTAGAGGATTCATGCCTCTTCATTTGATATCCTTCCTTCAACAAGTGTCATGCCCTTTCTCATAAATCAAAGAGGAAGTCCTGGAAGCGGTGGATTGAATTGGAGAACTCCGATTGATGCTGCCATTCCAAAGAAGGTACTGAGGTCTCTCTCGAGTCTGCGAAATTCTGTACCATGCAAATATCTTCCACCTGGAACATCTCAAAGCACAAGTTTTGGAGGTCATGATCCACATCCAGTAAACATGTTTGATTATTGCCAGAAAGATCATAGAAGCTGGTAGCTGAGTTTGATGATGAACTTTCTGCAGAGAATAATTTATGTGGGATTGGAAAATTATCATCGCCCGGAAGTCCTCCAAACCCTGAATCTTCTTGAGCATCATCCTTCTTAGGAACAAGTGGGATCAAGGTGTCCGTGATCTCTTTCTGAGGTCTCTGCTCAACATCATTGACATTAGCAGTATCTTGCAAATTTGGTGTGTCCTTAGTGGTATTAGCTTTTATGTTGTTACTTGAGAAGCGTTTCCTCAAGCGTGCGTTCCAGTAATTTTTTACTTCATTGTCCGTTCTTCCGGGAAGCTTAGCTGCGATTGCAGACCACCTGCATAAATACCATAGAAGATTAATCAATTACAATCTACCCTCATCGTAATTTCTTTCAATTTCATCAAAATAGATAAATCAATAAATAAATTAATTTATGCTGACTAACATTAGTATTGGAATGATTATAGCCTGCGTAGGAAAACACCAAACAGTTTTTCTGATTTAAAAATTGCATACTTTCACAAATTAATGATGAAATCCTTAATAGAAATTCATCATCACTTTGTTGTGCTTATTTTGGGAATTGGAAGGGAATAATTATACTAGAAGTTTTATATGTTCGTGCTAAAATTCAATTGAGTTCTTTGTGCTTGTGCTGGAATTCAATTAAGTTCATTTCCATTTAGTCATATATATATATATATATTGAATTGGATCATCTAGAGTTATTTTATGTAAAGTTACAAATCATTTATTGATATTATCTAGAATTTTTTAAAATATCTTTTGTTTTTTATTTTTTTCGTATATTTTCCATTTAAGTGCTTTTATTAGCATCTCCCATGATTAATATCCATAAACATAGAAGATTGGTTTGGTGTGCTGTAACACAAAGACAGAGAACATAAATTAAATGGCTCTCCCTCATAATATGGGAGACTTAGTTGTATTCTGTCACAAATATAAGAGGGTTATAGATAGCTTGACTGAATTTTAGCACAAAAAGTGGAAGATTTTGAGAGCTCATTTCACAAACTATCCCTGGAAGATCGGGGTGATATGATAATAATATATTCTGACTTGAAACGAGCATAAGGATACTTACCGGTTACCAAGCCGCTGCTGCAACATGATGATGGTGTCTTCTTCTTCCTTGGTGAAGTTTCCACGCTTGATGTTGGGCCTAAGGTAGTTCACCCAACGAAGTCTGCAACTTTTCCCTGTTCTCGCTAAACCTGCATCACACATGTTGATCCCATATCTATCAGAAATAGAACCATCAATCAAAAGGAAATCGATTTTCAAAATTCCTGTACCCCCCGGATTAGGAACTAACTAATATATGGTTTTTTCTTTGAATGAACCAGATGATTTTTTATTTTTCAATAAAAAAAAATTTAGTCCGACAAAGGAAAAGGAATCCTAAACATATGGATGTTTCATTAAATTAATATTACCAGCAGGTCCAGGCATGTAAGTCCAATTCCAGATGCCATATCTCTTGATGTAGGCTATTAGCTTCTCATCTTCCTCAGCACTCCATGGACCCTTCTTCACACCATTATCATCATGTCCATGGGGTCGAAGCCTTGGCATTATGTTCAGGATTCCTTATGTAACTTAGTGAGTGCTTTCTAGTGGTTGGAAGAAAAATACTTGGTAGCAGTATGATATATGTGAAGCCCAAAGCCCAAATATGATGTCTTGCATATTCTATATATATATATATATATATCTCCGTATAGAGAGAGAGAGTGTGTGTGTGTGTGTGTGAGTGAGTGTCATTGCTCGTGGGTCAAAGAAAAAACCTTTTTCTAGGAATTTTCTCAGCTTATACAGGATCATATGCTTACAGGAAGAAGGTATTCGCTATTCTTGTGAGCTAGCTATAGAAGTGGGAAGTGGGAACATCATCTATTTTGAATATATTATATGCCCTTTCAATTATTATCTATTTTGGCAGCGATAGATTTATTTATCTTAGCAACACATTATTCATTAAAAGTATGACAAATAAGAGTAAGAAAACTGTACGAGGATTATGCATCTCATTACTTTTATATATCATAAATTTCTTGAAGGGTATTACTTAAAGTAGATAGATAATTGTGTATTCAATTTTTTTTCCCCCTATTTTAACCGATTGGAAATGACTTTAACTTCAGTGATCGAGATTTCCACGGAAATTTATTTGCCACAATTTATAGGTGTTTCATTTGCAGTTCGTTACCCATCGTAAATTCAAAGTTTGTGGAACCTTAACTTTCACACTATGTTTCGATTAGAGGGAGGAAAATGGAGAGAAGGAATTGATAAAAGATTAAATTACTTGGAAAAGAACGAGAAAAGCAAATTATGAGTCCGTGTGGTCTATTTTTTCAACATATTTTTGGTGTCTTTCTTATATCAATTTGAATCTTTCATTTGACAAGATAAGACATAAAAAATATTAAAGTACAGTTACATATATATCCCTATTTTAAAAATAAAATATATCTAATAATTCCCTATAAATTTAAATTTATCTATTATCTACTTTATTCATTTTATATAATTATCAATTTAATTATCCTTTTTTAAAGCATAGAATATATATTTTTAAATCTTTTCTCTTTTTTACTTTCCAATTCTTATATTCTAATAACTATTTTCATCATTATTATAAAATAAAATAGCTAAGATATAGATAAAAAAATTTCCCAAGTACCAAATTTTAAATAAATAAAATTAGATACCGAATAGATATAAATAAAATATAAATAAGATATAAATAACAAAAAGGAAATCTAATAAAAACTTACATATAAAATGATTTAAAGTATCTTTTTTATTTCCCTAATTATAGGAGCGTGGTGATTTGCATCTTGATTTATTTCAATAAAAGATTAATGGTGATACTATTAGGTTATAATGGTTTTAGTAATGATTTTAAAAAATTTTATGCACTTTTTGGTACTTTAACTAGTTTCATAAAGATAAATAAGTTTTCAATTTGTGTCACCCACCTACTAAGTTACGCGCAGCATTTATCTTTCTCTATTACCCTAGTTATTTCCATTGACTATTTATAATTTTCTAGTCTTATGGTCAATGAGGGAGAAGCTTAATTAAACGAAAGTGAATTATTATGATAGGACATAATTTTTACGTCACTTTCAAATTAAAAGTACGTTCATATTAATCTCCTTGGACTGATATTATCGTTATTTGTAATTTAACTACGTAAGCCACTTCAAATATAAAAAATTTAATAGTAATAAATTCGTAACTAGTTTATTAAATATTATAAGAGATCTCGCTTTGAACACTACGATTTTATTTTTATATAATCTTATTATGCTAAACATCTCATGCTAGTAATTTTAATTGTGATGGTTAAAATTTTCTAGGTTGTCCAATTAGAGTTGAATTATTATTTATAGATATAAATCCAAAAGTAATCTCCCTTTTTTTTTTAATACTCTTCTATATTCAAACTTTGGGGTGAGACAATGAAATGGTCTTATTAAAGTGACATCAATGTTAAGAAGTTTTATACTAGCCGGTGATTTTTTAGGCACTCATAGCAAATTAAGAGAATGGTGTAATATCCAATAATAATCACTTGAAACATTTTAACTAACTTTATTATATTATCTTTACTGTTAATAGGGGTTTTTAGATATGAGTTATTTAGGTCTGTATCCACCTGATTGGGCTTATGGTCTATGCCATGCCTCTCTTGATCTAGCCTCCATGCCCTTACGGTTGGTCTCAGCTTAGGCCTAGTACACAGGCTATCTAACTTTAGTGGCCTTCAACGACTAGAAGACTGTAAATAAGGCTGTGCGACCAGGTCAACAATCACCTCTTACATTTGCGGATTACGTTGGATCTTATACTCTATTACCCCATTGCTTATGGATGTGGTTTTTGCTTACTAACTCTTCTTCAACTACTGACTCTCCTCTTCTATAAATACGAGGTTACCACATAATGGTAAATTACTTGATATTTCGCATATTATAACCTAACTTTTACATTCGAGTACTTTTACTCTTCTCGTACACTAATCTAATTTAAGTAACGAAGTAGTCACACCAAACAATACCTCAACATCTCTTATTGTTCTGTGTTTTGCAGGCTCGCATAGTTATACGAGACCTAATCTCAACTAAATCTCTTTTTTGGTACTTATCTTCCACTTTACCAAGTAAAATAAAATGACAATATCAAAATAAATTATTTGGAGACTTATAACCATTTATTTTGATATTTCATAATAATATACAGGATGGGTCAAAAGGAATGAGCAAGTGGGATTCCAGTTGGCTGTTTTAAATTTAGACTTAAACCTTGAGGATAAACGTACTGCACACGATAAGAAGCAGTGATGCAGAGAAGTCATAGTTAAAGAATAGAAAAAATTCAACCTTGTTTTTGTTTTATATTCATGCAAATTTCTATATTGAACAAATTAGGGCTTTGTTAAAAAAATTAATACAAAATTAAGAATTATATCCAACTAACAAATTGCGAAAGAATTCATACACGTTAAGGAAACATTCTATCTTATTAAGATTGTAATTTATTAACGGTTTATGAATAATTGTTTCAATTATCAATTTGCACTACCAATTTTGTATACGGTAAGTAGCTATTACACCAATTTTCTAATTTTGTAACAATAGAAAATTAAGGATATATTTTAAATCCAAAAAATGTATTTTGCCATTTTATGCCAAGCACTTTTGAACCACCGGGAAGCCATGGTAACTTCAATTTATTGGGAATATTACAGTAAAAAGTAGACGTGGCCAACTTTTTGGAATACAGATTTAGTTTCCATTTGTTTGAAGGAAAATCTCTTGTAAATAGAAAAAATTTTCCATTGAAAATATTTTCTTGAAAATTATACATTTTCAGATGTTTGGATGCCCTTATAAAAATATGTCGAAAAGAATATTTTACTGTTTGATATGAATTTTATGTAAAGTGTAGTTATAAAAGTATTATCAGTGTATTATCATGAATGTATCATAAATCTTTCATATAAAAGTTTAATACGTAGACTAATTTTTAATGCTCGTTATTATAACCTCTTTGGTTTATATTTTAAAATTTTATCAATAAATGCCTTAAGTTAATTTTTTCATTAAATTCCTTTCATATTTATAATAATATAGGTTGGTTCTAATAAAAATCCAATTGAAATTAGTTTTAGAAAGTTTAAAAACTTGTGGAAACTATTTTGGAAAATGAAGTGTAAATCGTTTCTTTGAAAAACCTAGGGATTTTTCCTTACATAGGAAAATGTTTTCTACTTAAAAGGACATTTTCAACTTAACAAATAAAGGAAAAAATATTTGCTGGAAAATATTTTCTCTAACACAAAAAGGGCCTTAAATAGCTTCTCTGCTGCACGTGCTATTATTACAATAAGGAGAAAATGATTGAAATAGGTGCTTTAAAAAAAAATAAAAAATTTACTTCTATAATTTGGTAACTGCAGCTATTGTTTATAAACTGCCACTAACTTAGAATCGCAAGATTTGCCCAACCTAGATCACACAATAGGGTTAGCAATATTGCAATAAGACGAAGGACCTTGAGCTGAATCTTTGTACAATAATGTCAAAGACACGTTAACATAGTACCTGGTTCGATATTGGTCGTTGGAGGCTTTACATGAACAAGGTTCCTTCTTGGAAACATTATATCTCCATTACCTATAGTAGCAGCACAGTATGATAAGAAGGAGAAAAAGAAAGTCAAGATGAATGAAACGAGATGGTTCCCAGAAGCAAGATCATCTCCATCGCTCGGCACTTATCACGTTTTTTTAGAAAAAGCAACTCAGTTCACTGTTGGAGTGCGTAACTTAGTCAAACCACGCTGTTAAGCAAAGCAACGTGAAAAGTGAATTTATCTTTTTTTTTTTTTTTTTTTTCTTTTGTTATTTTTGATTGGTAGTATAATTGTATCAGGGCCTACAAAAACATTTAGAAAAATGTTAAGAAATTTTTGTGAAGAAACTAAAGAATAAAGTTACGAATTTCTTGATAAAAGAGTTATTTAATATGTTGATATAATATCTAAGAATATAAAATAGTTTTTTAAAAATATAGATGATTTAACATATATCTTGGGCAATTTCCTCATCATGAAACACGCCTTTAATTTGGAAAATTATAACAGTTAAAGGGCATCTTAAACGCACGTTGCTTAGCATGATTCTCCAAGGCTTTTGGAGTTCTTTCCCTTAAACGTGCGTTGTTTGGCCGAGAAATATTCCTTGCCAGAGTAAAGTTTTAGAACTTTTTTTTTTTCTTAAAGAATTTCATAGTATTTATTAATATTAATATTACGGAAAGTGCCTTAACGATAAAGTGCATAAAAATGGTTTTAATACACTAGTCAATTACAAGTTACCATGATCCATAAACAAACAGAAGTGACATATTCTGACAGAGGTGGGAAATAGAACGGTCCATGTCTTTGCAATATTTAGCAAGTCCATCATTTTGTCGTCCTCTTAAGCACTTTTTTCACCGAGTTAATAATTACTCGTGCGTATTCTTCAGCCTGTAAAATATAAAAGATTCACCACCAGCCATACGCTTTTCAGAACTTCTATGAACGTAAATGAAGATATAATTGAGAAACGGAATATTAGCAAATCTTTTATGTTACTAAATTACGAACTGTAAATTCAATTTATGGATAAATAAATATATAGCACGGAAAGAAGACAAATTACGTCATTTTGAGGGTTATTGTTATAAATAATTTTACTTATAGATTGCTTTAGAAAATCAATGCTCCTGTGAGCTCGCAATCACTACCGCCAATCGGAGAATTAGCTGATGTTCGTAACACTGTGCTCCATTAGAATATCAGTAGAGATGAGAGGAATGGATAAAACGAATAGAAAATGAAATATTCATATTAGTTGAGAATGAGGTATATAAATATAGGATACCTATGCTAACTAATCACGAGAACAATTGAAGCTAAACTAATTTCCTAGGAGAATATAACTAATCTCATAAAGCCATGTGTATGGATACAAATATATGTACATTCATATCCTCCCCTCAAGTTGGATCTCCTTGAAGACCCAACTTAGTGCAAAGAAACTGTAAAGTGGCATGAGGAATTGGTTTGGTAAGAAGATCCACTAATTGTGATTTGGATGGAACACGAATAATCTAGCTTGCACTTGATCCCTAGTAAAATGCACATCAATAGAAACATGTTTAGTTCGATTATGGAGGCAAGGATTACAAGCAATTAATTGTGTTGAGCAATTATCACAACAAAAAGATATCGGAAACAAAACATCAGCATTGAGATCCTTGAGAACATAAGATACCTAAAGAAGCTCTTAGGTGGCCGAAGTCATGCTTCAATATTCAGCTTCAACATTTGAAGTGGCAACAGTTCTTTACTTTTTACACTTCCAAGTAATTAAAGTAGGATCGACAAAGACACAAAAGCCACTAATAGATTTGCGATCGAGAGGACAAGACCCCTAATTACTGTCAGAACACCCAAGCAATGTCAAAGAATTAGTAATCAGATAGAATAGCCTAAGAGAAGCAAATCCTTTGAGGTACTTAAGCAAATGAGATGTGCGTGCAAAAGATAAAATTTGGCTTAGGTGATATATTGCAAATGCAATGTCTGGCTTAGTTAATGTTAGAAAAGCCTGCTAATATTTCTCCGATAAAAAGAAGGATTTGTGAGCAAGTCTCTAGTAGTTGCATCATACTTAATACCAAGTAGCAAAGGAGTAGTTGCAGGTTTGGACCCTATTAATCTAGCATAAGATAAAACTTGAAGAACAAACTTATGTTGTTTCAAAAGCAAACTTGATGAAGATCTACAAAGTTCTAAACCTTACAATACATTATAAAAGGATATACTAGGGTTTCTCACATAACATTGGACATTTAAAAGAAAAGAGACTTGAAGAGAAGGAGGAGAAAAAAGCGAAAGTAACACCCAATTTCAAGATTGAAGAGATTTATTATCAACAAAAGAGGTTTTTCATGTTTTATTTTGGGATTTTGTTGGAATTTATTTTTAGTTTCATTATGATAGTTTAAGATTCTTGTATTTAGGATTATGGAACCTAGGGTTTCATGTGACTATTAGATTGATTGATAATTTTCAATAAAGTCTTTATCTTTTCGTGATTCAATTATATTATTTAATTGTTAACTGATATTTCTAGAGTATCAATCTATAATATTATACATGATGATTGAGAAATTACATGTGTAATGAGATTTTGACATAATTGGAGAGAATTACATGTGTACTCAGAGATAAGATACATGTTTCTTCCGAAAAGTTATTCGTTTATTGGGGAATTCATTATACATTAATGCGATTTTAAATTATATTATTAAGTGAAGAGATTCTAGTAAATAATTTAGGATTAGGGTTAATATGCTTGAGAAAAGTATTAACTTTAATTGTGAATCCTTTCGGTCAAGAATGATAGAGATTGAATTGGATACATTTTAAGCGGTCACATGTTAAACACTAAGGGAAATAATTCCTAAATACATTATTACCTTCTTGAATTTGTTCTTAATTTTATTGCTTTCTAAACTGCTTAATCAAGTCTCATAATTAGGTTCGTTTGTTAATTTTAATATTTTTAATTCATTTGACTCATCACAATTTTCCGGTTAGATAATAGAGCTAAGGTTAATATTAGTATTCGAAGTTTTTGAGGGATCGACTCGGACTCACATTCATTATATTAAAATTGATAAGTGCACTTGCCTGATATCATTTAATCACCACCTTTGAGCTTGAGATATGCTTAAACATAGTCAGTCTGCTTGGTGATTTTGCTTAGCTTCTAGCATTGCAAAGGATAACCTTTTACTATCTAGTTGCCCTAAAAGAAAGAAGGGGTCCTATGGAGTTCTTTCTCAGAGGTCAAGCTAGAGTCCCTAGCCTTGGGAGAAGTGGAAGGATTTAGGACTAGGTAACACCCTTTGCCTTAAGAAATAGGCAGCTTCACTTTTAAGTTGTAAAAAAAATCTAGCTAATATGTGATCATAACAGTACACTAATGCATAGGTCTCTTTTGGGGCCTTTTGATCATAATGCATCATGAATGTGCCAATATGTGATAGGAGTGAGCAATGGTTAAGAGGTAGCTTTACCGTCTTAGATTCAAAGGAAGGGCTTTTCTTTTTGATCACTTTTTGAGGCTAAATTGGATGAGTGTGAGTAAATTCATGATTCGCTATTGCTTTCAGCTTGAAGTGGCTTACCGCCCTTGTCACTTAAAGAGTGAACTCAATAAAGTGAGTTTAAAAGCCAAAAAGTGATCTTTGAATGCAACTATGCATCACTTACTAAGTAAGGTAAGTTTGGCTATAACTGGACTTGAACGTGCAACCATTAGGTTAAAGGCCCAATGCTCTACCAATTGAGCTATACATCTAAAAAAAGATGTAGTAGTTCATAAGGATTGGTGTGGAAAAGAAATGGGATGGCGCCTCTTCTTTTCATCATATTAAGAGGGCGTGACTTTATATGAAGTTCGTATTGTAGAGAAAGTGAAAAAAACTACAAGACACTTTTGTAAGAAACCGGTTTAGCTAACATGCCCCTTATTGAAAACTCAAGTAAAGCCTAGTGTCTAGCCCAATTTCTTCATATGTAATACTCTCAAATTTCTTAATCTAACTACCATATCTCCATTTATCCTAAATCAATAGAGTTCTATGCTAGTAATTTTGTGTAATATAGCTTTAATATTCAACCATTAACAAGCATGGTTGTAGATGTCTTTAAACTTTTCAAGTCAAAAGAATTATATTTTAGAATTGGAAATTAGATAAGTACTCACAACAAAAACTGAAAATACCAATTGATCAATGCAATTTAAGCACGCCATTGTCCAATGAAGCACTATCAGCTTGAAAGTTGTTTACTGAAAGGAGAGGCTGAAGCGACCTCATCGTCCATATGTATTCTCTTCAAGTTACCATGATTGAAATAATCTTTTTGACACAAATTATTTTACTCTTTCAATAAAAAATATAATGCACATCCTTATCATATTCCACATATAATATTTGACGGAGAGTTTTGAAAAAATGGAAACGCGTCATAAACTCATGCAATTTGAAATTCTCTGTGCGCGTTCGTTAATCTAATTCCTGACTGATTGATTCAAAGACCTGTAAATTGTACGACTGGTCAAATATGAAGTTATTTATTAAGGAAATGTTAATTTATCACCAGGCCTATAATTAGCACATGGCTGACGGAGTTGACGTTCCGTCATTCCCTGTTTCAGTCTTAAGTTTTTGTCCCGGATCTAAGTTGGCAACTTCAGGGCTTATAAACGCTCGTGGTCATATAATATAATATAATAAAGTACGATGTATGGCTATAAGTGTAAATAAATAAATATATATGTATATAATATTGTTCGGACATGTGATGTGAGTATGAGGGCAAATTTTCTCAGAGTTAGGTCCTTTATCTTTCCTTAAAGGTATAAGAATTTTGTTCAAATCTGAGACTTTTTTTATGGGGAAAAGAAAATCTTTACCTTTTTCAATAATTAAGTAACTGTGATGACAACCACATATATATATATATATATATCCAATACATGTTTACTATTTTTCTTAAAAAAATTATATAAATATAAATAAGATAAAATTAATTACTTAATTACTAATGTGAAATTATATCTTGAAAATACGATATTATAATTTATAAATATCTCGTATTTATAAGTTACAATTTAATAAATTTGATATTATTACTATATTACAATTAATAAATACTTTTTAATAAATGATAAAGATAATATCATGACTCAATGGCTAAGGTGCATATAAGTATTCATGAGTTTCAAACCTTTGAAACTCAAAAGGAGCTTCTTACTTTTTTTGTTTTATATAGAGATTATACAGCATTTAATAAAGACAATATTAATACAAATTTCAAAATCGCATTTAAATTAATTTAATATAATTGGTATTTATATAATTTTTTTTTTAAGTTTTCAAAGTAAACATGCAATTTTCTCATATATTTATATATATATGCCAAACAAATCAGGCGGCATATCCAATAATGAAGCAAAACATAGCCATTACATAACAATGAGTGGACGAAAATTATGATAAGCTTGAATAAGATAAAATAAAGGACTCAGGGTGTTTAATTCTCAAAAATACAAGCACAAGCCCTTTTTGCCCTGGATTGCAATCTAGTTTGCACAAATATATGACTCTATATAAACTAGAGAAAAAAAGCAAATATCAAAACATGACTTAAAAGATGTCTAATTTCAGTTACAATAGATGCAATTGAGCACAGGCTTCCTTTTCCTTCGACGCAATTTGGCACCAAAGATGAAGATCCTGTTCCACCCCTTCAATCTTGCAGTCTAAGCAGTTTTATCCTTCAATTACAGAATTTCATTGTTTGATTGTGGCTTCACTCTAATGAAATGGCCGTTTATCTACCTTTCCATAATTCCATCTTTCAGTCAACCACGGGCACTCGTTTCAGTTTAAATGTAACCTGAGGTTTGAGAAATCGAAGGACGTCTCGAATCATTTGGTCATTGAAAAATTCCTGACCGAATGGATGATTTCGGACTTTTCTTTTTTGGCCGGATATGGACTTTGGTTTAGTTTCTAGAGAAAAAGCTAGTCCATTTGTTGCTTATTATGTAATTTATATTTCTAACGGACACCGGAACCATTCACACATGCAAGTATTTGTTGAATGTGAAAAGCTTACTGAGTCAATCAAGTGGCGGATCATTTACCTCCTATGGCGCAATTACAAGATGTTGACGATGCTCTTTTTGTTTGTTCTGCCAAGAACCTTTTGTAGTCTTTTGATTAAATGCATGTACCCGAACTCATCGTTTAGGAAGTATGGGTCTCCCCAGTTATGTTCTAAGGATAATAGCAGGACAACTTTGTATGCTTATTCCTCTGCTCTAGGTTACTTATCTTTCCACAACAAACATTATGGAAGAATGATACAACTAGATAATATAAAATAAAAAAGAACTTGATAGTACAGTAAAGGATAGTATCATTCTCTTTTATGTGTATGGTGCTAGATATGTACTTTTGTGATTAAAAAATTTTAAAAAAGTTAAAAAATTATTATTCATATGATAGGTTACAATGAATTTCAATATTGTGATTTAAGTTTTTTTTTTTTATAATTTTAAAAATATATTTATTATATATTATGAAATAAATTTTTGTACCACTAAACATATATTATGAATATTTTTAGTTTTTAGTTCAATACCTTACCGCCCTTTTGTCTATTAACTTTGACTAATATGCAAATCAAATAATGAACTATATAGTATCTTTATCAAGGAAATAAAGAAAAAGAAATCATACAATATCTTGTTGGATATACTATATATACTAACAAACTATACACCTACTTGTGGGTGAAAAAATAATTGCATATGAAATTATTTATAAGAATGATAAAATTATTATGAACCCTTAATATAGGTATAAAGAAGTACAAAGTTTCATATTAGTTCGTTGGGTGAGGGGTAACAAACTAGGATTATTAATTCTTACTACTATGATTTGTCTCGTATTCATATCTTGACGGATTCATATCTAAAAAATCATAATTCGTAACATAATTAATTTATTAATTATATATAAAGCTTAAACCCACAATCCAACCCATTTAATAAGCATGTTTTATATTCACGTTGGACCTATTTATCAATTAAAAACTTACAAATAAATCTATAAAACATTTGCAAATATAAAGGAAAAAGAGTAATAATAATTTTAACTTTTACAAATACAAACGATATCAGTCTTAATGCTTATTGATAAATTATAATTCAAACAAAAGTTTTAGTAAAGTCTATTAGATCTTCTAAAGATGAATCCATCTATATATCAATTAAATATGGTACGCAAATATATATTTGCTAAGAATTAATTTTGGAAGATTTATAGCTTGTAAAAAATTGGATGTGAATATTTTAAATAACAAAACATATCATAACTAATGTAAAAATAATTTTTAGAAGGTGTAACCACTATTAAAGAGCCAATTGGGGGTAATTTTGAAAGATTTATGACTTGTAAAATCGAATGTGAACATTTAAAAATAACAAAATATATCATGATTAATATAGAAATAAATTTTAGTAGGTCTAACCAATGTTAAAGAACGGGTTGGGAGAACTTAATGGGCTAAATTTTTTCGTGTTCGGATCGGATCTGATCCATTTGTTACATGTATTGAATTTTGTAAATATAAAATCATTTATAATTATAACCTACCGTGTCCGGATCGGTTGTCAATTGCTAATCCTTCGACGAACGTCCGCTGACGATGATTTGTGTAATAGAAAAGATAAGTGGGACGAACGTGAAAGATAGAAGTTAGAATGAAAAGTTAAGCAGTAGCATGATGTATAGTTAAAGAATAACAGTGATGGTGGACATAGCATCTATTTTAATTTTCCAAGGTATTGATCCACACTTTGCTGAGGTCAAGCCTAACTTAGAACGATGCCGTAACTGGCAGGACCACTTTCACGCACTCCCATAAATTCAAGATTTTGCTGTGTTGGAAAAAATTGTCCAAGAAGGAGCAGTTAGTCCACTTGGAAAAGAGTCATTCACGGAGAAAATTAATTATGAACAACGTTCACTAGTCATTGTTGATATTCTCCAAGTCCAAGCGAACAATTACCCAGAGGAGATAATAATTTCACCAGCCTTTACAAGAAATTGAACGTAACTCCCCAGATCCTATTGGAGCATTACGTTCACTGCATATTTTACTTAACAAGAACTCAAACTTTTAAATCCACAAACATTTATCATTAACATAAACAGTTATCACATATACACACAAGATTTTCAAAAAGAATAAAAACATCATTCACTCTAACCATCGTAATCTGAAATCAAACAAACTTAATATCTCAAAAATTTTACCAATTTATAATCCATAAATAACATAAAAGGTAAATTTAAGAATTTATAATCTCCACGGAATAATACATAACCACAAAAGGGGAAGGAGTCTATCTCCTCAATACACAACAAGCTCACTTAGACATAACACAACTCCAACAGTATAAAGGTTATCTTATCTCTAATTACTCTCCTCTTCTTGAATATTATTTACAAAAGGTTTCTCATAGATAGGATACTCATAAGTTTCTGTATGTGAAAAAGTATAAAAGAATGAACAAAAACCCATTACGTGATGCATAAACACACACAAATGCCAAACCAAGTTATACACATGCATATGATGCAAGTATATCAAGTATAAAGCAAATGATCCATTAATTATCTCGAATTTAGGTCAATAATCAATAAAGGGATAATCATGACCCTATCATACTATGACTTTTGTCTACATATATAGATGAATATAAATATAAGTTTTCTTTTAAATCATTTATTCCTGCAGTTCTTAAAACCTAATATTTTACTTGCGTCATCTCATATGAAAATTTACTGGGAAATCCTCGCATATGATCAGTAATTGCTCATTTGGGTATGTGTTACTATGGGCTCTTAAAGTGAGCAAGTCAAGCACAATCGACAACCAAGTTTAATTAGGTCGAATATAAGTCAATCTAGTTTACTTACTAAGTCCTAGTAAGGACAAGCAAACAACCAAGTACTAAGTACCTGAGTCATAAAGCAATTAATAACTAGCAAGATGACACTAAAGTAAGAGAATCCAAGTATTTGACATTAGAGACAACTTACTTAACTTAGTTCCTTAACTCTTGAACCTTGTAATCCAATAAATGTTCAATTTCGATCAGTTTACAACTCTTGTTAGGCTTATACGCTAGTTCCTATTGATAACACTTAGCCTGAACTTCACATTAATTACTTAAACCATTTTTAGCTCTAACTTGTAAGGATTATTGCTTTCCACCTTGAAATTGAACAATAGAATCACTTGCAAATACTGCTCAAACTCTAGTTTCTCGATTAAAGATTGAAACTTTTGGAAGCAAAAAGATTAGACAATGAGTTCGTTAAGCTAGGAATGGTTGAGAATAGACTTGGAAAACAAAAGATTTTGAAGTAGGACATGGCATTCAGATGCTACAGAGAATAGCGTTTGGATGCTAAACTTCCGCTACTTCCAGTAGCCTAGCATGCAAATGCTATCTAGTAAGGCAATCGAACGCCTTGCTTCTATTCTACAAAATTGTAAAGTAGAAAACTTCGAACATAAATCTCTTTTCACCTAATTCCTTGTCTAAAACCCATACACTTCCAAACCTAACTTAAGGTACGTTATTTCAATGAATAACAACGCTACAATCTAGCTAAATCCTCAATTCTAGCTCCAAATATCATATTTCTAATGCAAGAATCAAAACTAAGAGTTGTAGTCCAATAACTTACTTGCAAAATAATGAACACTTGGTAAAGTTTGATTAGTGAGGCCTTTAATCACCAATAGTTGTATGTAACCTCTAACTTTAGATTCAAAACTTATCAAAACCTAAATGTTACTCTTTTAGAACAAAGTTTTTAGCTATAATTCAAACTCCACTCAAGAAATTTTCCATGAAACTCACCTTTAATACTTGGAAAGATTGCCAAGCATAAGAACTAAGTATCTCTTAGTTAAAAAATCTATAAGTAAGTTGAAAATATCAAGAAACAAGAGGATTTAGGGTGCTAGGAAACTTAACACGAATTTATTTGGGCTTAAACTTCGACATTCTTACCTTAGTTACCCCCTGTTTGCTCTTGTGGAAGGGTTTAGAGGAGGTGCCTTAGTTTGTTGCACATAAGAATAGACTAAGCCCTTATTTAGTAAAAACTAGAGTTTTAGAGAATGGAGGCAGTTTAAAAGGGTAGGATTTTAGCAAATTTTTGAAATGCTTAAAATGCACTTGGTTTTGAAAAACATTTTCTTGATATATTACAAATTATTGGTATAAATATTAATAGCTTATAATAGAAATTTTATGTTCAATAAGTACAGATTATGACTTTTTTATGCTATATAAAGTATGATAAAGTGTACTTTGCTATTATAATATATTCGACACTTTTGAACTGCTTGTATTTAAAATTGCCTAGCATTAACAATAGTAAAGTACATTTTATGGTGGTTTTTTATTTTGTTAAATTTTACGAAATGTACTTATAGTATGTTTAGTTTACCGAATGGAATAAGAGTATAATTGAATAGCTATTACATCATAATATAATAGGGATGCAATAAAGTATGAATATATGTTGTGGTGTTTAGTTGGATGTAATAAAGGTGGCAAATGGAAGGAATAAGCAATCTTAGCTTTTGGTAAGTAATGCCCATTTGCATTGGAGGGAATCTTGACTCTATAAAATAGAGAATGTAGAAGGGAAAAAGTAACTAAACATTGTAATCAAGGGTATGGTAAGTAATAAGGGGGAATAGTTACAAGGATATAATAAAAAGGCATACATGGAAAAGACAAAAGGATAATTTACAAATGGATTATATGAAACATACTATAAAGGGTGAAAAGGATAAAAAATATTTTATACAGAAAAAGTAAGGAATTTCTTTGGAATGTTGTGTTAGAAGATACGTATCAAGAGACGATTTAAAGCTTGTAGTGTGATTGGTTAAGCTGTAACAAATTCTAGGGTCACTTGGCAGTCGCAGGATCTTGTTCGGACAAGGTCAAAAGAAAGTCAGTAGTTAGAGATAACCTTGTCTGGTTTGGGTTAGTACTCTGATACTGAAGGGTGTTATGATACTGTCCAAGTCGGGTATCTTGGCAAGTTGGCTCAGTCTGATGTTTGAAGTTGGCTAGCTTAGATATTGTTTGGATTATGGTAAGAGCTTGATAATAGGCATGGCTGCTTAATAGGTTCGTATAGCTACTTGAAGGCTCATAAACTATGTTGGCACTTATAAGAGCTCGGCACTCAAGTTAGTAGTAGTGTAAAAGATAGAGATTGGGATAGGAATCCTAATCCTAAATGGGGTTTCATGCTAGTATTCTCTGTATGAATCCTTGCAACCCTCCAGCTTAGCTACGCATGATTAACCTATGGAGTTGATTCCTATCATCTAGATTATATGATGTACTTAGGAGTTGCATGATCATTAAGACTTACCATAGGGAGAAGTAATAGTGGGTTCTTCGAGGTATCAAAGAAATAGGAAATGGATAGGTTAGCAAACATAGTAGCTTTTGTAAAGCTACTTGTAGAATATAACGCACAAAAGAATACAACATGACTTAGTATTTTGCTTGATATGACACACAAGCTGACACTAAGGTCCACTCATTACTAATCTTGAGTTACTTGGCAAGATTAGACAAGAGTGTAAAAAGGGGTATACTTGGACAATGGTGTCTCATAGGAATAACAAGAGGAATATTCATTAATTAGAAGGTATAACATGACTGTGGCTACTGGAAGAAGAACTATTTATAGTAAGTTATTTAAGACAACAATGCAATAATAGAAAATTACACAAAAGGATAATATAATTAAAAGATTCCTTGTACAAGTAAAAAGGGTAAATGTAACAAAGGAGAAAAATGAATATAGTACAAAATGTTAGAAATGTAAGGGATAGGTGGTAGTCTGTCAATGGGTTTGCATTTTAGAATCTTGAGGCATTGTGGTTAGACAGAGTTGATGTTGGGGTTATTGTTGTCGGGTTATGTAGAAAACTAAGTTGTTGAGGTGATTGAATGAGCTTGTTGTTTGGTAGGATGGACAATGAGAGCTCGATGTATAGGGACCTTGAATTCGGTAGGTCGGTCTTGGCACTTGGTAGATTGGCGATTGGGTAGTAGTTCGAGTAAAGTAGTGTGTATTCAAGCTAAGGCCTTAGAGAGTTCTTTTATAGCTCTTTCAAGTACTGGAGCTCATCTTCGGTAGATTGAGAAGACAAAATCCTTCTTGTGAGAGATTGTAAGCTTCGAGATGAGCTTGGGTGAGGGGTCTAGAGGTTGGCACTCCATCAGCTCCTTGAGGTTGTTGAAGATTTGCCTTCGAATCTTAATCTTCTTCTTCTAGCACATAAGGCATTAGGTCGGTGACGTTGAAAGTTGGAGACACTCCGTATCTTTCGGGTAGTTCTTACTCATAGGCATTGTCATCGATGTGTCGAAGGATCTTGAAATGGCTATTTGACTCGGGAGATAACTTGTTTGTTGTCTCCTTAGGAATTGCTCCTTGCTGAGGTGAATTTAAACAAGGTGTCATATTTGTCCTCTTCCTTAGCTTCCTTGTTTTCTTTGTCGGGCTACTATCTTAGCTAATTGCTCGAAAACCTTCTTGTGAATTTTTGAAACTCTTAGGTACGTTACAGACTTAACTGACTTTCTCCTTAAGAGGTCAAGCTGGTAACTAGGTCCAATGGTAAGTTTGAATTAAGTCTGTAGATGATCTTGAAAGGTGACCTTCTTGTTGAGTTATGGGTGGAGCAATTGTATGTGAACTCAATGATGGGTAGGTATAAATCCTAATCATACAGATTCTTCCTAACAGTAACTTGAAGGAGGTTACCTACTGTTTTGTTCACCACCTCTATCTGGCCATCTGTCTATGAATGGTGAGAAGTATTGATCATGAGCTTCGTATCAAGCTTCCTCCATAGTATTTGCTAAAAGAAGCTCATAAAATTTGAATCACGATCTGATACAATACTCCTTGGGACTCCATGTAGCCATACGATCTCCTACAAAAGGAGGTTAGTAATAAATAAAACATCATTGATTTTGTGGCAAGGGATAAAGTGGCTTATTTTGTTGAACTAGTCGACTATTTCCATAATAGAATCATGTTTCCGAGGCATTCTAGGTAGGCCAAGCATGAAATTCATGCTTAGATTGATCAATGGCTACTCACGTTTGGGTAGAGGTGTATATTCTCCATATGATTCCTTTTTTCCTTTCACTCGCTTGCACTCCTTGTAATGCTCAAGAACTTTGTGTACACCCTTTAATATCTCAGGCCAATATAAGTGTTTTTTCAATAACTCAGATGATAGGAATCAAGCTATTGAGCCTTCAACCTGCAGTGGAGCCTGAAGGCTAGAGGGACTGGCTAAGTGAATTCTCATGCTTCAGCTAACTTCTACCAAAGTCGAGTTACTCTTTACTATCGATCAATTTTATGTGCCGTGTTGAATGACTGCTTATCTCTTGGAAATTGTGTACCGACTTAAAGAATACCTTGATATCAACCAAATCTCATGCATCTGCTTGGTCATGTCTAAGCTGACCACTTGCTTAGCATCATTCTTGTTGAGAGGCTAAGATAGCTACCCTGCACTAATTCTTAACCACTCCTGCTTGGATAAGTCTATGCCTACTCGATACCCCTGCTTGAACACCTGATCAGCTCGTACTTTTTTGTTTTCATCCTTCAACGGCATCACCAATATATTATTGCCATGTGTCCGAGACCACTTGTAGAATTTGCTACTCTAATCATTGCTTTTTCTATGAATATTCATTTTTATCCTCTGTAAACTTTATACATTATTTCTTTAGGACAATACCCTTTTTTATCTTTTCTTTTTTAGGTAGGTTACCCTAAATTCTCGAATATAAATACCCCTTATATATGTAGCCATAGATAAGTTAATACACTGAATATTTTCCTTTCGTAAAAATTGTTTGTTTATTCTCATTTTACTCTTATCCTAACTCTTGAACAAGGCTAGGTGGCGAATACCATCATCGAACAATCGCGTACGTCATATCGAGCTGTACCGTGAACCTTGTAAGTTCCATTAGTATGTCATGTCCTTTAGAGTTATTCATAGGTTTTGCTTACCTTTCATTCATTTTTCATCCTTATGTGCGTTTCCCTATCACCCTTTCAAGCTTTCGGCAAGCTTGAACCTACCATTGTGATTGGCCTTATCTATCCTTGGCTATGGTACTCATCATCGGTAGTTTTCTTCTCACTGAAATGGCTGGCTAAGCCCCTAACATGGGCTTCCCAAACAAGTAGTTCCTTAGTAGAATTGCTTGGCACATAAACTTACTTTCCCTTCATAAAAAATCCTTGGCTCAGATAGAACCCATCTATTACTCCTCCAATACTGCATTTGGCCACTAAGGGTTTAAAGTACGGATCATGTTTATATTGATTTGGTAGGGTACCAAACCCAAGTATTCTAGCCCGTAATGTCATAATAAGAACATGTCAACAAGAAAGGGCATTGGGTATAGTGTTAGAACTTTCCTTCTTATACTAGATGATGTAGCAAAAGGTTTCTAAGTACTTAACCCACTTAACATAGTGTCGAGAGAGTTTTTGTTGTCCTTTGAAATGCTTAAGAGATTCATGTGTTGTGTAGATAGTGAACTCTCTCAATAGCAGGTAATGTTGCCAGTTTTGAAGTGCTTGTACAAGGGTATAGAACTCCTTATCATATGTCGAGTAATTCAATGCAGCACCTTTGAGCTTCTCATTGAAATATACAACTAGTCGGTGCTCTTGCATGGGAATAACTCCAATGTGACTCTGGATGCATCACATTCTGGCTTAAAAATCTGGCCAAAGTCAGGCAGTATTAACACTAGGGTAGAAGTTAACTTAGGTTTGGTCTCCTAAAAACTCTTATGAGCTTTCTTGGACCATTTGAATTTGTAGATCTTTCTTGTCAGCTTGGTCAGTAGGACAGCTAAGGACCTAAAGTTCCAAATGAACCTTCGATAAAATAATGCTAGACCATGAAAAACTCCTCACTTTGGCAATACTAATCGATAGCTATTCTAGAATAGCTCAAACCTTTTCATCATCAACTTTGATTCCTCCTTTAGAGACAACATAACTAAGGAATATTACCTTGATTTGGTAGAATATGAAATTTCTTCAAATTGTCGAATAATCCTTCAGCTCAAAGGATATCAAATGCTGACTTTAAGTGCTTAACTTAAGAGTTGAGGTTAGCATTTAGCATGATACACTATAATGTCATCAAAATAAACCATATCACATTTTCCTATTAAGGATCTTAAAACATGATTCATAAGTCAGATAAAGGTGCTTGGCGCATTTGTAAGCCTAAATGGCATCACCATCTACTCGATTACACTATTCTTTGTTTTGAAGGCAGTTTTCCACTCATCTCTCAACCTCATTTAGATCTAGTGGTAGTTACTTTTCAGATCTAGTGGTAGCTACTTTTTAGACCAACCTTAAAAAATATTCCATGCCATGTAACTTATTGGGCATACCATCAAATCATGGGATTGGATATCTGTACTTGACAGTGATTTTATTGATAGCTTGGCTATCGATGCATATTTTCCATGAGCCATCCTTCTTCAGCATTAGGACAACCGATACAGCATAGGGGCTTATGCTCTCTCAAACATACCTATAATCAACCAACTTATTAACTTATTTCTTTGGCTTAACTGTTTGCTCAGGATTGAGCCTATAGGTAGGTCAGATAGGTAAGGTAACTCCAGTTGGAGGTTGATGCAATGCTCTATAGCTCTAATACGGGGTAAACTCCTTCGCAACTTAACAAGAAACAAGTCGGCATATTCTTGGAGTAATGTCTGCACCTTAAGAAGTAATGTCTATACCTTGAAAAGTAATGTTTTGACATCCTTCAACTTAAGTAATCTTCTGACCAATAAGAATACAAAATCCTCCTTTTTAACATCCTTAGAAAACTGTGCTTGGGAAATTACCAAGGACTTATTTTATAAGGATTTGGAAATCTTGCCTTAAGATTCTTGAACTTCTATTGGTCTCATAGGAGTCAATACAACCTTCTTCCCATCATTTTAGAATATATAAGTGTTCCTATACTTATCATGGAGTACCTTAAGGTCAAAGAACTATGGTCAACTTAGCAGTATGTATGAAGCACACATATGTAGGACGTCACACAACACCTCGTCCTTATATCTTTCACCAATAGTGATCAGCATTCTGACTTGCTTAGTAATAAGCGGACCTCCTTTCTCATTAAGTTAGTGAATCTTGTAAGGCTTAAGGTAGGCACAAGTTGGCAACTTTAGAGCCTTTACTATTCCTTGTGCTATGACATTGGTATAACTCTCTCCGTTGATGATTAAAGTACATAAATTGCCATTTATTCGGCAGTTTGTATAGAAGAGATTCTCTCTTTATTCATTTTCATTAGAGGCAAAGGTACTAAGAGATCTCCGTACAACCATACATTATTCTCCGATTTCGGGTTAGGTCAAGGCATCAGAGTCTTCTTGAAACTCATCTAGCAAGCGATTAACATCCACCTCTTCTTTCTCCCCTTTACTAACACTCTCTATTTCAAACTGAGGCTTCTCTCTCTTAATGGTTATCATATGTCAGTTCGGATATTGATTAGCTACATGTCCAAAACTAAGACACTTGAAACATTTTATCTCTTTGGTCTTCCTTCTAAAGCTCTAACATTGGTCATTCTTAACATTAGGCTCCTCGGTCTTTGTCTTCCTTCAGTTATCATCAGGTTTGCCCAGCATTTGACCTCGGCAATCCTCGAAATTATACTGAACTTGTTCATATCCAAGTTAGCTCGGTATACCAGTTTAACTTGGGAAGCTAGGTCAGTTGCTTTATGCTTAGCTGATTTGATTTCGTCTCTACCTTTCGATCCTTTGTGCTACTCGGATGGTTTCATCTAGATTTCTAAGCTTCTATACCTCCAGTACATCATCAATCTTGGATCTTACTCTAAAAATGAACCTTGCTACGGTTTGTGCTTCTGGTTCATTGGCATCATAGCGGATTATCAATAGTTAGAACTCTTAGACATACTCATCCTCAAATTGGATGCCTTGCTTAAATTCTTAAAGACGTTGGAAGGTGTCTTGCTCATAATGTTTAGGCACAAATCTAATCCTCAAAACTCTCTTCATCTCATTCCAAGTTCAGATTTCATGTTGGGCTTGCTAAAGTATACTTTGCAATTTCTTCCACCACATTGCTGCATACCTAGAAAATTCTAAAGTAGCTACTTGAATAGGCACTGAGTCTTTATAATCATAGAAGTCAAATATTTTCTCAATCTTCTCCTCCTAATCTAAGTAGTCATCGGCACTACTAGACTCATTAAAGCTTGGAGTATGCACTTTAAGATGTTTAGCTTCTTTGAGAGCGCGGAGTGCTTGCTCTTCGAGTTTATCATACTACTCTTCCTCCTCCTATACTCGTTAACTTCATCTAACTCATGTCTCCTCCTTGTTAACCTCTCAATATGTTAAGGTAAAGCTGAGTTCATATTAACAACTTTTGCTGCTCTATGCTCAGCTACTTGTCTTCTTAGCTTATCTCTCACGTCTTGACTTTGTTCGTCAACTCTTTCTTTAGGCCCAGTCTCTACTACCCTCTGTACATATATAGCCAGGTTAGCTACAATAGCAGCAAGGTCTTGCAATTGTTTGTTTGTAGTGCATGGGGTTTGTTGGGTAACATGACCGTGATTATGAACATCGCTCTAAGCATCATTAATTTCCCCTTAAATGTAGGGATTCGACATTCTTGATACAAAACTTTAGGAAATCCATTACTCAACAAAGATTTCACACAACTTTATTAATACGATATCTCACAATGACTTGAGAACTTGTTTTGTTTTTTTACTAGAGAAATATAGTATAATAGAACACACAACTATAACTAGAAACACTTACAAAATTTAGCTCTTAGTTATAACCTTAAGCTTTGATAATAGGATTATATGATGTGCTTAGAAGCTGCGTGATCTCTAAAGCTTATCATAGGGAAAAGTAATAGTGAGTCCTTTAAGGTGTCGAAGAAAGAGGGAATAGATAGGTCAGCAAACATAATAGCTTTCGTGAAGCTTCTCGTATTAATCACTAAGGCTTATCGTAGGGAGAAGTAATGGTAGGTCCTTTGATATATTGAAGAAAGAGGGAATAGATAGGTCGGCAAACACAGTAGCTTCCTTAAAGCCGTTCATAGGATATGATGCACCAACGAACATAACATGACTTAGTATTTCACTTGATATGATGTATGAGCTAATACTAAAGTCTACTCACCACTAATTTTGAGCTACTTAACAAGATTAGATAAAAGTGTAAAAATGGGTGTACTCGAAGAATAGTATCTTGCAAGAACAAGAAGAGGAATATTCATTAATTGAAAGGTATAAGATAATTGTGGCTACAGTAAGAATGACTATTTATAGCAAGTCCAATAGAGCACTAGTAATGGAAAATTACATAAAAGGATAATATAAGGAGAAGATTTACAGTATAAGTAAAAAGGGTAAATGTGATAAAGGATAAAAATAAATATAGTACAAAATGTCAGAAATGTAAGGGACATGTGGCAGCTTATCAATGGGTTCACATTTTGGAATCTTGAGGCATTGTGGTTAGATTGAGTTGATGTTGGGGCAGTTGTTGCTAAGTTGCATTAAAAGCTGCTGAGGTGATTGAGTGAGGCTATTGCTTGGTAGGATCGACATGGAGAGCTCGACATATAGGGACCTCGAACTTAGCACTCATTAGATTGGCCTCGTCACTCAGTAAGTTGGCTTCGACACTTTACAAGATAGTAACTAGGAAGGAGTTAGAATAAAGTAGTGTGTATTCGAGTCGAGGCCTTAAATAGTCTTTCTACAGCTCTTTCATGTACTAGACCTCGTCCTTAGTAGGTTGAGAATACAGAATCCTTCTTGTGAGAGATTGTAAGCCTTGGAGGCGGGCTCGAGTGAGAGGTTCAAAGGTCGGCACTCCATCATCATTTCCCCTGAGTGAATATGGCATTATTATACATGCTATTACTACAATTTAAAACAAGAAAAAATTACTACTATAAAAACTTATTAAAAATATAAGAACCACCTTGAATTAGCGATTGCAACAATTGCTATTAAAAATTATTGCTTCCTTGGCTTATTTTTAAATAGTATATCTTTATTTTATTTTATTCTAACTTATATTATTTATTTTCATGTTATTTCTTCTTGTGGATATTATGGATATTTTCATATTTATAAGTTTCTATCTTGTTATTTCCTAGTTATTATGACATATTGCTTTATTAAGTGTTTCATTTCTTAACTTGTTAGAATTTTATTTTGTGAGTTTGTAAATAGGCATATGATTTAATTAAAAAAATTATTGAATGAATAAGTTAAGTAAAGTTTGTGGTTATTATCTTAATACTTAGGTATCGAGTGATTTATCCTCTTTATTTAATTAAGTTCCCATTGATCTAATTTAGTGATGACCTTATTAATTTTATGTTCATGAATTATATCAAATTTTTTAAATACCTATGAGAGCTTTGTAGGCCATGCATAAATTGATCTTTAGTTCAACTACAAAGCAATTTAGTTCCAATTATTGTGTATAATATCAAATATTAACTCATATCAGATCTATTTTATTTTCAGTTTATAAATATACCAAAAATCATATAAGTATCTTGATTTATTATTTATTTGTATTAAAAACCCTATCTATATTATTATATTTTCCAATGACAAATTCCCATGAAAATTCAATTTATTTCTATTATTAGCTTTAATGACCAAGAACTTAGCAATTTGTATAAATTTAACGCATATGACTCACGTGTGCCTTTCTTTATTACAATAATTTTACCATATTTCATTTGTTTTTATAAGTAGAAACAATATGACCTTATTTTTAATACCATGTGGTTTGCTTAGGAGCTAACTTAATAACTTAGTCAGGTAATTTGAGTATCGAAGAAACTTGCATTGGATTGGGTTAACATGGTTGATATGCCTTAGAGATCTAACATGGTTGAACCTTGAGTTGATATGATGCACAAGTCTTGGAAGATGACCACTTGTCATTTTTCCTATCTACGGTTGGGATAGTTAATAATTAAAGGTTAATAACTTGGAGAGAAATTCTCACAAGGAAGAAGAATATTCATTTACTAGATAGATGACGGGGCTACAATGATAAGGAGAGTAAGCTTCTGGGGTAAAAGAATAAAAAAAGTTGCAATTACATAAAAGTTGAATCCAATTTTTAACAAACTAAGATTATACAAAAATGGTAAAAGAGACAAAATACAAAGGAAAGGAATAAGAAGAATAGCTCCCAACGGTGCCGAAAAGTAGAGGACACGTGGCGAGAAATGACCGGTCAAGTGCGATGGTACGAATCAGTATTGGTAAGAGATGGGAATTACGCTTGGCCGAGCTAAAGTAGGTCGGGAGGCTGGTGGACGGGTCGGTTAGGTGGTACGAAGATTGGGAACCAGACGGGGTTCGATTCTGGAGTAGGGACCGAGCTGCTTTTAGTACAAGACGAGTTGATGTACCTGCCCCGAGGGTCGGCCTGTGTCGACGTCGGAATCCATGTGAACAGGTCTGCCGGCATTTAGATAGTCTTAATGCAGGTCGGGGAACACTTCAGTAGCAGAGACTGAGCTGTTACCCACACTTGCCAAGCTGTTGAGAATGACAAGTTAACTAGAGCCATCTCTGCCCCTTCTCAATAGATGCACATTTGAAAACAAAGTGATAGGAAGTGAAAGAAACAAGGAAACATGAGATATGCTTTACGATTCATACATTTTCAACCTAAGATCATGGTATTTTATGAAGGACAAGCCATTATATGCTATCACGAGGGATGAACTAATATGTCAACTTCTTATTATAGCTTTCAAAAGAACTATCCAAGTAACGGATTAATGATGATTTCTGCATTCTTTCAAATTTCCCAATAATGCCGGGGAATGTTTTGTGTTTAATTTACTCTTTATCATCTTGATTGATTTAATGCATTTGGAAACAATGCCAATCCACACTTTCCCATGGGGATGCATACATAAGATAGAAGGGTCTACCAATAGATACAAAGCACACACAAGATAACGTCAGCCGTCAAAACTCCACTGCTTCATATATAAAGGTTTCTCCCTTCCAATTCAGTTTCCTACCCCATGTCTCGACAATAAGATGCTTTCATACATTATGATTGTTTAATTCGGGTTTTACTTTTAGCATATGGTTCATGGGGTGCCCTAGAGAAAACCAATTGAAACATATCAACAAAATTTTTTAAAAATTCAACTTGAATAGATTCCTATATGCAGACATCAAGATTTTGGCTGTCCACATGGAAGCAGATAAGAAAACACAAAATTTCCAACAAACCTACATGCATGATCCCTAGGCTTTTCAGGTTGTGATTTTTACTTTTTAGCACAAACCATATATCAACACAAGCATTTACACAAATAGCTAACAGACGGCAAACAAGACACAATAGCAACATTTCAAAACTCAAAACCAATAATATTATTATTATACACATCCCATGAATCGATTCAGCGAAACTACTACAAGTACAAGAAAAATTAAACTAATCCATAAAAGAAGTAGTTAAGTGAAGATTGAAACTGAGTAACTTACTAGAGAAAGAGGAAGGAAAACAGAAAGAAGAGGAGATGGAGCAATGCATAAAGGAAGGATGAAGAAGAGAAGAATTAGGCTTAGAAATGGGGTTGAGATGGAGATAGGGCTGACAATTTGAGAACTCACCACTTAGACTTGGATATGACAAGATATGACTGAAATGGGTTTGTGTATAAAAATATCGATATAGGATATAAACAGATTAAACCTATTTAAACAGTTTATATACATGTCCGGATTTGAGTTTAGGTTATGAACCTGTTTATTAAATAGGTCTCATAAACAAGTCTTAGGTTCAACTTGTGAACCCGTTTATTAAAAAAATTTGGACTCTTGATAAATAATTATAACAAATAAGAAAGAAACCATTAGATTGAAATTAGAAGTATTTAAAAATAAATCAAATTAATACTTAAATATTCCATTTGATAACTTGCTATTTGTTTCTTTTGGACCATGTCTATTTTAGATTTTTCCTTTGAGTATTCGAACAACAAGTTGATTATGCCATCACATATTATTCCAAGTAGAAAAAGTACTTAAAATAAGTATTGCCTAGAAACATATTAGTCATACATAATAAGGAAAATGCATTTCCCTTCTCATGAAATATGTAGGGAAAGAATCAAAATCAGCAAATTTCCTTCTAAGATTAGGTTAATAAATAAAGGTTTTGCATTCTTAATGTATATTTATCTTTATCTTTCATTTAATTATATACTATTATTTATAGGAAGTATTTAATAAGAGTTTATCTTCTATTTATGTATTCACATATGTAATAGTAATATGTTATTAAAAGGTTGGAATATATATATATATATATGTTATTAAAAGAATGGACAAAAATTTTTCAACTTAAACTAATGAATGGATACATACACTTCACAAGAGAAAAGAAATTAATCTAAGCACAATACAAATGAAAAAAACAGGGATCATGCCATATATGCCTTAGGAGCCTTGACAAAAGGGGAATGCAATTATTAGCATGTATAATGTTTTTCCCGATAAGATATTCCTTATATTATATACTAGTGTTTAATCTTAAGTTGACCCAGCTTATCTACGAGTTTCCTCATTTCTCTTATCCATTTTGCCTATACTCTATCTTTGTCACATTTACATGTTAGAATATCAGTCATTAGGGTTTCTCTCTCTTCTCTTTTCTATATTCACAAGGCAAAATTGTGTCTTTGCTGCTGTTTGCTTCTTAAGTTCATTCATCACAGATTTATGGCTGGTTTACGCTTTATAGGTTATTGTCTTTCTTTCCTTTTTTTTTTTTTTTATTTTCCCAGTTGTTTTGTTGCTATCTTTGGTCATGTTCTATTTTTAAAAGAAGTGTTGTTAGCTTTGTTACCAAGGGAGCAGGAATGAACAAGTTAAAACAATGGAATGATTTATATGGTGTGGGCGGTTCAAGGGAGAAATAGTAGTTATCTTACTTCCTCTAAGATTTTGCTTGTTGGAGCAGTTAATTAAGTTGGTTGTTGTTAGAAGTTCTGTATATAAAAGTATTGTATATTGCTGGATTCATTTTTATTTTTACATAGAAGTGTTGTATATTGCTTGGATATTGAAAGTAGAGCCCCTGGTTGTACCAAATTTATCATCTTTCTTATGTTGCAATGGGTTTTTTAATGGTTGTACCAATTTATCATGTTAGATTAAGTAATGGTTTTTTTTTTTTAATGTATTTCCATGATATTCTTCTATTCTTAAGCAATTGCCAATTGTTCATCATGTAGATAGATTCACCTTTGGAAGATTCAATGGACCTTGATGAAATGGAAGTGCTAGGAGTAGATGAAGAAGATGATGTTGTTGAAGTTGAAGGTTCAACATCAACTACTAATTCTAAATGACAAAGAAAACTTACTTCTTCGGTATTGACTCTTTTCACCCGTTCATTTGAGAAGTAATCGGATGGATTGGTCATTACAAAAGTGATATGTAAATCATGTAAGACCAAGATAAGATGTGATAGTAATTATGGAATTGGAAACTTAAGGAGACATATGAAAAAATGTCTTAAACGTAATACTAGGAACATTGGTCAAATGTTGTTGTCTACAAACATGAAAATTAATTCCACTAAGTTTGATCTTGAGAAATTTCATGAATTGTTAGTTGCTACAGTTGTTAAGCATGAACTACCTTTTCATTTGTGGAGTATGGTGGAGTCAGGGCATTATTCGAATACTTAAATGAGAATGTTGTGCATATATCTAGAAATACTTTGAAGGCTGATCTAATGAAGATTTTCAAGAGAGAAAGATCTAGAATTAAACACATGCTTATGGATTGTCTTGGTAGAATTTCATTGACTTTTGATTTGTGGACATAAATACCAATTGATGGATATATATTTGTGATTGCTCATTTCATTGACAAAAGTTGGGTCTTACAAAAGAGGATTTTGAGCTTTGCATATATGTTACCTTCACATACAGGAGTTGCATTAACTGAGAAAGCAATGACTTTGCTAACTTATTGGGGGATTGAAAGTAAATTGTTTTGTGTGACTTTATTAAAGACACAACCTAATATGTGAGGTAGACTCTTGGCTTTAGCTCTTTATTTTCATATTAGATGCTATGCACACATTCTCAATTTGATTGTTCAAGAGGTTTAAAAGAGATTAATGGTGCTATTGATAAGGTAAGAGAAAGCATAAAGTATGTGAAAGGGCTTGAAATAAGAAAGGTAAAGTTTGTTGAAGCTCTAAGACAAGATGTTCCAACTAGATGGAATTCAATGTACTTTATGCTTGATAATGCACTTTATTACAAAAGTGCATTTTGTCACTTGGAGTTAAGTGATTCAAATTATAAACATTGTCCTTTTTTAGAAGAATTGGATAAGATTGATAAAATGAGCAAGTTTTTGAAGCCTTTTTTATGATATTACTTGCAAATTTTCTAGAACAAAGTATCTTACTGTGAACTTGTACTTTCTCTTAGTTTTTAAGGCATACTGAGCATTGACAAATAATATGAATGGAGGTAAAACATATTTGAAAGACATGGCAATCAAGATGTTTACAAAATTTCAAACGTATTGGTATGAGTTTAGTTTGGTTTTGGCAATTACTGTTACATTAGATCTACGATATAAACTTGATTTTGTTGAGTGGAGTTATTAAAGACTTTATAGTGATGACTCAAATGAGTTTATGCAAGTCAAAAGAGCTTTATTCTCTCTTTTTGATGAATATGCACAAAAACATGCTGTAACTCCAAATCAAAATGTTGGTAGTAGTAAATTAAAAGCCAAGGATTTTATGAATGATGAATGGGGCGACGACCTTGAAGTAACTTTATTTTTTACAATTGTATATTGTTTTTACACTTTAGAAGTAACATTTTATATGATGCATGTAATTTTTTACCTTGTTTAGGAATTTAAATCATTTAAAAGCATGCAAATCCTTAGGGGTGCCACCAAATCTGAATTAGAGTTGTATTTGGATGAGGAGCAGCATATAATGGATGAAATAAACGTATTGAGTTATTGAAAAACCAATCAGTTTCGATATCCTCAACTTGCAAGAATGGCACGTGAAGTCCTAAGCATATTAATATCTACAGTAGCTTCAGAATCCGTATTTAGCACTGGAGGCCGCATCCTTGACCAACATTGTAGCTCATTGAAGCTAGATACTGTAGAAGCTCTTTTATGTACAAAGGACTGGCTTTATGGAGAAGAAGGTAGTAAATATGAATTATTTGCTAAAAATTTCAACATAATATATTTTATTGATATGTTTCTTTTTTATGTATAGATTATTTGACCATTTTCCTTGAAGATCTAATAGAGAATGTAGTCAATTTAGAAGTTAACCTTATTAGTAACATCTCTTCAGGCCATGGTTTCACTTGATTAAGTAATGTTATGTAGTTTAAATTTTGGGAGTTCTTATTATTTGATAAGATTATTTCTTTGAAATTTTTATTTGGATTGTAATTTTATGTTAATTGCTAAGATGAAAACCTTACGACATTTGTATTTATAGAATTTAAATATTGTTATTGTCCATTTTCCTTTTGCATTTACAAATATCTTATAGATTTTTATATAATTTTTTAATTAATAAATGAGTCTAACCTAGACATGAGATATGTTTATTAAACAGGTCGGGTTACAGGTTTAGATTTTTAGACACAATTAATAAATGAGTTGGGTTATGGGTTGGGATTTTTTGGATACAAACTCGTTTAGATATGGCCATGGGATATGATACGATAGCATGAATTACCGACGCTAGATGGAGAGAGGATTTAGTTTGGAAACCGGTGAGGAAGGTGAGAGAAGTGGATGGAGTAGCATGAGCAAGCAGGGGCGACATGTATGTGGTCAAGAGAAGAGAGGAAGAAGAAGGCAAAGAAACCAGGGAAGTCGTCTTTTGTTGTTGTAGATATGTCATGCTCCTTAAAAAAAAAAAAAAACTATGTTTCTTTTGTTACTTTTATCCAAATAGTTGCAGTTTCTACCTTATTGTTTGTAGGCTTTTGAAGGAGATGGAAAAGAGGGTTACTGTGAAAGACAATGGGCTTTAGCCCAAACATGAGACAATCTCTCGTATAATACAAAACCCATGGAGCTTTTATGGTCCAGTCTCCTATTTTGACGAGACTGGTCTAATTCTTCATTTTACTATTAATTTACATTCTGTTAAATTAACAATTAGTTTAATGGTTCATATTTAAAAAAATATAAATTAAGGATGTGATGTAAGGCTAGACCAGTACTTAGAAAATAAGAATAGGACTATGGAAAAATCTCTAAACTCATAGTCTTTTTATCTTCTAAAAATCTTGCATAAAACGATTATGCTATGTTATAAACTTATATTATGTTGCTCAATTTTAAATATCTACATCAAACATGAGGGAGAATTACAATGGAGAGGATTAACATTTAGGGTAGATTTGAATAGAGAAATCAACGTTTTGAAAAGTTAAATAAAAGATTAATGTTTCATAAGTGGTTCAAATAAAAAATCTGATTATTATAAGACTATAGCGTAATAGATATTCTATGAAATTGTTTGAACCACTTTGTAAAATGTTAATTCTTTATATAAACATTTTGAAATGTTTTGAATCACTTTGTGAAATATTGATGTTTTATGTAAACTTTTCGAAAGGTTGATCTCCTCTGTTGTAATCCTCCTGACATGAAAATATGGTATAAGGTTGTTATGTTACACTATTCTCCCTATATTATGCTATTTAATATGAAATGTCTACATTAAACACATTATAAGATGGTTATACCACGTTATATTCCTCATGTACTTCTTTGTTTGATTCATCTCTTTTGGATCTTTTTAGTGTCTTTTCGGTATCTAATTGAATCTTGTGTTTAGTAAAAATAAGCTACCAAAAAGATAGAAATATATTTCCACATATATCCCTCTTCTAAAATTAAATACACAATAAATCCTTATAAAATTGAATTTATCTATCACTTAGTTTATTTATGTTTATAAAAAGTACTATTGATAGGCTTTTTTGGACATAGGCCTTTTAAGCCCAAACCAATAGGCCTACGATGGAGGCTTAGCTCTAATAGCCTAGTTTAGATTCAACTTAATCTCATCCTCTATAAATAGTAGAAGAGACCTCCACTTATTAAGGCTCATTTTTCTCTTTCTCCTCTCTCTAAAACTCTTTAGAGTTTTCACCTATAATTACCATGATTTAAGTATTGAAGTGACCATATCGAAGTACCCTCTAGTGTTGGCCTTATAGCTCTTTTTCTTTGTCTGGAAGGTGCCAAACGATGAAACGAATTATCTTAATCTCTACCGGTAAAATTCAGAGACAATATTTGGCATCTCTGTAGGAAAGGCAACCTACTACGATTCATTTTCATTTACTTGGAAAAGCTTATGGCATCTCTATTAGAACAAGACATTACAAAAGTCCGAGCTTCAAGTCCTTTTTGGCCAAGCTTTAATCTGTGCTTTATGCTAAGCTGAGCTGTCCATCATGGTTAGATTGAGCCGACTAGCTTCAGTAGGTATGGAGGCTTTAACCAAATCATTGGAGAGACCTGAAATAAGAAGCTTTTGGTGGACTACTCTTCTATTGACCAAACAACAAGGCAAGCTACTTAACCAATAGCCACAACTTCGAGCTACAATACCAACAACCAAGTTGATGTGCACATGTCTCAACTTGTTGAGCTGCTACAATGAGTGGGTGAACTACACTCTACATGAACTCTAACAACCACTAGTTGAGCCGAGCTGACCACAATTTGCCAAATAGTAGCCATTGATGGCCTAAGCTCTCAAGCAACAAGCCAGAATAGCGCCACGATTGACTTATCCAAACAAGAACGAGCATAGTCATGGGGACTGAAGCAGGATTAAGTTCATCGCAATCTACTTGAGCTTTGCTGGACTAAAATGTAATACCAATCTATAGTTTAACTCCATAAGCCAATGTGCCGACTAGAACTCTAAGACTAAGCTTTACGTTCGAGCCCAGTCAAAGTTGTGCCAACTTGATAGTCCTAAGCATAGCAACCATATAAAGTTAGCTGAACAGCCATATGAGTTCTTTCATGATAAATGAGCGGCTCCACTTAATGGTCCTGTAAGTTATCTTTTAATAAAAAAATCGAGCTTCAACCTCCATGAAGCCAAGCCATTGTGAACCGTAGCTAAGAATAGATAAGGTTGATTGTTGAATGGGTCCGAGCTTGCAGAAAACTCGAAAAGAGTCAATGGGGAAAGGTACGAAAGGGTGAAAGCAAAGGATGAAAACAGTAGGCAAAAATCATGAACAGCTCCAGAGGATATAATGTACCAATGGAACTTCCAAAGACTTATGGCATAATTCGATGTGACATACGGATCAGTCTAATAAGGTTACTCGCTACCTAATCTTGCTTAAGGGAAAGGATAAGAGTGATGCTGAGAATAAACAATAGTGTTTACATAAGTACTCAAAAGTATATTGAAGATTACCTGATGCCTTATAACTATAAGTACAAGGGTAAAAGGACATTCCTAAGGGGTGGGGGTACATGTTATAAAGGGGCAATAAATGAATATATAAGGAAAATAATTATTGGTGCTATAGATTCTACATGTAATGTTGTACACGTAGCGATGTGGTATTAGCGAGGTCGTTAGGAGATACGAACAAAAAGTTCAGACATTTGGGCTTGTCTGAGTAAGGATGGCTTAATCAATTTAGATCTTCTCTCTCGATTTTTTGGCAAAGATGATGCTGAGTGATTATACGACTCGGCATTGGAGAGTACTCATTTACTTGGCAAACCACAGAATAATGGGTTATCATACAGCGTGGCATTAAAAGTGATTTGGCAAGGAAGTACTTAGCCTCAGTAGGGGTTGGTTGGAACATAAGGATTCGATATACCAGCCCCTCTAATCCTCGAGCTCCGCTATGAGTCAAGGGTCCCGTAGCTTAATTCCTATCATAAGCCATACAGCCTATAAATCCTATGATTTTAAGTGACATCTAAAGTAGTCAAGAGTACTCTCCAATTATTGCTAAGTATTAACTAAACTAAGAATTAAGTTTAATTTAAAAGCCATATTCATTGACTTCATAACTATAATTCAATTTGAGAGTTTTAAAGTTGATATTAATCCTAAAAATTATTCTAAATCCTAAGTAAAGTAAAATTTTGACTCAAATAGTTGAAAACCCTAAGGGAGAATAACGAGTCCTAAATTGGTAAAACCCTAAACCTTAGGATGAGCTAAAAATACTTAAGATTATTGGGACTCCAAACGAACAATCAAAAACTCGAACCTAACTAAGTTTGATTTGACCTTAAAATCTTATAACCTACTTTGAGAAGCAAATTTAAGAGAAGAAATACTTAAAGAACTAAACCTTAAAAAAACCATATGCTAAGATAACTTAAGAATCACACATTTGAGGCTTATAACTAACCACTCCCATGCAATTTTCTTTCTAATTTGAATTTAATTAAACCAAAGCCAATAGTGAGAACTTAGCTGACTTATCATTTGATAACTTCCATAAGTTTAAGCTAAGGCAATTCTCTTTTTTCCATATAAGTTATACTACCTATAGATAAGTGATATAACTAGCCAATTATTTAATTCAAAAATTAAGTTAATGTGACAAGCTCTTATGCTCAAAGGATACACTCGATGTTGATTAGAGAGGGAGAGGAGTATGGCCTGCTTCTCATCTATCTATTTAATCCATTATCATGTCCAACTTGTCATATCTAGGAAATTTGAGCAAGGTGAGTAATCCCATAAAATCCCTTGATTTAAGGACAAGATTAAGGGCAATAAAACCCTTGAATAGAGATGGCCACCCTATACCATTCATACTCTCTTTTGCTTTCAAATTCTAAAGACACTTACATACTAAAGCCAACAAAGAAAAACTCTCCAAAACATACTACTTAAACCATCCACTTCACACACGTATTACATGCCAATTCACACTCTTTTGCGTTACACTTTAGCCACTTTAGAAAACCCTACAAGATCACTCTCTACTTCACTAGCTAAGGGGGACATTTGGATATTCAAAAACTACTACATCCACAAGAGTAAAAAGGGAGCAAAGGAGTACTAAAGAAAAGGGAAGTGAAAGCAAGGACTAAGGAAAGCTTATCAGGCCAAACCACTACCCAAACATCTAGTAAAGTGAATTTTACTTTTAGATATCTTTTGAACAACATATGTAGAGTTCCATTTCATGCCTATATAGATGTACCATGTATCTTGGAAATTTTTTTACTTAGGTCAAGGGTTAGTTCCTTGAAGATTCTTCACAAGTAGTAAGATATGAGTAGCATAGGCTTATTTTGTTTTTAGTATATTGTATATCACATGTAGTATACCCTTGTATTTAAGAAAATCATGGAAATTAATCTCTTGTAAGTTCCATAATATGCTGGATGTGAGATGTGCAACGCTTGCTTAAGTGTTATTTTTACTTATATCAAGTTTCACATACTTTAAGTTAACCTTAAGTAAAGGAAAAACCCTCATATGAAGCTTAACTAAAGAAATCAGCACCTAATGGCCTAAACCAAAGTATAGTGCTTAAGATGTATGCATGTTCTATAAATTCCACTTGATATCATGTCAAAATAATCTACTTAAAAAGAATAATTTGAGCAAAGATTGAAGTACGAGTAGTATAAGTCCTTGATTTAGTACTTAAACTTAAGAAAATGATAAGCTAAGTGGAAAAAATGAAATTAGGAGCTATCAGTCCATCTTGACCAAATCTGTAATGTGAGATTCATCCACTTAAAAACACTAGAAAATGAAGTAAATAAAATAAAAAGAGCAACCAAGACCAGTAGGTTAAGGTTAGAGATCAAAAACTCAAAATTAGGCTCTAAAACTCTTAAAACAAGCTTAAGACTCTCAACCTGGCCTCATAAAAATTTCTAACCGACATATTAAACTTATGAAAAATAGGTTATAAGATCTATAGGAAGTCTATATTAAATTCCTCAAGCCTAACAAAGTGATAAGCATTGGTTAGTATATGAAATAAGCCCATTTTGACCATATAACCTACTTAAAAGTTCAAGAAGTATAAGTTAGCAACAGGGCCCTAAATAATGAATGAAAAACTGACCTTAAAAAAGGTATTTAAGCCTAAAATGAAGCCTTAAGCCTAAGCAATAAATATGTTAGATATCTCTTATAAATTTTGATGATAATAAAAAGAGGAAAATGCTAATGAATTATCAAGTATGTAAGTATTTAGAAAGGTTTTCAGAAAGTTTAAAATTGTAAAATAAGTTGTTTTCAAAACCTTATTCAGAAGGTTTGAATTATTTGATAAAAGAGAAAATTTTAAAAATATTCAAAAGATACTTCAAAAGCTTTGTTATGAGAAGAATCGGTATAGAATTTCAGAATCTTATTCAAAGGCTTTGAAGAAAAGAAGACCGATACTCTTTAGAAGATTATTCAGATAGTTAGTCTAGAAGAATAATGTGGAAAATTAACTAATATCAAATTTGAAGAAAATAAGGCTTAGCTTCACTAGATTAGATGTATTAGGAAAATACACTTAATCCCGTTTCACTAAAGATGGAATTAAAAATCCATGGGGATTATTTAAGCAAACATATCTTTGGATAAATCAATATATATACGAATTGATAAAGATAAGTTTGGTTTTAGATCTTATGGGATTTCATTTTTTAAGATTGAAGCTTATCTGGAAATTGTTGGTTAAGTGTATCTCACCGAAAATTTTCAAATTTGTAGTCTATCTAGAAGTTGTTGATCAAGCATACTTTACCAAGCTCAGACGATCAGATTTAAAATTCAAAATTACTTAAATCTTCCTAAAATATCTATGTATGATCTAGACGTTGAAGAGGATAAACATGAGTTGAAGATAATTCTTATTATCTTTTTGTCGTTGGAAGACTTAAGTATAAAAGAAAAAGCGATTCAAAATTATAGATAAGAATCTTGAAGAAAAAGGTTACATATACATTATACTTAAAACAAGAGCTATTTCTATTATTTGAAAGAACTTAGAACGTATTTTAGATAATTCTCCAGAAAGTTGAATTGAAGGGAATTTCTCTTTAATCATTACTTTTTTTCTTATCCAAAGTTTTTTGAGATTCATATTGTTATTCTTACTTGTTTCTCTTTTAAAATTTGTTTGTTTAAGTTAGTTTGTACTCTATAGATCTGTATTCTATAGATTTGTATTAGCCTGGATTAAATAAATGCTAGATAGGCAGAGTAGAGTGTAGTAAAGTCTATGTGTGGCAAATTCTTATAAACTTCTCGTGATTTTATTATAGTGGATTAAATGGAATAACATTGGTGAAGTAAATTAAGTTCCCAGCAATTGACCTGGAAGAGAGTAAAAGGCCGAAGCTCTATAAATCCTCAGCCTAATATTCTCCTCCTTATCTCTTTTTGATATGCGTTATTTAATTGTATTGATTAGTTATGTGTTAAATTATTAAAATACCATTGTTCACTATTTTAAGTTATTAAGAGGGGTATTTTTCTTATATAAAAAAAGTTTTCAAAAATTTAAAAATACTAATTTATCTTTGCTCTTGATATTTTATACAGGACCAACAAAATATTTTACAAGGTAGTAAAAAGCCCAACAACAATTTTAAGCTTAAAAGAAGAATTAAACCCTACGAGCACTACTATTTTGACTAGTAAGAAAAATTACCGGCCCTATCTCCCAAATCTAGCCTCACCATGTGAAAGTACACTTGAAAACATAAAAATCAACTATAAGATTATAAAAAATTGGACTTAAAATGAGAAAGTTACATGTGATCGGAGATTTAGTACAACAAGGCAAAACTTTAAGACCAAGTTAAGAATATGACTTTGATAGAACTTTAAGTTGACATTTTAATATATATCAAACTCTCATAATGCCATATTTATGATGTTCAAGGGACTTTACTTTTGGAGATGATCTACCCTTGGACTCCTACAACTGCATGCTTGATTTTTACTTTTAGTGTAGATGCACTAAATTAATGATATAACTTGGATGCGTGCGGTTTGGGAATTGCATGTATATGGTAAGATGGTTGATTGAATGATATAATAATAATAAATATTTGAAACTTCTTGAGTGATCATATTATGTACTATTGTTACGATGTGAGATTGTTTAACTATCGAATAACTTGACTTAAGTAATTATCTGACTATGAAATAAAAATGAGTCACGTGTAGCACTTCTTGCATCATAATTACATTGAATGCTACCTTACGTGAAAGGCAGGAAGGGACTAATAGGAGTAAGGGCTTCTAAAGGGATTCAATTAGGCATTGATATGCCATGTTATTGTTGAGTTCCTGTCCTAGTCGATGGGCTTACTAAGCACTAGGGGACCCTAACCGTAAGCACAGGGTTGAGTTTTGTGACTTTTGCTTAGGGTGTGTGATGTGGATTATAAAGATTACCACATCGTTAGACTTGAGAATTTTGAAAAAAGATTTGATTTCTCATTAAATTAAAGTATATTTATGTATATATATACTAGGTATGAAAAGAAGATGATTTTAGCACATATGTGCAAATTGTTTGAAAACCCAGGTGTTAGAACCCAATTGTTGGTTAGTGTCAGTTAATAATCTTTAACCCCAACTATAGTGGGGGAAATTCTGAGTTGCATGCAATTCCTAGACCATTGCATATATTGTTTAGTATACTACGTATTGTATGCATTTATACGGTTGTTAATAATATATATTGTTTGTGAGGCATATTGGAGAGATTAGCTTACTAAGCATAAGCTTATATCCCCTTAGATTTCTTTTGACATAGGGACACCTCTTTGCCGAGTTGGGCCGCAGAATGCCTAAGGTTAGTCTTGCGCTGGGATAGGAGTATGAGATATGTGGAGCAAACAAGGGAATCGCTAGTGTTGGATAGGACTTTTACAGCTTTCTTATTATTGAATAGTTGGACTAACAGGAGCTGTTTAGATTACGTATTTTGTTACTCTTATATTGGGAACATTATGTTCTATACTTTTAATTTGATGATATATCTAATTATTTAGTAAAGATAATTATGTGCTATTACTATGATACTATTTGTCTATATGATTGATAGTAAGTATGAGTGGAGGAAGCTTTGTGTGTCTTATGAAAGGCTAATGATGAACAAGGGAGTTGATCGTTGACCTTTGTACGGTGTATGGTGATCTACGACGATGAAGATACTATTCGGATCATTATACAGCTAAAAAGTCGAGCAATTTTTCCATGTAGCCTGACTTTGAGTGACATCTAGCAATAATAGTTGAAGACTCCAAATGGAAACCGACCTCTTCGTGTGTCTAACATGATCAACCTGAACGACATGCAGAAAAATAGTCTAGCTGCCTTCACATGTCCAAAGCAACTTTGACGCGACCTAATACATGCCTTATACGATCTTCAGAGTCGAGTCGACTTACTTTTATGTTCGAGCTGACTTACAATATACAATTAAAAATCCAATGTCCACAAAATGCTAAATGAGAAATCAAGCTTCATAACAATGCCTACAAATTGCCAAGATGAACAGGCCATGGCTTACCAAGCTGTTGTTGTGGGTAACTGAACTATACCTTGTATGAACACTATACATGGGATAGTCCCTTACGATACATCAAATAGAACACTCTATACTGAGCTTCCTCTAAGAGCCGATCCAAATGCTTCAATTTTGAGCAAGAGGTGCAATAGTAGATGAAATCAAGTAACCTTATGATGTGAAAAGTGGTATACCAGTTAGTACTGAGCTACATTTTTAGTACGTAGCACCAAGACCACTCCAAATCCGAGGCTATAAAAAATAAAGCTTGAGCTTCATGATAATAGATGTGATCAATAAGTCTTGATTGTGCTGAGTTGTAACGAGTCCCACTGCTACAGTAAGCTACAAGCTATTCATGATCGTATTGGGTAAAGTTATTCATTGTTGCTATACTTAGTTTCTTCCCGATAGCTCTAAGCCCCAAGCTCCTTGTAGCAAAGCTATACTCTTCAATACCAAACAAATGAAGGCTAAGCTAAGCACTACGATAGCTTGTTGTAGACTACTAAGTTTAATTATCCAATAGCATGTTTGTAAAATCCCATGACTAGTTAAGCAACATTTTTGAGTACAACCTATATATCCGAGATAAGGTCCCCTCTCTCTCTCTCTCTTTCGCATTATAATAAATCCTTTTGTTATATTTTTTCACATTTTCATACATATAAGCTATTCACCTCATGTATGGTGCTCCAGTGCACAATGATGCTCTAACTAAGACATGGGACAGTTGCAATACAAGCCTTCTGAACTCTACTCGTACGATAACTCTCATTGTCGAATCCTCAACAATGAGAGTTGTCAAGGGGTTAAGGTAGGGGCAAGAGGTGCTAAAAGGAGAACATGCCTACTTAGCTGCCCCACTTAGCATAGGTATTATCTGACTTAGATTACTTATTGTATTGTTATACCTAGCATAGGTCATGTCCGGCATGGACGACTTACCTACCCTATTCACCTCTTCAAGCATCATCAGTTAGAATGCCACTAGCTTGACCACATTGAGTAACCTCATCGATAGGACACTAATCCATACATCTGAGGAACTCCTATCTTGCCTCTTCAACCATGGTCAATTAGAACCCTACTAACTCGATCATACTAGGTAACCTCGTTGATATGATACTAATCCATACATCAGAGGAACTCCTTCTCACCTCTTTAGGCATTATCAGTTGGAACGCTACCAACTTGACCACATTGGGTAATCTCGTTAATAGGACACTAGTCCATATATCCGAAGATTTCCCTTCTTGCCTCTTCAGGCATCGTTAGTTGGTTTGTCACCAATTAGACCATACCGAGTGACATCGTCAATAGGACATTAGTCCATACATCTGAGGAACTCCTTAGGCCTTAGCCTCCTTAGATTCGCCTCGACCTTGACCTCCTCAGGCCCATCTCAACCTCTCCAAGCCCTACCTTGGCCTCCTCAGGCCTTGCTTTAGCTTCCGTAGGCCTACCTCAATTTTGGCCTTGGCCTTTTTAGGCTTACCTCTACTTTGGCCTCTTTAGGCCTTACTTCAACTTGGACACCTCAGCTTTGGCCTCTTTAAGTCCACCTTGATTTCTTTAGGTGTTATACTTTGAAGTGGTGAAGTCGTAATAATCTTATCGTGTAAACTAATCTATAATAGTAACTGACTTTACAGTTTCTATCATAGATACGATTTACACAAGGTATTTATAACTCTTCGCTTTGAAGTAAACAGTTATTCATAATTAAAGATATAATTTATATATATAACTAAAACTTTAAGTCATATTTTCATAAAGATGCTCATACTATCTTACATTCTAAGGAAATGTCCACATGCTAAGGTAGTCTAATATGTAGCATATTACATATTACATAATTGGTCCAAAAACTTAAGAGTTAGTAACAAAACTATAGAAGACTCGATTTCATTAATTAGGATGATTCTCACTCCCTCATAGCTTAGCACTTAAAAAAGATACTGACCTTATGATAGTTATAATGTGGCATATTAGTCAATACTTGCAAAAAAATCTATAAGGTATGAGTAACCAATAGTTTAGTAAGTTGGGATGGAGACATAAGAATGCATAACAAACACAAATAGGATTTTTAAGCAATTAATTAAATGCAATGTAACATGCAAATGGCATCACACAACATGGTTCGGTCCATTGTGAAATCATAGTATTTTTATTTGTTCTAATCCAAGTTGGGGAGTTTTCATGTTTATGTAATAACTCATAACCAAACCTAAGTTTGTACAATGGAGATACCACTCCCCCTATGACTATTCTTCAAACCATTGCCCTCCTCCTTATTATGACTTTCTCTTCTATCACTTAATTTGGCTAAGAATAAGGAAAAGACTATTATGTTACCCAGCGTTATCTTTTTCAAAGGTGTTGATATTTGGTTGGAGAATCCTAATTGTCTTTTAAAGAGTTGCAATGCATGTCTAATCAAGGCATTTAGGTTGATTATAATTAGGTTCAGTTTAGGGTGATTAAACAATCTCACACCACTTATTTCACAACAATCACCAAATCACAACATAAATTTTCAGCATGAAATCAGATACACACAAGCGCATGCACATATAACTACTTATAAGCATAATCACATACAATCCTAAACCTCTGAGTTTTTAAAATAATACTCTAAAATACAGCAAAGTATTGAACCCAACTTACCTGAAGTTTTCGGTTAGCTTACTTGACTTGCCACGGGTTATTTATCTCCGCATGTCCTATAATGTAAATATTCTTTTAGTATTTATATCCTTATAATATATAAACTTTAGGTTATGATTTGACTCAATGTTCCATATATATATATTATTTATTTTTGATCTATTGTAGGTTAGTTTCGGAATTGGTTTCTAAATCTAGTTTTAATTTAAGTTCTAATTCAGTTTTAACTATGGGTGTTATATGTAAATCTTAAGATCTCATTTCAAAGCATAATGTTAAATTAATTATATTATGCTCGGGTATTTTAAATATTACTTTTAGTCTTTAACCAGTATTTTTGTCTATATGGTATACCCTAATTCTCATTTAATTACCGAATTTACTCCCAATATGAGAAAAATTTATATTTTTTATATAATTTCTAAAATTTAAATTTCATATCATATTTATTATATAATTATATTATTAATTTTATCCTAATATTTTATATTTATTATGAATCAAATTTCACATATTATTAATTTCCACATATTCACTACATATTACACCTAATAATTATATCTAATACTCCAAATACTACAATTATCATACTTCATCAGAAACTAACAGCTTAAAGCACCTAATTACACACTTGATTAGTAATTATCTATTTAATTACTAAATTAGCCCAAAATTACCTATTTTATACATAATTTTAATACCTAAAAATTATTTAAAATTTTCAAAAATTCAATTTTGAAAAATCTTGTAAACTTAAGCATTATACAATTCAAAAATTCAATTCTGTAAGGCTATTTATTTCTAAATCGAAGTAACCTTTAGTCTACGAGATTTCTTAAGTACTATACATTTTAAATCTAAATTCATCAAACTAAGATTTTTCCCTAAATCTACATACATAAAAACATTATAATACCAAATTTCATAAATTTCTAAATAAATTTAATATTTTTATAAAATTAAACAAAATCAAGTTAGGAATTGAACTCATCTATCCTATGGACTTTCGGCCACCAATGGTGGTCTTAGGGTTTCGGCTAGTTTAGGGTACGATGGTGGTGGTGGTGGTGGTTCAATTCTAGGTGGTCATGGGACATGGGTTTGCCTTAAATATCCTAAATGCACAAAATTTTTCCTATTTTTTTTTCTAAATATACTAAACCTTCACTTTCTGTTTTTTTTTTTTCTAATTTTCTTGAATGTATAACTAACAAAAATGAATTATGATGGGTGATTTTTTATTTTATAAGGGCGTTTAGGGTTTGCTTTTGATTTTTAGGGTACTATTTGTTCTTTATCCTCTTTCAATTTACTTTTTATTTACCCTAATTTGATTAGTTAATTTTTTCCTTCTTAGTCCGAGCATGCCACAACCTAAATCCAAACAATTTCTTGCTTTTTCTAAATTTTTCTTGATTTTTGTTGTGATTTTCTTTAATTATTTAGCATTAATTTAGTATATTTCGAGTATTTTGAGTAATTTCGGATATTTTTACTTATATGTAAATACTTATAGAGTACAAGCAAATACCTATAAATATTATTTATTTTATTTTATAATTTTTAGTATTCATATAATTTATTTCTATTAACTCGTTAGTTATCAGAACTCGTTTCACGCATTTTCGATAAATAATGGATAATATGTTTATAATTCAATATTATAATATTCTATTATTTTATTACTTTTTTTTCTAAATTCAAACTTATTGGGTCACTTTTACTATTACTCATAGCTCCATCGTATAATTTAGGCTCGATTGGATACTTTATTCAATTACCCTAAATTTTATGTATTGAATCTAAACTTTTAATTATAGGGCTTACATTAGGCCTCTCTTCATCGAATTGAATCTAATATAACGGTTCAGTTCGTAAATTTTTCGAACTAAATTAAAACAGGTTCTGTTCAATTTGATTCACGGTTCGAATTGTTTGTATCAATTTTTCACTAAACATTTTTATCTCCAATAAATGTGAAATTTCAAATAGAATTTACTCAACTTAATCTTAATAATTAACACAAAATTATGATAAAGAATAATAAGAAATGAAAAATTTGATAAAATTTATGAAGATTAATAGAAAAAAATAAAAAAGTACAAAATAATTACATAATTTTTTTTTATTTAACTAAATAGTTTAGTTCAGTTCAGTTCGCGAATCGTTTATACATAACTGAACCAAACCATAACCCAAATGGTTCGCAAAAAAACCTATTTTTTGATTTGGTTCAATTTGGTTAATAGTTCAACTCGCGTTTCGTGGTTTTTTTATTCACCCTTAGCCGTTGTAGCCTTTTTACTTTGTCTTGTAAGTGTCACACGACGGAACGAATTATTTTAATCTCTACTGGTAAAATTCAGAGATGATATGTATCAAGTAAAATAATTATTCTCAACATATCAAATGTTTTTTTTAAATACTCGAATTTCTATTTTCTAATTTTCACACTCTACTGAAATAAAAACAAATAGATATATATAAGATAGTTTTTAAAACACTAGATTTCAAAAAGATAAAAAACAAATGTAGATAATGTTAAAAAAAAAAAATCAATCACAACTAATAATAAAACACATTTGTATATGCTAATTCGATGGGCTTAGGTAGACTTAGTCACTTTTGAGCTTGATTTTTTCCGGTTTTATATTTTTCTTAATTCAATTAGTATTAAATCTTAACTTGTTTAACACTAATCCTCAACTAGGAGTTAAGAAAAACTCGATTTTAAAATGTATTTCGAAGGATTCTTTGGAGTCGTCACTCGACTAGAGTTGAGAAAAAGAGGGCTATGTTAAATCAATTAGACAAACCAATTTAACATAACTACTGGTCTACTTGAAAAAACTAATTTCTAAAAAATGGTTTTTTGAAAATCAGAAGATTGAGTTCAGGAACTATCTTATTAAACCCTTAGTAGGTACCATTTTTAACTTTTTTGAATTTAATTTTACTTTTTAAATACCCCTCCAACAATAATGTTTATTTACAAGTGATAACTAAAATTATATCTATTTATAAAAAATAAGAATTTAAAGAATTATTTACTAAAGGAGAAAATAATTTTTTTCATATTTCAAGTCCTTCAGTACATACGGGTGCCTATGTATTCGCTATTTGGGATCAAATTTCCATAGTTCGTTTGGAAAAAATTAGCAGCTTGGTTGGTTTTAATTTTTGAAAAAAGATTGGGTTTACGTTTTTATCCGGTTTAATTTATTTAAGGAATTTTTTCTAAAGTGTCATAATCAAGATTTTATTCTTGGAAACTTTAAAGTAATCCTAATTTGGAAAATGTCAAGTTATTTTTATTCATTTGAAAAGTAAGCTTTTCTAAGTTATTAAATAACTTTTCTATTTATTTATTATTTTTATTATTTTCTATTTTCTTATTAATTTTTCCATAAAACATAAAACAAAAATTAAACTTTATTTTTTCTTTTCCTCTTTCTTCTCTCTCTCTTTTTTTGCTTTTCCTTTTTTTTTTTCTCGGTTTTCCTTTTTTTTTTTTGTTACAATACAATAGAATCGACCTAAAAAAAAAAAACAACAATAACAATTCAAGATAGAAACAAAGCAAACAGACTAAGGATGAGAGTAGGAAGCTTTATGGTTTGTCGATCCAGGTTGTACCTTCAGGTCAAATCCTGATCGAATGACCCGACTGCAACGGAGAAGATTACAGTAGAGTTGGGGCGTAACAAAAGTAGTTTTAGTAGGATTTTTTGCGGGAAACACTGGTTTCATGCATTTTTGATTGGAGGTAGGGGATATAGGGAGAGTGTCGCAGTGTAGGGAAGCCATTTTGGTGGTTTTGCAATTTGGGTGCAGCAGTAAACATGTGACGGCAAATGGGGTAATTATTGGGTGTAGAGGTAGGGGAGCGTCTTAGGTTTTAAGATGCTACAAACTCAGTCGTGGTATTGGTTTCAACTAAGGAGCGATGGAGGTGTTATTTTCGAAGGTAGTCATGCGTCAGTGAGGGTTTGTATTTGATTGCTATCGTGTAGTTGAGCAGTTGGGTGCATGGTTGTAGGGGGGTTACTATAGGCATGTTTGGTATTTAGTTACAAGAGTCGTATGTTGCGGCATTGGGTTGAGTCAAGGTGGTGGTACGATCGTTGGTTATAGGTTTAGGTATTCGATTGTAAGGGAGTGGAGGTTGTGGTTAGTGTCGTGGTTGAATTGATGTGTGAGAAAGACTGTGTGAGAGAAGGGTAGTTTGTTGGTCGTGGTGTAGTTGTGGCTTGGAGTGGACGATAAGTAGTTGAGAGAGAGAGGTCCAGGCTACTGTTTGAGAGAGAGGGGTGGTTTGTGTGTGTGGTTTGGTGGGAGAGAGAAAGAGAGGGGGTAGTCCAGAGTCATGTGTGTGTACCGTGTTAGCTACTAGCATTGTTGTGATTGGTGTTGTACATATGTGGTTCGATTAGTAAGAGAGGGAGCTCAGGTGATTGTTTAGGTCATGGTTGTTGAAAGAGGGTGATGTTGAGAGAGGGATGGTGATTTGGGTTGTGTGTGTCTGCTATGTTGTCTTCTGTTATGAGAGAGAAGCTGTTTGATGGTGGTGAGAGAGAGAGAGAGAGCTCATGTGTGTGGGTGTTGTGCGGTGGGACATGTGTGTTTTATTCTTTCAAGTGTTGTGGATGCTGGGTTTTTATTTTCTGCAAGCGATCAGAGATCGTCTCCAATTTTTGTGTCCTTTCCCCCCAAAAGAAATCCAAGAAAGAAAACCATATTTACAATTTTTTTTTTCAAATTTTGACTAAATTAATGATTGAATCTAGAGTCGTTTTTGTGTTGGATTCGAAGTATCTTATGCAGGCTTTGAAATCCCCTCATTAATATTGTCAAACTATATAAAAAAGGGGCTTAAATCAATCCTAAAACTAAGTTGACTAGAGAGGATAATTGTAGAAAAACTAGGGAAAAAAGAAGGAAAATGGAGGAAAGCGAGGCAACATATCATTGACGTAGCGCTATGTTAGCGCTACGTTAGGCACTTGTTCTTGTAATGTTGTGCCACATGTTGTGTGACTGTATATGTGGTGGGTATGACTTGGATAAAAAATAAAAGGCAGTTTATGTCTCTAATGAGATGGTTTCTAATATTTGTATCCTTCCCCCCTAAAAGAAATCCAAGAAAGAAAACCATATTTACAATTTTTTTTTCCAAATTTTGATTGAATCTAAACTCATTTTTGTGTTGGATTCGAAGTATCTTATGTAGGCTTTGAAATCCCCTCATTAGTTTGGTTAAACTGTATAAAAGAGGGGCTTAAATCAATCCTAAAATCGAGCTGACTAGAGAGGATAACTGTAGGAAAACTAGGGAAAAAAGAAGGAAAATGAAGGAAACTGAGGCAACATGATGTTAATGTAACGCTACGTTAGGTACGTGTTCTAGTAATGTTGCGTCACGTATAATGTGATTAGATACGTAGTAGTTGTGGTTTGGATAAAAAATAAAAGGTAGTTTATGTTTCTAATGAGATTCGAATCCTTGATTTCAAGCTTAATGCAATACTAAATCTAAGTGCTTATTCATTAGGCAATTGAGTCATGTCTTATTTATATATGCAATCAAATTATACGTATGGATTAAGTCAACCTATACTAAATTCAAATATAAGTTCAGACCTAACGACCCTTCCTTAAAAATACTTAAATCTAAACTATTTTATTATAATTTAACATTATTTTTTAAATTTTCCTAAAATCCTATATTTTATTTATTTTTCTATTTTTTGTGACATTTTCAATTTTTCAATTTTTTTATTTTCTAAATTTTCTTATTTTTTGTAATTTTCTAGATTTTTTTTATTTTTCATAATTTAGGACTCTTTATCCTATTCTAAAAATTAAAACGGAGGCAAAATTGAGGCGTTGACAATCACTCTTTACTTTATGGTCTATCTCTTTATAGACTTTTAGGGGGAGATGAGAATTAGGTTACTGTGAAAGATAATGGACTTAAATCCAATTTTCAATTTGTGGGTTGTATCTATATCCTCAATATTAGAGGACCAAATTAGGTGTAGGTTAAGATGCTTACATTTTTTAAAGATATAAATACATACATAAATACATATATCATGGCCATGTAACATGTGCATTATTAAATTATATTTACATTTTACTATTTTGGAATGGTTTCAGTGTATTTTGTTATATCTCTCATGTTTTATAATTTGATTTTCAGGAATTACTTCTTTTCTTAATCTCGAACTAAAATTATTTTTTAAACTACAATAAATATAATTTTTGGTTGTTCAATATAAGAGAAATCACAAGTCTTTGGGAATAAGCTCTCATTTACCTATGCTTACTTTTATTTTGGCTTTACAATTTAGTCCCTCATCGAGTTATAAATTCTAAAAATGGTTCCAAATTTGATTTTCTAGAAAATGATTTTTTTTTTTTCTGGGTAATATGCAATATTACATTAAGATAAAAGAGCAAAACAGGATAATAATATTTCCTGTACAAAAAAGATGAAGAGTATATAGCTCTCAATCCACAAGAAGCAGCATTGCAAGGCAATATTAAAGGAGTTTTTCTTCTCGTATATAAACCATGACTATTAACATCATTTTTAAATAACGATAGATAAAATGATGATGGATAAACAAAATTTGTAGAGTTGCTCTATTGTGCCTGTATCCAAACAGCAAGGGAGTCGGCTACTTCATTGAGTTCCTTGGGTATTAAGTCAATTTCTCACTAATCTAGATGCAAAAGCTTGGCCCTGCAAGCATGTAACACACTAAAGTAAGGTAGTTTAACCTTCATCTCTTTCTGCCATAAAGCTGCTGTTGACTTTGAGTCACTGCAAATTTTGACATCTTTAAAACCCAAAAAAAAGGCAACAATTTATTCCCCCCAAAATAGCCTAAAACTCAGTTGACAATATATTAAGTGAACCAAGTTTTTTTGCAAAGCCGAATAACGATTTGCCTGTGTGATTTCGAATAACACTCCAATGGTGGCTTGTCCATTTGTGGTCAAAACTGAGAAAATGATTGCTTGTGTGCATAAACTCTTTAAATTTTGTAATTTGGGGACAGAATTATGATTTTATCAATCGCATTGGTGTTAACTTTGTGAATCAATTGATTTTAGGCACTTTGACACCTTCATCCAAGAAGAAGATGACGAAAATCAACTATTAACTAATTGGAAAAATTATATTTTATTTGGAATTGCAAAACAAATATATAAATCTTAAAAGTTTTCAGGTTTTAACATTTAAATTGTATAACTTTTGATATCATTGATCTAAGTCATAAAACTCCTCAAATTACATAGGCATTGTGTGGATCAAATATAATAATCTATTCATACCCTACTCTACAAATATTGATTCTTGAATTTTAAAATTGTAACCTTCTATATAATATATATAGGAACCACCTTAAAATCTATACCATTGTAAATTTTATAAGTTATAAGGTATTTTATTTAATCTATAAGACTGTTATTACATTTTTATAATAAAGAATTTTCGAAATAATTTTCTGAACAGCTTATTAATTTTTCTATGTATTCATAATTACTATATGATCAATCTATTAATTTTGAATAATTTAATCTCATACTTATCAAGCACATGTTTTTACAATGGGTAAAATTGTGAAACTTTATAGTTACGTATCCTATATATATTATGGAAAGTAATAGTATTAGTTTATAAGAACATGATTGTGAATATTTTGTCAACACAAGCTTTAATCTTAAAATTTTTGGACCAAAAAATTAAAATGAGTCTATTAGTGTTTGTTATCGATTATTTTTTATTTTTGGTCTAAAGCATTATAAAAAAGTTTTTGGGCCTTGAGTAAGTCTTAATAAGTTAAAAATATTACTTTTCCTATGTTTCATGTTATCAGTTAAGAGTTTTTATTGGAGAAGTATAAGGTAACCCAAATCTTATATTTATATACCTTAAAATACTGCTTTTAAGGTAGATATAAGATATGAAGATATTGTATTATTTACCCTACCTAATTTTTAATACACACAACCACATAAGATGGAGCAAATTTAGGTTTCAGTATGGTTACCAACTGATTCTATTATGTACTAGTTATATGACATGTTTTAATATTTTCTTTATTGCATACAGCAGTACGACATGCCTAGACCTCGGTAATGGCCAGCTTTAAATCGAAACCGACTTGCTATGGAATCGGTGGTTCATCTGCCGATATTTTTTTTAAGAAAAAAAGGAAAAAAAAAAAAAGAAAAAAAACAACGCAAGCAAAGCCTCGAAGTGCCAACATTAAAGCTTATCATATGAGTTTAATAAGAGAATGATAATTTAGGAGATATAAATTGCATGTGACTTGCTATGTTATTGAAAGCAGTCTATATAACATTTTTTTCTCTTTTAATTATAGTTGGAAGCTACATGATTTAGTTATACATGTGATCATTACAATTAGTTTCACATGATCATATCCATAATAGTAATTAATGACAATAGACAAATAAATTGGTACATAAATTTTAGTATCAAATTATAATTAAAAAGATTGTGAATGATGTGGAATTTATATTGAATTAACATGTATTTAATAAATGAAAGAAAAAATAAATATAATATAAAATAAATGTATTAAAAAAAAGTATTCTAAAAGAAAATTGATGGTTTAATTGAACTAAATAGTTCATGATTTTTTGAATTGTGACTTAGTGGTACCAAGCTTAATTCTGAGTTTTCCGATATATGCATACCATATTGGTAATTTTTTCTTTCTACAAGTAAACTTTGATTAAAATACACAAGTATTTTTAAAAAGATAAAAACCACCAAATTCAAAATGGAAAACCTTGAAGGACAATCATTTAATGTGGTTGTGCTTGCTCAACTTATAATTTCATATACAAAATTTATATGCATTAGCAAGTATCTAGTAAGATATGTTTTGAAAATATGATCGGTAATAGTAAACAAGTAAACTTGTGCAATGATTGGTTTCAAATTGTGAATCAACTCGCCCGGTTATGAGTAGGCTTAAGCTACATGTTGAACTTGGCGGGTTGGTTAGGCTTTGAACTAGTAAGTCGAAACCATTGGTTAGAAGTTGGGTCAACCCTAAAATTAAAAAAAGAAAGTATATATATAATATAATATACTATACATATATACCATATATATAATGCAAACATACTATATATATACTATATATAATATATAATATACTATATATAAATAAATATAATGCAAACAAGTGTATAATATATTATTAATATACTATATACATATTATATGTTATATAATATATAATATACTATACTATATATATTTATATATTATATAACATATTATATATAGTATTAATATATATTATGTATTGATGGAAATTTGATTCACAAAAACGATAGTTGTTATGTCGATTTAAAGTTTTAGATTTAGTTAGAAAAAAAAATGAATAAGTTACAAATTATTTATAATAATTGATGGAAATTTGAAAGAATGAAAAAAAAGTTATGTATAATAATTAAGAAAAATTGTAATAAAAAGAAAAAGAAAAACCTATTGTTTAAGGGCGTAAAACTGACTCTTAAATAGTTGGTTCAATTGAATCAGCCTGAATCTGTCACCTTAAAAGTCAGAGCCCGTTTACTCTCTAGCTAACTGGGGAACTAGTGGTTCGGGATTGGATCGAACTGCATAGGTTTAAGCATAAGTTTTGTTAGGGGAAAAAAAAAAATAGTGAAGTGATTGGTTGGAGTTGAATGAATAGTAAATCAATGAAGAAAAAAACAGAAAGAGAAGAGAAAATGAACTTGCTTGGTCGGCAATATTGTTAACAAAAGTTCGATTCGTTTTTTTCTTTTTCTTTACAACTACTACAAAATAGTTAGAAAATAAATGATTAAGAAACTATAAAAAATAGATCTTATTACATAAATCAGATATTAAATCGTAATTACGTAAATTTTCTATTTCCATACCATCTCCTCTATTCCCATCGTGGCCGACCAGCCACCACATAGTTAGCTTTCTGGAATTAGGAAGGCCCAATTAACTGGACCGAATAAAAACATAAAAATATAGCTTTCGGCCCCTTTCGATTGCGCGTGAGGCCTGGATAGGAGAACACGTCGCTGGGAAGACCTTTATCTAGTACTACACGATTGGCTAGTTCTTTAGCATATTTTCTAGGCTATCCCCTTTTTTCTTTTCATTTTTTTTTTTTAAAATTTTTTTGTAAAAGAAAAATTTTAGTTCATTGAAATAATTCAAGCGAGGGCCTTAGCTTAGGGTTTAAGATTAGATAATTTATCTTAATTAGACTGGAATGTTTGTTGCTTTAATTCTTATATCTTTTTTAAGTTTAACTAGTGTAATTTTCTCTATCTAGAATTCTATGTTTGATTTTTTTTTTTATGAGCTCTCCTATTATTTCATGTTTATTTTTTATCTTGATGTTTACATAGTTGTAATTAAGGTTACGATAGAACCATGAAATCTGTGTGTTAACAAACAGTATGTTCAGGGGTACTTCAGAGAGATTGAATTATCTTCAAGTCAATGCAAGATTAATGTCTACCCATTGTTGATACTTGATAATCATAGTACATCTCATATGATAAAAAGGATATCATAAAGAAGTGCACCTAAAGATTTTTTTTGATAATTTACGATTAATTGACCCCAGACATGGTATAATTTCATTAATCAGATCGTTTAAGGTAAAATTTTATGCTAATTATTACGTAATTGTCAGTTCAACTTATTTTTAATAATTCGATGCTTATCCTTTTGCTTTGTCGGAGTAAAATTGGCCACTCCTGGGGGAGGTGTCACAGCCTATGAACGTGTCCTTGGTTCTTCTCCTAAGATCGCCGTTTTTACTAAGATTTCCTTTTATTTTTCTATTTATTTTTTCCAATGTTTAGAATCATTGCATTTTAATCAAAAAGCTTATTTTGTTGAAAAACTCTTTGACATTGCATTGCACGCCATGCGGCAAAGGGAAAAGAAAATTAAAACATATCATGTTATTCTAGATGACATATTATGACTTGATTGCATGTTTTTACAAATTTCTTAAAAATTTAATCGTAGAATTGAAAATTACATAACCCTATCGACAGGTCATATAATTATCCTGCTAGCCATTTTTCTGCCAAGGGATAAGCATCCAGTGGTTGGGCTAATATGGGCAACTTGGTGGTTTGAAGGCTTACTTTAATAAGTGGTGCTGACTGCTAACATACATCACATTTCTGATAGAAGAATTTTTTATTTGCATTAAACCAGTCATCCAAATATGCACTGTTGTCGTACACGTGAAAATAAATTTGACTTCATCTGTCTTTTGTTTTCGACGAAAGAAAATAAAGGACAGAAAAAAAAAAAAGAAAAGAAAAGAAAAGAAAACATTGAAATAAGAGAAGACAGCTTGTCGGATGGGAGGTTTCTTCTGTTTTCGAAGCCATCACTTAATCAAGCATCTGTCCCCATGAACATGAAAGTAATTTACGCGTTGCTACCAGTCAGAATTAGAATATTCAAATCAAGGCTAAATTATCGTATTTGTTTCTGTTCCAATAGAGAATGGACGACCGAACAGATAAACTTTTCATTCACCTCGTAATGATATATGTAAGAATATGTAGATTACAATGTGATAAAGTAATATTAAATAAAAAATTCATACTTAACCTGTCATGATATAATGATAAAATTTTATTTGTCGTAAATATTATTTTTTTTGTTCCCTTCTCTTCCACAAATTTGTTGTTTATACATGAACTAAACTTTACCTAATCATACCGTGTAAACCTATTGATAGTTGTAATGTTAGCAAGAAAAATTTTAATAATATTATGTATCTTAATGAGTAGCGCTTTCCTCTATTTGACAAACAAGTTATTTCCGTAAATAATCATTGAGAAAATTCTAACACATAAAATTATGTAATATTAGTAACAATGAATGCATTTCCGTATCAATTATGCTGTTGTGCTTGGCAGTTTCTCATCATTAGTCATCTACATGTGCTTGTGGCATTTTCAGATTAATTCTCTGATCTCCATAATAATTGATAATTATTATTAGCGCATGAACAACACACTGTCACTGCCAATTTATTTTACAGATGGCATTGGCTTATTTAATTAGATGGCATTGCAAGGGACTGAAATAAACATTAATTTCCTTTATTTATTATTATTATTTTTTTTCGTATCTCTCCCGTCTTAGGAGAAGATTATAGATGCTTTTTATTAATGGACGTCATAGAATAATGGTCTCTATTTAATTTCTGATGCATATCAGTCTTCTCATTTTCCTTAGATATTTTGCTACGCTTTGTGTCACCTTTTTTCTCTTTTGTATTTTACTACCGGTCATTTAAAAAATAATTTCAGGATATGACTGGAATAACGATATAGAAAATATGTAAATTTGAAAGGAACTTATTAGTTAATGCCTTTATATCCTATGTTATGTAATAACTGGTATATATTAATTTCTATATGCACATAAAATCAATACTATGATCTACTTTTGTAATCCCATCAAACCCTAATTGGACATTAAAGGCCATCATATATTCCTGTTAACTCAAAACATTCTAAAATTTCAAAATCCACGAACAGTCATTTTAACATAAACATTTACTACATATACATAAAAGATTCTCAAAACGAATGGGAATCATCATTTACTTGAATCATTATAATCTTGAAATCAAACCATCATTATAATTTAAAGAGTATATTAGCTCATAATCCACAATTAATCACTAAAAGTAAATCTAAAGGTCTATAATCTCCACGGAGTGACATACAATCAAAAGACAAGGAATGAATCTATCTTCTCAATACGCAACATAGCTCTCCTGACCATAATATGACTCCAACAATACATAAGTCATCTCAACCATAATGATTATAAAAGTAAAAATATTCGATACCCTCCTCCTCTTAGATTTCATTCACAAAAGGCTCTTCAAAGATAAAATACTTATAAGTCCTTATTCCTGAAAAAGAATAAAAGAATGAATCGAAGCTCATCTGCAATGCACAAACATACACAAATGCTAAACCAAATCATTCACATGCATAAATGTAAGTATAAAACAAACAATCCATCAGTTATCTAGAATTTTGGCCATCAAATCAACAAAGGGGTACTTATGATTTCATCATACTATGATTTTTGTCTACATATACATGTATGTAAATATAGATACAAGTTTTCTCTTAAGTTCTTTATGCCTAAAGTCTAGAGTCTAAAGTTCTTGAAACTTAGATTTCTAGTTGTATTATCCCATATATGAGTTTAGAAGGGAAACCTTACATATGATTAGCAGTTGTTCCTCTAAGGATTTACTATTATGAGCAGTGAGTCAAGCACAATCAACAACTAATTTCAATTAAGTTGAATTATAAGTTAGTTCGATTCATTCACTAAGTCTTAACAAGTAGAAACAACAACTAATGCCACGTATATGAGTCCTTAATAAGCAAACGATTTTGGTAAGGGAACGCTAAGGTAAGAGAGTCTAAATACTTGGCCTAAAGATACTATAATTAACTTAGTTCCTAACCTTAGATTAAAAGCTTAAATCATCTTTTAGTCCCTTATTAACAAGGATAAATATTTTCTACCCTTACGTTGAATATTAGTATCACTTGTGTAAACCTCTTAAACTCCAATTTCTTAATTAAGATTGAATCTTTTGGAAGTGAAAAGGGTAGACAAGGAGTTGGTTAGGCTAGGAATGATTGAAAACAAACTTGAAAAATAAAAGAATTTGAACTAAGACATGGTGTCCGGATGCTATAGAGAATAGCATTCGGATGCTAAGCTTTTGCTACTTACAATGGCTTAGTGTTTGGATGTTAATTAGCAAGGCGTCCAGATGCCTTGCCTCTATTTTGCAATTTTGTAGAACAAGAACACTTCTAACACAATTCTCCTCTCAATCATTTTCTTTTTCTAAAACTTATACACTTCTAATCCTAACTTAAGACAAGTTAATCCATTGATTGGCTATACAAAAACTAGTTAAATCCTCCATTTTTAGCCCAAATAACAGATTTCCGAAGTAATGACTAAACTAAGAGTTGTAGTTTGATAAATCACTAATAACTGTAAATGATTTCTAATTTTAGATTCAAAACCTATCTTAACCTAAGTATAACTCTTCTAAAATCAAGTTTTTAGTTAGGAATCAAACTCATCTCAAGAAATTTTTCAAGAAAATCTCCTTTAATGCTTAGAGTGAGCTACTAAAGATAAGAATTAAGACTCTATACTTTAGAACCCCTATGATTGAGCTGTATGTAATGGCAAGAAATAGATGGTTTAAGAATGTTAAGAAGCTTAATATGAACTTATTTAAGCTCTAAATTCAAGATTCTTACCTTAATCACCCTTGCTTTCCTCTTATGGTAGGGTTTAAGGAAGATGTCTCAATTTACTACCATAAAAGGAGTGCATTAGGTCTTATTTGGTAAAAACTAGGTTTTTAAAGAATGGAAGTAGGTTAAGAGGGTAAGGTTTTAGAAAGTTTTGAAGTGCCAAAGTGCCTTTGTTTGTGTAAAGCATTTTCTTGATATATTATAACTTTGTTTGGTCATATATATATAATTTGAGAACAATATTATTTTGCTGAATGTCTAGCATATTTTTAAAATGATTATTTTATAGATTCCTTTAGATTAATCATAGAGTAAATTGCATATATTCTTTTTCTATTTATTTCATACACACTTAGTCCCTTATTTTTGAAACTTGGTGGTTAGACCCCTAAATCTTAAAATAATGAACATCAAAAGCTCTAAATGATAATGAATATAGAAAGTTATTGAAATTAAAAATATGATATGACATCAATGAGAGAAAAATCCCATTTTTCTAATGATTCTTTTAATTTTCTAAGATTTTTTTGTTATATGTGTTAACTTTTATTTTTTGTCATCAATTTTATCAAAGATAAAATGACCATGTGGGGATCTAATAACACATTGTAAAGAGTAGAGTTTTTCTTTTTTCTTTTTTTGCTGAAATAAGGAATCATATTAATATAAGCACAAAGGAAACAACTATGAGTCTGGAGGCCTTAAGCCACAATCACAGAAAAGAAGACCAGCAAAAGGGGATGGGGGAAACAAGTCCTTAAGATATATGCACATCCCCTTCCTAACTTGGGTCGCTACTTAATCCACGCATGCATTAGCGATTCGAAAAATAAAATGAAAAGAACACATCAAAAAACTATCTTTCAATACAGGAATATCTTTAATCAAATTTTTGCAACTCTAAGAGGAAAATTTCAGCTTCACTAAACTGTAGTAGATTAATTGATTATTGGTTTCCACTTCAATCCTTCACCGTTGCTTCTTTTTGGCTAAAATCAAACTTTGTCTAATTGTCTCTACTTTAGCTTGTTCAACATTGATAAAAGATGATCGATGAATCATGGTGGCAAGAAGCTTCCCATTCGAATCTCTAGCAACAAATCTTATCCTTTCTATTCTTGAAGTTGAAATAAAGATGCATCACAATTAAGCTTGATAATACCTTTAACTGGTGCCTTCCATTTCTTAACACCCTCTATAGAAGCACAAGTTGGAGATAAAGAAACTATTGGAATTGAAGACAATGTTGATCAGCATGAAGATTTTCAAAAATACACTCACACTTGCACTACCAAGGGAACCAAATAATTAAGAAAACATTTAGAGACAGCACGATGCGGCCAATCAACAAAGCTTGTCATACTAAAGGAATCACTTCTCAAGCCCAATAAATGAAACCATATATTTCTAGACCAAGGGTATTGAAAAAATAAATGCAAAACAGTTTTGTTTTCTCTACAAAATTTACAGCAAGGAGAAGAGACATAATATCTATTAAAAAGGCTACATTGGTTGGTAAAACATTATGGTAACACTTCCATAAGTAATGTTTAATTTTAGGTTCCACATTGATAATCCATAAGACTTTCCACATGTTAATAGTCCAATTTAGTTAGCTTATATGCTAACTTGTCATATTTCTCTTCTTCCATCCCTTGAAATATCCATATTTAATTGAATACTCCCTACTCCTCTCAAAAGGCTAAGTTATGATATCTTCCTCGTAATGCTTAAAAAGTAGTATAGATTTTATAGCATTAATTTTTTGCTTAGAAATAAAGTTTCTAATACACTCTAAATTTCACTTTTTACTTCATCAATAAGATAAAATACTTTTAACATAAGACAGCTTTAGTTGTCTATGGATGAATGAAATTTGAAATCTTGATAGCAAAGAACCCATGGATCATTCCACATTGAAATCTGGTCTCCCTTCCCAACATTCCAACAACTATTACCTAAAATAATTTCCTTTCCACATTAAATGCTATGTCAACACCAAGAAGCACAACCCCCTATATTTAATGATAGAAATTCATAATTCGAGAAATATATGCTCTTGAGCATCCTTACTCAAAGGGCATCTAGATTCTTAATGATCCTCTAAGCCATTTTAGCTAACATAGCATTGTTAGACAATTTCAAATCTTTGAATCCTAATCCTCTCCTATTCTTTTGATAGGCTATATTCTTCCACGACTTCTAGCATATTTTTCTCTTATCGCTAATACCACTCCACCAAAATTTTGTGAGTTGTCACTTCTTGACACCAAGTGATAGGAAATTTAAATACACTCATAGTATAAGTTGAAATAGCAAAACCAACTGCTTTTATTAAAATTTCTATACCACATGGTGAAAAGAAAGAATTACTCCAGCTATGCAATCTTGACTTAACCTTATCTTTCACATATCCCAATGCTTCCTTTTAGACTTACCTTAATTCATAGGGAGACCTAAATACTTACTTAGCTTCTAGAAAGTATTAATGCTTAGCAATCTACTACATTCATGAATAATGCCTTCAGGAGTATTTTTGCTGAATGAAACAAATGATTTTAAGAAGCTAATCTACTGACATGTTGTATGGTTATAGGCATCCATAATGAACTTGAAATTCTCTAAGATAATCCTATTAGCTTTCATAAACAATAGAAAATCATCAGCAAAAAATAGAGGGGTAAGCTTATGAGTTCCTCTTTTGACTGTAATACCCCTAATGAAACCCTCTTCATTAGCCTTATTTAACATAATTGAGGGCATATCAGAAATGAATTAGAGTAAATAAGGGGAAAGAGAGTCTCTTTGTCTCAAACCTCTTGATGAGAAAATCTTATGAGTGCGTTTCCCATTCATAATTAAGTTATATGAAACAGTAAAAACACAAGTCATGACCCAACTGACTCAACCTACTCTAAAATCCATTTTTATCAATAAAGCCTATAGAAAATGCTAGTCCACTCTATTATATGCTTTTGCCATATCAAGTTTAATCACACATTCATATGATGTACTCCTCTTATTAGCTTTTAAATGATGAAAAATTTCATGTGCAATGATAATATTGTCTTGGATGAGCCTATTTTGAATAAATGCACTTTGATTTTGAGTGACTATCATTCATAAGAGGCTGTAAACGACTAGCTATGATCTTGGAAATAATTTTATAAAAAAAGTTACAAAGGCTAATAAGGCGAAATTGTGAAATAGACTTAGGATACTTAACCTTAGGAATAAGAACGACATCGGTTTCATTGAAGTTCAAAGAGAAAGTACCTGACTCGAAGAAGTTAGAGATTACTCTTGTTACAAAATCTCCAAGGACATGCCAATTCGATTGAAAGAATTTTCTGCTAAAGCCACTTGGACTAAGAGCTTTTGAAAAACCTAAACTGAAAATCACCCTCTACACTTCCTCTTTGTATAGTTTCATAAGATTGTCATTCATGTAATTTATAACAATTAGGTCTATCACTTTTAGGACTTCATCATAATCAATCAAATCCTCTTTTTGGAACAATTTCTCATAGAAATCCGCAAAAGACATCCTATTCTTCCTCTATCAACTCATCTAATTTAGATTTTATTTTGAGTACCTTACTGCTTGTTCTCCTCACAAGTGTTATATTATGAAAAAACTTTATGTTTCTATCACCGTAATTGAACTACTTCACTCGTAATTTTGAGCACCTTACTCCTTGTTCTCCTCATGAGTAGAGTTTAAATGCTTAATTTCAAAGAATGAAGGGATTAAATGTATGTGAAGCAAATATATATATTTACCGAAATGAATTATTTCAACTTATCTTTTCTTAATTTCGCTCAATTTAATTGCTTAGCCTATGTTTGGGACGTAGCGAAAAATTAGGAGGGGAAGGAAAGTAAGATTTTTAATGCACTTTCCCTTATTTGGAAAAGGAAAGAAAAGAGGAATGAATGATTTAGTGGAGAAAGTTTTCCATGGGCTCCTCTAATTTTTATTCCACTCCAAATTGGAGAGAAATGTGAGGGAAAGTTAGAAAAATTATTTGAATTTCCATTCTAAACTTCTTTAACCTATCCTTTATTGCTTTTTATGAGTATATTGGTAATTTCATTTGATATTTAGTGATGATCAAGATTCCTTCCACTTTTTTTTCCCTTATTATCCAAATATAATAAAAAGAATAAAACATTTTCCTTTCTATTTTTTTCTTCCCAAAATCAAGATGAACTCATGACATATTATAAAAATTTAAATAAACTATTAATTTATAAATTGAGAGAAATAAAAAAAAAATAATAATTAAGAGGATCCAACAACTTACCGAGCATTAATGGTAATAATCCCAAAATATTGTTACCTTATATGGGCTATATAACTTGGTAATGACTTCTCCTTTTATGGTTCACTGTTGACCTAGAGAGGCCGCACCTTTTTCTTTTCTGGAGGAAAAAATTTCTTTTAATTTACTAGAAAATCACGTTGAAGATCTCTTCCTAGGAAAATCAATAGTATAGCCATCTTTCATGAGATTTAAGTACCATATTTCAAGAGTGACCTCAATCGGTCGACAATGACATAATGACAATGAAGTGATAAAATTCTATGTGGCCGGTGGAAACAATATGGTTCCTAATGCCATTCCAAGTCCACAGGTTACATGATTTCAGTCAGATTTTTTTTTTTTTTCCCTCTCTCTCTTAAACTATATTAGAAACGAATTTAAATCTGACATATTCTATTAAAAATCTAATATTTATATTATTAGGATATAAGATTATCCAATCATGATTACTTCAACTTTTCCAACGTTAATTAAAACAATTAGTCCAATTTTCAAAGATGGCATGCTTTGTGCTTTGAAGATCAATGCGACAAGTTGCATCATGTTTGGATTTATTGTCTGGATATTAATTTTTAAATCCACAGCTGATCGCATGGCTTACATAGGTATGTTGCATCACTGTCCACCACCGTCCCATAGCAAGGGTCAGATAAGGAAAACACACAACAGATAATGTTGGCATCCCTAATTGGCAATTTTATGAATTTATCAAATTAGAAACAATGATGGAGCCCCTGGGGTCTTCTAGAACGAGTGTAGAATACTGTCCATACGCTATGTTTAAACAAAATAATTTGTGCTAATGATTTTTTTTTTTTAAATATGATAGAAAATGAGTAAAATGATTTTTTCTTTTTGTGAAAATTTAATTCATTTACCACATTTTCCTTACATATTTTTGAGATAGTTAATTACCAAATAGTTGATTGCTATTTTTACCTTTTACCGTCATCAAAAGCTATCTAAAATCGGTATGGCCCACCGGTTCATGGGTCACTAAAGTAGTGAATCGAAATCGGCTCGGTTCATTTGAACCGCCGGTTCATGGTGGTTTATAAATTGGTATTTGCAAATTTTTTTATAATTTTTTGTTCACGAATTCTTTTTTTTTTTTTGAGCTCATGACCTTATTTCATATATAAATATATTACGTAATATTATAAATATGCTTTAATATATATTTTGTAATTTATATATGTATATAAACATATCTATGTACATAAATATATAAGAATATTAACATGTCTTAGGTTAATAGGTTAACACATATACACATAAATATGTATCTTGGATATATATAGTACATATATACCAAATTCTCATACTTTATTGTAAAAAAATGGAAATATATAAAGAAAAATTATTGATGAATTTCATATGTATGGCATATATAATATAAATTACAAGTACATAAAGGAAAATTATTTTTATTTTTTTTTCTCTAAAAAATTAGATCAAATCAGTGTGTTAAACCGCTATTTCAAAGGTCCATTGGCTAAGTGGGCTCAAGTCTTTAAACTTCCATAACTTGTTTGAATCAGTGAGTCACCTAAGTAGTTCAGGTTTTGCTCAATCGAGTTGGTTGCGGTCTCATAAATCGTCAGGCCAGTTCATAGGTTGGACCCGGCCCTATTTCAAGCCTACTTATAATTACAACTTCTTGAAATCGCTATGCTAATATTTTAACAATTGCAAATCTTTGATAACAAATATAGAAAAGAAAAATATGAAAAAAAATGCATTTTAAAGCAGAAGTTATGCTTGCAAGTAATTTTTGTTCACGGAGCTTACCGTGTAGCTCATCAAATGATACAAGTCCATCTAATTTAGATGATGAACATCAAAGCCTATTGATAACACAAATATTTCCAGAGCAAGAAGACGCATTCACAGCTCTCACTGGATATTACTATGGGAAATCAGGACTTACAAGAACACACTAGTAGCTTCTAAAGATATTTAAAGATTTGATCTCTGATTTATGGGAAGGTTGGTGATTAATATAGCATCAAAATATATCTCTAGAGGCATACAAAATGCTATCTTAATAGTTGATGAATTAAAATCCAAGAAAAATTGCAAAATACCTCCGTCAACTTTCGCTCTAAGGTGAATTTATTCTTAAACTTTTAAAATAAGGGGTTTTTAACTTTCTAAACTTTCAATAATTTGCACCATTATACCTAAAAGTAAGGTCAGTATATAAGACAGGACTGAATTTTGAATAAAATCCCATAAATCACGTGAGAATTCAATTTATCCTATCTTTTCGACGTATGGGTATATTCGTATCTACAAAGGAGGAAAAAGGATAAAGTCGAAAAATTCGTAGAACATTTTTGGTTTTGCCAAATCAACTCAAGTCCAGAGGTGTTCGCAACACGCACATATTGGGTTCATATCATATCTATCAACTGCCCCATTTATATTTCATGTTTCCAAAAGCTTGGATCCGATCGGGAATATTCATTAATGATTGATAATTGGTATATGTGGTATATATATAATCCAAGCTTAATATTCCTAATCCTATGTTTTACATTCCACGTTAAGCCGCCTTACTGTATTTAGCGTACTTCGCTGTAGTTGCAATGGAATGTCAATTCAGTACGGGCAGGTATGAATTATAAGAAAAATAAGACTGAGATATAGCTTAATTAGTAAGTACGGTCATGTTACCTACACTACATCAGAGAACCCAATACATGCCCTTGTCTATTTTGCATGCATATAAATATGTTCTCTTCATCTATTACTTCGTCATGCACTAGCTCATCATTCAAGTTTTCATTAGCATACTAAGCATTTTCTTAACAGGGTTTAAAAGAAGAAGGCATTTTTATTAGCATGCTAAATTTTAATTAGATATCTGGAGTAAAAACAGTAAAGGGGTGCTATTTCAGTTTTCTCCTTATTTCAATTTTTTTTTCCTTTTTTTCTGCACTATTTAAAAAGTTCCAAACTTTCTCACTACGTTTCTCCATGTTTTTGAAAGGAAGAAGCTGTACTCTCTCCGTCTCTCTCTTAGATGTGTAGGTAATATTTAAGATAAGAGAAGGACATTTAGGGGATTTTAATTAAAAAGTTTAGCCATGTACCATGAAGATGCCCTTTTTTTTTTTTAAAAAAAAATTAAATAGGTTCAATAGTGTAAATTGTTAAAAGTTTAAGGAATAAAAAAACTCATTTTAAAAATATAGTGTCAATCTTCATTAGAGCAAAAGTTTAGCATCGACATTTGTGGAATATTTTGATAATTAGACTATTTTGAAGCAACGACAGCATCATCACCAGTTAATGTTTCAAAAAGTAAAATAAGCTTAAGTTGTTATTTGTAGAATAAATGCCCAGAAAACATTGACATTTAGATGAGCACATGCAAAGCTTCAATTCATTTTTATTGGGCAGAGGCAAAGCTGTCTAAGTCATAGTATATGGTTGGTCGAGTTAAAGCATAATGAAATTGACCCACAAGAAAGAAGATATACCATAGATTAACGCATCGATAGTTTCACATCTTTTGTGAGTAAGCATACGTGTTCCTTCGCCTTGAGACCATCATATATTTTATGCATCGAGCATGTTACCTTTGCTATCACTAGAGATAATCTTAGCCATGGACCGTGCAAAATAGCGTCGTTAAATATAACTTGAACACGGTAGTAATGAGTTTAGAAAGAATTTATCGTTTTTAGAGTTAGAAAATCATGCATCTCTGACTGCTTAGTAGATAAGCAAGCAACTAAAAGTTTGTGGCTATGGCAGGATTAGTTCAACGGTGACCAAATGCATCGATTTTAATATGAGGTGCCATTAGATGAAGGGATTGAATCGAATGGTCAGTTATTGCTAAATCAAGATACAGTATTGTCTCCATACATTATAACGTAGAGAATCATATGAAGTAACATAACAAGGTAAATCGGTCTTGGAATGATTCCACATAAGTCTAGAATCTAGCTGTACATTACTTCAAGAATAAAATTAATAAGATGATTAATTCAATCAAAACTTAAAAGTTGAATATAATATTATTTGGCAAAGTGTTTGAGGATTAATCTCATGCTGTTAATCAGAGGTGCGACCGCTTCACCATATACCCTTGTATAAAAACATGCAAGGCTCAAAGTTTGAATTTTATCTCTGATGAATATGAACTTCAATTTAAAAAGTCGATATTTCTCATGAATGAATTTGCGATGCAGTTCATTAATTATGACAGAATATTCATATTCTAACGTTTCAAGAAATAAGAAAACTTCAAAGTTTGAATTTATCTCTTCACCATTATTTCTAATTTTAAATTGAGTTTGCTCCTTCTCATGGACATTACCTGAACTATTGCAATCCCACTTCTATAAAAGATCATCTATGACTTCTAATTAAGTATCTTTTTATTTGCACTTGAAATGTTGGAATCCTAAATGAGTGAATTATGAGACATGGTGCGGAGATCGTATGCACACATATGTAAATCCCACACTACACACATAGTACGCACACATATATAAATCCCCCACTACTCTCGTAGGGTGAATACTCTTGAATTCATAATGTTAAATTTAAAGATTCCAAGATTTCAATTATAACATCGAATTTGGAGATTCAAGGTGGTTGTATGAGGAGATTCTAACACCTCAATTATGACTTTGTGTTATGATTTTGACAATATTGTATTGGAATGATTTTTGCATTTTACCTATTTTGGTCTATGAGATTTTAATGCACACATCTCCTTCCTTTGCCTTCCTTAATCCTTTTGGCTAGAGAAGAGAATACAATGAGAAATGTTGATAATTGTAGAATTCAGTAGAATTAAAGAAAGGCCATTAGAACATGAACCAAGAAAGTGTCGTGAGTGAATTAATGGAAAAAACTTGTTTTCACAGTTGATCAATTGATATTTATATCAACTGCAAACAAATAACAGAATCTAACTAATGTACTAGCTAATCAGTTTAACTAATCTAACTAACTAACTAATCTGACATGTATTAATTAACTAATAACAATAAATAATAAAGCTGCAATCTCTACATCCCGCCTTAAGTGGGGCTTCGACAAAGTCCCACCTTGGAACCAAGAAAAGATAATTGATTAGTAGGAACAAGTTTAGTAAAAATATCAGCAACTTATTAATGAGTTGAAACATATTCAATATGAACAAATCCTTATGAAATATGATGTTAGATGAAGTGAACATCGATGTCAATGTGTTTAGTTTGTCCATGTTGATAGGGATTAGATGCTATTAGCTTGGTAGATCTGTTGTTGCAAAATAAAGGTATTGGTGGTGAAATTGGAATGTGTAAGTCGCAAAGTATATATGAAAGCCAAAGCAATTCCTTAATAGCAACAGCAGCAGCATTGCAGTAGTTAGCCTCCACTGAAGAAGAGCTCATAGTGGGTTGTTTTTTGCATTTCCAAGAAACTAATGAATTACCCAGTAAAATGCAAAATCCAGAAATAGATTTATGATCATTGTTAGTGCAACCCCAGTTAGCATTCGTGAAGACTTGCTATTTTGAAGTATTGTTGACTAGAAAAAATAAACCAAGATCAATTGTACCTTTATGGAAATGAAGAAGATGCAATGTAGCTTAAAGATGAGGGATACGTGGCTAGGAAACAATTCTTTTACAGTCCATTAACTTAGTTAATTCATGTCAGCCCCTTGTATGATGCATTTGCAAAGTGTCTTTCATCTGTTAAAACATATCAAAGGTTCTTCTTTGTTGGGTTTGTTTTACTTTATTGACAATTCCCTTTCCCTTATTGGCTACTTTGATTTGGATTGGGGCTTATGTTTGATTGATAGGAAATCTGTCAGTGGCTATTGCATTTTGTTAGGTACGGCTTTGGTGTCTTGGAAGACCAAGAAATGGTAGATAGTTTCTACTTCTTCGGCTGAGGCTGAATATCAGTGTATGGTAACTACAACTAAAGAATTGTTGTAGGTTTCCCATATACTTTGCGATCTATGTGTTGATGTGCTTATGCTTATTTCTTTGTATTGTGATAATCGATCAACTCAGCTCATTGCTTCTAATCCTTGCTTACATAGTCACACTAAGTACATTGCCATTGATGTATACTTCACCTGTGATCAAGTTCTTGCTAGTTTCCTTTACATTATCATGTTCCTTCACATCTTCAACTTGTAGATTTCCTTACTAAGCCAGTTTCTGAATCTACGTTACACTTTCTTGCTGCCAAGTTAGGCCTTTGTGAAGCCCCAACTTAAGGGGGGGATGTTAAGATTACATGCTTAATTTCTTTCTATTGTAATTCTTCTATAATTTACTGGTTATTTATTTAGTGATTATAGAGTTGTAGGATATTGGGCTTGGGTTAGTTATATTGTTTTAGCCCATAGAGCTTATATATTAGTTAAATTATAACAAACTAAAGTTAGTTAGTGTGTTCATTTCCTCATATACCATAACTGCAATAGATTGAATCTTCTCTAACTCTTTTGGCATTCTATTGTTGAAGCTATGGTAGAGACAAAAATTCACACAAATTGGCTCAATTTGTGAGTAGAAAAGGAAATATCTAGACGAGTAATAGAGAGATATAAAAGTGGTCCAATTAGTTGTTTATAAACAATTGGATCAGTCAAAAGTTCTCCAGTTTCCTTTGAAAGAATCAGTCCTGTTGGTAGAGGTGTAGTAGTAGCCTTTGTAGCTGTTAGCTTTGAATTAGTTAAAATGTCCAAAATAAATTTCTTTTGGTGAAGTAAAATGCCTCTAAGAGTTCGACATATCTTTACCCCTAGAAAAAATCTCACATACCTAAAGTCTTTGATTGTAAACTTCTCGTGTAAATCTTGTTTAAGTTGTGTAATAGCTACTGTAGTATTACTAGTGATGATCATATAATCAACATATAGTAACACAATCAAATACCCTTCAGCATTGAACTTGGTAAATAAAGAATGATCTGCTATGGACTATGTAAAACTAAGTTTATGAAGAAACTAAGACAGCTCAATGTTTCATTGCCTAAATGCTTATTTCAATCCATATAAAGATCGTTTAAGTTTATATACTTGGTTAGGAAGAGTTGTAGAATACTTAGGTGGAGGCATCATGAGATATATATTGGATTCATAGCATCACACACAATATATGGAGAAGGATTTTGATTCAAAACTTAGGATTGAAAGAAATAACAATGATGTTAAAAAATCAAACATTGTTGCATTAATAGCACCACACAAAAGAATTTATAGTTCAAGATTGGGAAGATTTATGTTGATGGTTCATACTTAAAGGTTGCACCTTTTTGTTTTTCAATTGTTTTTCGTTTATTTTACATGTAAATTTTTTCACCTTATCGAATTATTTATTTTATTCTAGTTATGGTTAATTAGTCATTTGTTCATGGTATTACTTATTCAGCATTGAAAATATTTTATGTCATGTTATACAAAAGTGTTTTACTTTGTTATATATATTAATTTGCTGAATTAATATATCTTTTATTAATATTGTAGGTAAATGGGACCTTTTCAATGAAACAAATTACTAACGATTAGCATTTCTTTAGTGTATTGTTCTATCTTTTTTTTTTTTGGTTCTAAAAAATGTGCATACGCTTTTTGGGCTGTTTGTGTAATGTTTTAGTCTTTTTTAGTTGATCAATTGTGATTGTCTTATGATTGAATAATTTGGTATGTCATGAATTCTATTGTATAACTTTATTTATTTATTGGACTCATATTCCAGGTACATGTCTGCCAGTAAAACGAAAAAAAAAAGAGAATAAAATTTCTCACATAAGCATATGAGATGATGTGTTTCAGACTACCTCTTTCCATAGCTTTCTAATATTAAGATCTTTTTATTTAATGGACGACACACTATTTTTAATGTCTCATAATTTGTGTAGTTTATAATGTAATATCGTAGGCAATTGCTTGATCCCATTGAGAAACCGAGAATAATGGCTATACAAACACATAATAAACACATATCGTTTATTATCATTTTAGCATATAAAACAATAAATAATTCTCGAGTATATATTTATAAATTCAGCATATAGTTTAAATATGTTAAAAAAATTCAATAAATTAACATGCATTTTACATAGATTAACGATTATATTCATTAATTTTCCATATAATTATTTTTTCGTACTTTCATATAGGCTACTTTGATATATCCGTATTGTAGATGCTTTTTATTTATTTATTTATTTTTTTATTCCATGCGAGAGAGTGTGTTAAGTAATGGAATTTATATATAATCTTTAATATTTATTTTCTTAAGTTCAACGCAATTTTTTAACTAAATGTATAATTGTTTTGAAATTGGGATTTTATATATTTGATATTTTTAAATTTACCGACATATCGGTGGAAGCATCATTTTCTAGTTTTTCATAATGGAGGGTGTTTGTTTCAAAGTATTTGGTTAATAAGCAACATAAGTAGTGTTGATAGTGATAATGATGAAATGATGCTGTTCATGAATACTAAAATAAATATGAAGGATGCTATGGTGTAGGGTCTAGGGATGCAAAATTAGATGAGTTTAGGATTCAATTTATAAAATTCGAAGCCGTCTTGATATCCTGTTAAATACCTCGAAACCAGTCTCATACCTTAGCAATCTTAACAAAGTTCGAAATTGTAATGCTGCCTTGGCAATTTCAATTTTCCACCGTGAAAAAGGCAGAAGAATGCCCTTTTTTTTTTTTTTCTCCACGTATTGGAAATATTTAAACACATAGATAAAAAAAGAGAATAAGCCTTAGAAAAAGAAAGGATTAGAACCGGAAAAAGGATTGTTTTCACAGATTGAAGATGAAGAAGGAATTTAAAGCTCTACCATCAAAGAACGCTTCCTTCGCTTCTTCAGCTAAATAGCGTAAGGAAAGGTCTGCCATTTTTCCAATATTATTGACTAGCATGGCCTAAGGCTTAGGTACTCAAGTGAGAGAGCCGTGTTATGGGTGACCTTATTGTATGATTAATATTATAATAGAGAAAAGTGGAAAAAAAAAAAATTAAAAGTACAATATATATCTACTGATTTTAGTGAAAAAAGTTACATAATTATAAATTATATAAAAAAATTATTAATACCTCTATTATGTTGGATCTTCTAGAAGAGGCACTATTAATATTTGTATATCATAACTTATATTACATTTTTAAATACATTAATATTGCATCGTGAAGATGTGACGCGATATAGTAATGATATTTTGATAATATTTTTTATTTAATTTATATTTATGTAATATTTATTAATTTTGATGATAAATATGAAAATTTTTAGATAAAACGAAGAATGAGAAAAATATTCCCCACCAAACCCTCGACTACCGGTGACAAAGATCATGTAAAATGAAATATTCACCGAAATTCTTGATTAGGAATTTTATCAAACTATCAAAAGTAAAGTAATTTAGAAACTTCAGTCTAAACGCCTAAGAAAGTTGAGTTATTGAAGAAAGAGATAATTTGCAATAAAAAAACTTTTATCTTAATTTAAATATATAAAAATTATAGAATCATATAAAATCATACAAAATTAATAAAATTGTACATCATAATTTATAATTTTATTAAGAGTTTGCGTATAAATGATTTTATATCTATTTTAATTAAAAACACATTATAAAATTATAAACTTGTAAAATTATATTTTTGACTCATGATTTTAACAGTTATATCCACCATACAAAATAATGCATATAAGTTAGAATTATTGGATTCCAATTATCAATAAGATATAATATTGTCTGGTAACCCTATAACATTCTAGCAATTTTATCAAAATTGGTTTCATTCTCTAAAGGATTATCCCATAAGAAATATAATATATATATATATATATATATAAAAGGTTCAATCAAATCGAATAATTTATACAATCTTGCTTACTTGCATTCATAAAACAGAGAAGACATGCCAAAGAATTGTCTCCGACTGAGGCTTGTAAACATCAACATGATGTTGCAAATGACTTTGTAGCTGTCTATTGTTTTGTTGATTCTCACGAAATGAAATAACATTTTGCTGGTGGCATGGAATCTATAATTGAAATCATATCCTCCTGTCTCTTGTTTATTTAGCAAAAAAAAAAAAAAAAAAAAATCGCCGATTCTCTCTCTTGCACATAGTTGAGAATATTATTTGAACCCTACTAGCAATACAATAATATTTCTATCAATGGGGGCCAATATACCACGATAGTATGACTTAGTTCTCAACCTAGAAAGTTTTATTCATGTCTTCAACATTTTTTAGTTTATTATTTTAAAAACAAATCACCTAATATTCTTTTCCTTATTCAATAGAGGATTATTACAATTTATGGATCTGGCGATGGTAATATTATATCATTCAATGCATTATAATCAAAATTCCCAGAGCGTTAAAAAAGAAATTAAGATGACCACAACATTCAAATTAAATATGTCAGCTGACTTATGTTGCATGATAATTCTATTGAAAAATAGTATAAAAGGCATAATTTCTTTGGAGAAACAATATGCAAACGTTAAAATATTTTGGAGAAGTCTATAAATTGAACTCCTATATATAAACATCCATTTCTTCAAGGTAGTTCTATAAGTAAACTATAATAACTAAAGGTTAGCAAAGATGGTTTCATTTGCAAGAATCGCACTTACCCTCATTGTTTTTTTTTTTTTTTTCCTTATATGCAATAGCAATGTCAGTAAAGGGCTTGACCTCACTGAAGTGTCTCATATCTGCAATGGAAATAAGTATCCAGGGGATCATCCCTATTTTGATGGAGTACATATAGTTATTCGACATCTATCAAGTGATGCTCAATATCATGGGTATAATTATTACTTTGAAATACCACCATCTGCTGATGAGCTTTTTGGTCATGCCGCTTGTATTGGGGTGATTGAACATGCTGATTGTGGCTACTGCATTTTTAAGGCAAGTATTAAGCTTCTTACCGTTTGTCGAGGGAGCATCGGAGCTCAGATTCAGCTTTAGGACTGTAGAGTTCGTTATGAGAACTATGCTTTTAGAGAATAGAGCATAGATGTATCGTTGTTTATGCATACTACTAGGTATGGAATAAAGTTAACCTATGGTCCATGACGAAAACTAATAAATGTTTCAGGTGATTTTATCCAGCTAAACACATAATTTGTTGTTATATGTAAGAATGTTGTTCAATTTTTTTAGTTTTAGCAGCTTTGCTCATTTCTATGTTATATAACCAATTTTTCAGGTTTTATTGAATTACCGCTAAAACTTAAAAAGAAGGTAAAAACTCTTAAGAAAATGCATTGAATAGTGACACAAACTCTACGTAAGAAATTCCCATTAAATTTATGATACTTTTTGACTTCAAAATTGCAAGAACCGAAAATTGTTACAATTCCATGGCTTATACCCGCAAAATAGTTCAGTTGAAAGTTCTCAATATTTTCCTATAATTTTATATGCTACTTCAAATACTTCATAAAAGTTCTATAAATTACATAACATGCCATAAAACTTGTAAACAAACTTCAAATTCCACCATGTCATTTTCCTTTGTAATTGTCTCTTATCCAAATTGTACAAAAAGTTATGGTTGATTATTCTTTTCTTTTCTTTTTTTTTTCTTTTTTAATTTTAGTTTTACAAGCTCGCAAAGCAAGCATTCAAATTTCAACATTTAAAAAATATTGGCCTACAAAAGCAAGCCTCGCCCATGACCCTATACTTGCAAAAGCAAGCATGTTTTAACTTTTTGCTTTTCTATTATTCTATTCAAACGAGCCATTAGGCTTGATACGTCAATTCAAGGAAAGATAAGAGCGGTGTTATTGAGGGTGGGTCCAAACTCATAGAAAGCATGAAACATAGTGTGATGAACATGAAAAAATAAAAAGAGAACAAGCAAAACCTATGAATGATTCCGAGAATATGATGTACTAAGAAATCTCTGTAGACTCAAGAATTAGCTTGATATGACCCATGACTAGTTTAGTGAGATCACTTGCCACCTATACTTGCTTAAAGGATAGGATAAAAGCAAATAAAGTAAGCTTAAAGCTTCACAAAAAAAGGATATTGTATATTTAGTGATGTTAAGATGATGATTATGATTGTTTACAAGAGGGTATTTATATTCGAAATATTAGAATAGCTACTAAAAATGGAAAAGATAAAAATGATACTATTCAAAATAAGTAAAATAAAAGGAATAGATAAAGGGTATAATGGAGATTACAAGAATAGAAGCTTCGTTGGTTGATTTTTGCATGTGGTATACTAGAACATGTAGCAAGTAGTCATTAGAGAGGTTCCTGTAGAAGCAAACAAAAAGGTATAGCCGGATGTGTTGATGCCAAGTTGGTTTGTGGACTCTCTAGGGTTGTGTCAGCTCGAACATGTTCTTAAGGGGAGGTTGGAGCATGTGTGGCCAAGTTAGTTAGCAAGTTGGTTGAGCTAATTAGCAAGCGGTCTTCAGGTCAATACTTGGTCATTGACAAATAGGAATGTGCTCGACTTGGTACTTGTGTTAAGTTGGTAGGTAAGAGCAACTCGGATTCCTCAAGCGTAGGTTGGTATGAAAGGAAGTGCCTTTCTATGCTCTTAAGTCCTCATGCTTGAGCTCGAGTCAAGGGCCCTATGGCTCGATTTCTATTATTCCTTCTAAGCTGTTTAGGATTTGGGATCAAATTTGGTTAGTCTTTGTTCTATTCTTCCTTAGATCGATAGAGGCTGAGATTGGCAATGTTGAACACATTAGAAACTTTGAAGTTTTTAGGTAGTTCCAATCAATAGGTATTGTTGTTTATTTTCTAGAGTATCTTGAATGATCCTTTAGCTTAACCAGATAATTTGTTCTTCTTTTTGCTGAGAAATCTCTCTTTGCTCAGGTGTAACCATACTAGGTTGTTGGGCTAAAATTGCTTTGCCTTCTTCCTTTACCTTTTGCTTCCATCATTTTGGTAACTTGGTCAATTTGCTGAGCAACTTTCTGGTAGATTTGTTGAAAAGATTGAGCCCTAGCTCTAACTTCTATGTCTTTTTGATCGGACATAGGCGTTAGCATGTGATTGACGGACAGCTAAGGATTGGAGCCTTAAATGACCTTAAAGGATGTTTGCCTAATAGTGTCATGTACTGTTCGATTGTAAGCAAACTCTATCATGAGTAAGCACACATCCTAGTCTATCAAGTTCTTTCTTATTATAACTAAGACTAATGATCTCAAAGTACAATTGACGACTTACATTTGGCCATTAGTTTGGGGATGGTAGGAAGTATAGAAAAGTAGCTTGGTCCCCTTTCATCACCAAAGGGTTCTCCAAAATGGCTTACAAACTTTAGGTCTCCATTTGACACTACACTCCTAAGAACTCCATGTAAGTTAATAATCTCTTGGAAAGAAAGAAAAGCAATAGCCAAAGCATCGTTAGTTTTGGTATAGGACACAAAGTGTGTTATCTTGTTGAATTTATCTACAAAGACCATTATTGAATCTTTGCTTCGAGCAGTTCGGGGTAATCCAAAGACAAAATACATATTTAAATCTACCTAAGGTCTGGTAGGGACGGGTAGAGACATCGCTCTCCCTTGCTCAGCTTGTCTTTTGACCTTTTTGCAAGTTGTATAGCTCTTAATAACACGGTGCATATCTTGCTTCATATTAGACCAAAAGAATTGATCATTCAATAATTTATAGGTCCTTCCTTTAAAATGTCTAAAGAACCCTCCATTGTGAGCTTCTCTTACCCATAGCTCTTTGATGGAACAGGTCAGTATACAGAGTTTGCTACTTCAAAACAAGTAGTCTTTTTTTTTTTTTTTTCCATATGATACTCATCTACTATTTTCCCTTCTTCACAATGCTCATATATTGGACCAAATTGAGGGTCTTAAAGGGGATTGTTCTTTCATGCTTGCAAACCCTAATAGCTTGGTTTGTAGTTTAATGAGAATAGTGTGCCTTCTTGATAAGGTGCAACAACGATGTTGGTATTACCTTGCTTATACTGGATTACTAAATTAAATCCTTCCAGGAATTCTATCCTTTGGGCCTGTCTCTTTGATAGCTTAGCCTAGCTTCGTAAGTATCTCAAAGACTTATGATTAGTATATATGATGAACTCTCTCAATAGAAGATCATGTTACTATGCTTGAAGTGCTCGGATTAATATAAGGAGTTCTTTGTCATACATGAAGTAATTCAACTATGGTCCTTTCAACTTTGTACTGTAATAGGTAGCAGGTTGGCCTTCTTGCATCAACATAGCTCCTATGCCTACACTTGATGCATCACATTTAAGCTCAAATATCTTTTTAAAGTCAGGTAAAGCCTATACAGATTTAGAGGTCAATGCCTTCTTCACTTTGGTAAAACTTCTCTCTTCTTTCTCTCCCCATCTAAATTCTATGTTCCTTTTTGTCAGTTTGGTGAGTGGTGCAATAATGTTACTGAATCCTTAGACAAAACATTGGTGAAAAGAAGTTAAATCATAGAAACTCCTCACTTCAACATAAGTAGTTGGGGTTAGCCAATCAACAAATAGCTTGGATTTTTTCATTATCAACTTATAGACCTTGTCTGCCAACTACATAGCCTATAACCACTTCTTCCTAACAACAACAATATTTCTTTAAGTTTCTAAATATTTTTTTAGTTTGGAGCACATCAAATACAACTTGGAGATGGTCGGTATGGATTTGTAGGTTAACATTATATATAAAGATGTCACCGAAGTAGACCACAACAAATTTTCTAATCAAATTTCATAGTACATGATTTGTTAATCTCATGAAAGTACTTGAGACGCTGGATAAGCCAAAGGGCATTACCAACCACTTATAAAGACTATATCGAGTTTTAAACACAATCTTCCATCCATCTCTTGGCTTCATTCAAATTTGATGGTAGTCAGACCTGAGATTAGTTTTACTAAAAATTCTAGTACCATTCCATTTGTTAAGCATATCATCTAACCTTGGGATTGGGTACCTATACTTGATCATTATCTTGTTAACAGCTTTGCTACTTACACACATACGCTAGGTTCCATCCTTCTTTGGTATAAGTAGAACTGGTATAGTACAAGGATTGAGGCTCTCCTTTACATAGCCTTTTTCCAGTAATTCATTGACTTGCCTTTATAGTTCGGTTGCTTGCTCAGGATTCATTTAGTAGGCAAACTTATTAGGGAGGGCAGCATTAGGTATTAAGTCAATACAGTGCTCAATCTCTCGAAAAGGTGGTAGTCCTTCAAGCAGTTGCTTAAGAAATAGGTCAACATATTCATCAAGTAGCTTTTGAATTTCATTCAATAGTACAACTTGCTTCTTTAATTCCAACAATCTTCTAGTTAATAAAAAGGTTGGCTCATCAAATCAGATAACCTCTCTGACCTTGGATCGGCTAAGTACTAAGGTTTTCTTGCGTCTTTGGGCTAATTTGGCTTGTAACTTGCTCACCTGACTAGGGATCATGGGGTTTAAGGTGATCTTTCTCCCATGCTTCTCAAAAGCATATGTATTCTTGAACCTACTGTATATAACCCTTTGTTCGAATAGCCAAGATTGGCTCAGCAACATGTTGGATGCATACATGGCTAGCACATCATAGAGAACCTTATCAGAATAGTTCCTAATTGACATTGGTAACAATACTTGTTGGGTGACATGTAATGCTTCCTTCTCATTTAGCCAATGCAACTTATATGGCCTTCGATATGATAAGGTTGGCAACTTGAGTTTTCGAGCCAAATCAATAGATGCAACATCGGTATAGCTCCTATATCCATAATAAGTTCACATACTTGTTTGTTCACCTTGCAAGTGATATGAAATAAGTTTTTTCGTTGCTCCTCTTTGACAAATGGTTCAACGTTCATTGCTCATTTGATAACTAAGGTTAACTTGTCTAGATCTTCATTAAATCCATCCTCCTTAACAAGTTCATCATTACTCTCAGCGTTCTTCTCCAATTCTTCTTTTTCTTCAGGCTCCACATCCATATTGTCCACCTCAATCCTTAGAGCATCTCCTTTGATGACCATGACATTGGGTTGCCATGTGCCTGAATTCTTGACACTTGATTTGACTAGTCTTTTACCTTGATCCTTATCCTTTCTCAAGCATCTACTTTGGTGCTTCATTGTCATTAGGTCAATTCTTTTGCTTAGTTATGATGTTTGTTTGTCTACCTAGCTTAGTGCTGTATTAAGCTTAGTGACTTCCTTGAGCCGGTTGGCTGGATTGGACAAGTTAGCTCATTAGAGGTTAGATCGGCCTATTCTTCCCCTATCTCTCCACTCCTTGAGCAATTTTTATAGCCTCATCCAAAGTGACAAAATGTTGTAGCTTAACTACATCCTATATCTCTAACCATGCATTGGATCATAAGTATTTGAATCTCTCAGACATATTCATCAATATTGTGGTTCCCTTACTTTAGCTCTTGAAGCCGAGCAAAAGTATCCTGGATATAAGTATTTGGTACAAATCTGGCTCTAAGAACTCATTTCATCTCGAGCCATGTACGAACCTCTCTATATCCATCTCATCTTCGTATGGTCTGAAAATTCCTCCACTACATTGTTGCATATCTGGAATACTCTATGGTAGTAGTTTTAACCTTATCATGGTCTTCATACTATAATAATCGAAGAATCACTCTATCTACTCTTCTTAGTCTAAGTACTTATTAACATTGCTAGAACCATCGAAGCTTGGGATTTTAAGCTTCACATGATCGATAGCTTGCGTTATACGAGCTCTACTCTCCACTTTATAGTTGTCCTCTTCATTCTCCTCGTCGACTTCAGTCAATTCTATCCTCCTCCGCACATATCCTCCTACTCTTCCATCTCGATATTGCTGAGTTAAGAATTTCCTTTAGGAAGGTTGAGCATTATAGGTTATGACACTAGCTTCGGGAGCAGCTTGACGGATGTTGTAGATGACTTCAATAGGTCGGGAGACTAATATATGAATAGCTCGAGTTAAATCAGCTATTAAGTGAATCACTTCATCGAACCTCTCATTGAAACTTTTAAGGGTGTTTTGGGATTGTTGGCTATGGTGGATAACATAACTGTTGTTGTCTCCAATTTTGGAATTTACACTTGAATCAATCAACTTTTCTCAACTTAATCTTGTTCCCATAGAAAAATTTAACAACACTCGGATTCTCATAATTCCCTAAAAATAATGCACACTATCTTAGCTCTACTAACTCACTCATACACTTCTTCACACAAATACCCAAGTCCAAGTAAACTCTTCCATAGAGTATGAGTATAATAGTTACTTCAAAGCACAAAAATGCTTAGTTAGTGCTTGCTTTATTTCCTAAGGCTTGAAACAAAGTAAGATAGAGTACCCTATAGCAACTACTACAAAGAACAGTGATACTACTTCCATTACTTGCCAAACACTGCTAGTAGCTTTGATAGGAATTAACCTCATGGACCCTTTACTTTGAGCCGAACTCGAGGAATACAAGGACTTACTTGCTAAGTAATAGCTTAAAAGCCAGTTAGAGACAAAGAGTCTATCACTTACCTGGTATTATTACACTTCAATTGACTTGAGTGCTAAACCCTATTGTTGATCACTACGGTTTTTGATCTGCCAAACCCTAAATATTTGTCCTAGTTGAGCTGCTGAGTTGTCTAGCTCGAAGAAGACTTGAATAATTTAGAAAGTATGAGCTCAAGCCTGATCTAGGTGTGGTTAGCCTTAGTCTATGACTTTTCCCTAACCTCTTCCGAGCTGAATCTTGCAACTATCAAATAACCTCAAGATTCATTTCAGCAGAACCAATTACACTACAAGCCCCTAGTTGCCTCTTGATACGTTTCTTTTAGCACAACATTCTAGAATGATTATTTACTTTTTTGTATAGGATATTCGTTATCATTTTTACCATTTTTAGTATGTCTTATGAATCTTTTCTTACATTATTCATTTTTTCTTTTCTATATATGTATTGCAACTTTGGTGGGGCTAGTATATAAATCCCCATTTTCTTGTATGTAGTCAACATATATGATATTACATTATTGAATACAATTTCCCCTTTTACAGAGTAACTTGAGTGTTCTCTAAACTTCCTTTAGCTCTTATCTAGCTCCTTTAGCAAGAGTTAGTAGTGAGTGAACCTAGTTTAGCATTTGTGCATCATATCAAGTCCTTAGATTAGGTTGAGTAGGATCAATTGGTGCGTCACATTCGATTGGTAGTTGTTCAGATTTGCGAACCCCTTTTGTTTTCCTCTTGTTCTTATTTGTTGTGGTGTTATTCCATATGTACAAATCCAAAGATACATTAGCTTTGCTAGTATCAGAGTACACTTCCAACAAGGAGTGTATGAAGTGCAGTAAAGTTTGTTTGTGTTTGCTGTTAGTAGCTACTATGTTCCTTCTATAGCTACTGCAATGTGTTCGTAGGCAAGTTGAGTAGTCTTAGTATGCGAGGTAAGTGTGGTGATTCTTATTACTTTGTCCTATACTATTTCCTTACTATGAAAATAGAGTAAGTTTTATTTTGGTGTTGCATTGTGTTGTGATGGGTATTGGAGTGGTAGAGTATGTTAGTGAGATTCTATGTAGTAAGTAGAAGTGTCTTTGTGGGTATCATGTTGTCTAAGCTGTTAAGGTGTTATACCATGTTGAATTCAAGTTTTCAAGGAGTTATTGGTGACTAAGTTAGTATTGCTTATGTTGGCCGTAGCCTAAATGATAGTAATACCCTAGGGTTAGTTGATGATAAGCTCAATAGACTCACCAATCTTGTTGAGAGTTTAGTTACTCAATGCAAGCCAATAAGCAGTAACCACAGGGTGTACCTCACCATCGTTAAGTTGAGAATGATCCTGAGAGACAATATAGCTAAGTTGGCCCTAATTACCCAGTTCAACCTCATTGAGTTAGAGGAGTGGTAGATTGAGTTGCTAGATGAAGATTGGAGTTGGAAGAAATTGAAGAGGATGTTGAGGAGGTAGATGTAGAGGGTGATGGAGAGGAAGAAGCTGAAGTGGAATATTATGAAACATGAGAATGAGGACATTGAGCTTCTCGAGCACTTGATAATGTCAAAGTCCAAATCCCAACCTTTAGTGGAAGTGGAGATATAGATGAGTATCTAAAGTAGGAAGAGAAAGTTGAGAAGGTGTTCGATTGCTATGGGTATACTGAAGCCGTAAAAGTTTGAGTTGCTACTCTTGAGTTCTATGAACATATTGCCATGTGGTAGAAGAATCTGAATGTAGCTAGAGTAAGAGATGGAAGGTGAGGTGTGAGGACTTAGGAAGAGATGAAGAGATTATTGAGAGGAAGATTCATACTTGAGACGTATTTCCAAGACACTTTTGCTAAACTACAAGAGCTTCACCAAGGATGCTGAGGAGGTAGATGTAAAGGCTGATGAACATGAGAAAACAAAAGAGAGCAAGCAAAACATACTAGGGATTTCGAGGATATGACATACTAAGGAATCTCCATAAGCTCATGAACAAGCTTGATATGACATATGAGTAGCTTAGTGAGATCATTCACTACCTAGCCTTACTTAAGGAGTAGGAGAAGAATAAATAGAGTAAACTTAAAGCTTCACAAAAAGGGATATTGTATATTTAGTGATGTTAAGATGATGATTGTAGCTACTTACAAGAGGGTATTTATACTTGAAATATTAGGGTAACTGTTAAATATGGAAAAGACAAAAATGGTACTATTCAAAATAAGTAAAATACAAGGAATAGATAAAAGGTATAATGGAGATTGTAGGAATAGAAGCTTTATTGGCTGATATCTTCATGCAATGTATGGGAACACGTGGCGGGTAGTCATTAGAGAGGTTCCTATAGAAGTAGACAAAAAGGTACAGTTAGATTCTATTGATGTCGAGTTGGTTTGCAAGCTTTTTGGGATTGTTTCAGCTCGGATGTGTTCTTAGGGGGGTCGAAGCAAGTGTGGATGAGCTAATCAGTAAGCTAGTCGAGTTGTCGACAAAGCAGTCCTTAGGTCGATACTTGGTCATTGACAAATAGAAATGTGCTTGGCTTGGCACTTGTGGCTGGTTGGTAGTCAGGAGTAGCTTGGATTCCTCAGGTGTAGGTTGGTATGAAAGGAGGTGCCTTGCCATACTCTTAAATCTTTGCACTCGAGCTCGGGTCAAGGATTCTATGGCTCAAATCCGATTAAGGCCCCTTTTGTGGGCTTATGATAGGCCTAGCTTATACAGGGTTAGGTTAGGTTTGGTTTTAATAGTACTACATGTTTAGGCTAAGATGAGGACTTGGTATGTAATATCTTTTAAATATTAGGTGATGGAACTCTAATTATCGAGACGCCTTTTAGTATAATGGCTTAGAGTTCATTAGAAGTTCGAAATTAAGCATATTTAGGCTATGTCGATCCTAGGATGGGTGACCTTCTAAGAAGTTACTGCACTAAGGGATAAAACTATGGGTGTTCCATGTTAGAGAGGGAAATACCTCGATAGGAGGAGATTCAATTGGATCATTATAGATGGTATCAGAGTAATATACCAACTAAAATGGTAGAGTCCTTACATGGTGGTGGTTCCAAACTTGTGAACGAATTTGACAAGGGAATCAGTTGTCTAAGGGTGGTTGATTTTAATACCCCTTAAGTACTAGGCGATGGAACTTTAATAATCGAGATGCCTTTTGGTGTAATGACTTGGAGTTTATTGGAACTTCGAAATTAAGCATATTTGGGCTAAGTCAAACTCAAGATAGGTAACATCTTAGGAAAATGTTAAACCAAGAGAACAAAACCATGTACTGTTCTATACTAGAGCAAACAATACCTCGGTAGGAGGAGTTCCGATCAAGTCGTTACATGATAGGGGTTTGTTCTTGCTTAAAGAATTCACAAAGAGAGCATCTCTCTTTTTCTCACTATTGATGAATTTTGAAACTGGGTGATTTAGTACTTTAGGTAAAGTGCCTTAGTACTAAGAATCCTTCATGGGTAAGGTTCACAATCATTAAACATAATTTTGACATTTTTATAAAAGGAGCATCTAATAATTATAGTAAACAAGATCAATAAGATATATAATTGATAACTCTTATTTTAAACATATTTCACATGGTGATTTTATAGTATTTCCCTTATATCTTTGGTTTTCTTTAAAGAAATTGATACTTAATTGAGTAAAATTTTGATTTCAAGGTTTGAATGTGTTATTGGATTGAAAACGAAGAAAAGGAATTAAGTTTCACTCAATTTGGAGTTCAAATGAATAAGTTATGAAGTTTTGAAGTTACACAGTTTAGGATACATCTGTGTCTCCAGGCTGTGTCCATCCAGGAAACTTTGCTAAGGTCAGAAAGTTACACAACCTGGGGACACAACTGTGTCCCAGGTTGTGTCTGGTGATGAAAACGGAAACCTTACAATACATTATAAAAGGACATACGGGGGTTTCATACAGAAGATTGGACATTCAAAAGTGAAGAGACTTGAAGAGAAGGAGGAGAAAAAGGTGAAAGCAACACCTAACTTCAAGATTAAAGAGATTCATTATCAACAAAAGGGGTTTTTCATGTTTTATTTATTGGTTTTGTTGGAATTCATTTTTAATTTCATTATGATAGCTTAAGGTTCGTGTATTTAGGATTATGGAACCTAGGGTTTCATGTGACTATTAGATTGATTGATAATTTTCAATAAAGTTTCTATCTTTTCTTGATTCAATTATGTTATTTAATTGTTAATTGATATTTCTAGGATATTAATCTATGATATTATGCATAATGATTGAGATATTACATGTGTAATGAGATCTTGACATAATTGGAGAGAATTACATGTATACTTAGAGATAAGATGCATGTTTCTTCTGGAAAGTTGTTCTTTTGTTTAGGAATTCATTATACATTAATGCGATTCTAAATTATATTACTAAGAGAAGAGATTCCGGTAAATAATTTAGGATTAGGGTTAATATGCTTGAGAAAGGTATTAACTTTAATTGTGAATTCCTCTCGTCAAGAATAATAGAGATTGAATTGGATACATTTTAAGCGGTCACATGTTAAACACTAGGAAAAATAATTCCTAAATACGTTATTTGCATTCTTGAAGTTGTTATTAATTTTATCGTTTTCTAAATTGCTTAATCAAGACTCTTACTTAGGTTGGTTTGTTAATTTTAGTATTTTTAATTAATTCAACCCTTCATAATTTTTCGGTTAGATAATAGAGTTAAAGTTAATATTAATACTCGAAGTCTCTGAGGGATTGACTCGAACTCACATTCGCTATATTAAAACTGATAGGTGCACTTGCCTGATATCAATAATATCAAATCTACATTGAACTTAGAAAGAATAGGGGGATTTGGAATAAAAAGGAGACTTGACTAATAATAAAGCACATTAGCAAGAATTGGAAGAGATCCTACTATTAATGAGGAGATTCATCGATGTGACTCTTACACCTCTACATTGGAAGATTAGAAGTGTGTAAAGCAATTTTAACAAGCTTAATTTTAAACCTACCCAATAAAAACTTTCTCTTTTATCTTAGGTTCAACTTTTTTATATTTCTAAACAAAAATATGAAGGGAAGGCTTATATATGCCTTTTTTGTATTAGACCTATTTATAGAATATAACAAATATTAAAATTAGACAATTGAACTAGTCTTTCAATTTAATAAGCTTCAAAATGGGATTGCCAATAATGTAATTCAATAATTTTTTTTTCCTAAGCAAATGAAGACATTCAATTAGTCAAGCCCACAAAGTTGGGAAAAAATTCTATTGCTAATGGCATTACTAAATTAGACATATAAAATCTAACTATGGAGATAAGGGCCTTTTAACTCAATTACCAGACACATCCCTTTCCTATAAGAATAAGCATCCTAATATGTCAATTGCCCACTTGAATTATTTATCCAATAATTATTTAATATATCTGATCAAAGGAAAAGACTTCCAAGAGACTACTAAAGAATTTTTCACCATGCTATGAAAAACATTTAAAGCATCAAACTTAAACATAACTCTATTATAATGCTTTTCAATTGTCACTTGGCAGCAACAAATATACTACTAACTTCCCTTATTCAACATTGACTACATGGAGCATACTTCTATATACTGTATGATATGTCATGCTAAGAGTTGACAAAGGCGATAGTATTATGGTGAGTTCAAGCTTGAAGATGAAGATGGAAAGAGAATTGTACGAACAACAAAGAAAGTAAAAATAAGCAAACCCTTGATTCACTCCAAAGATATTACGCACAAGGGAACTACCAAGGACTTACGGCTCAACTTGATATGACGTAAAAGCTTGTTCAATTAGGGTACTCGCTACTTAACCTTGCTTAAGGGTTAGGATAAGAGTGAAGTATATAAGCTAATATAGAGCAATGTTCACAAAAATGAGAAGTATATTCAATATCAAATGTATGTTTTTTTATATGATTGTGGTTATATTTTACAAGTGTATTTATACCTAAAATATTAGGGCATCTTATCTAAAATGGAAAAGATAAGGGTATTGTCTAAAAGAAGTAATGTATAAGGAATAATAAAAGGTATAGATGAAAATGCAAAGAAATCAATTATTAGTACAACAAATCCTTTCACATAGGGCACTGGACATGTAACATCAGGTTACTGGAGGCACTTTTAGTAGAAACTGAAGAATGTTATGATTAGGATGAAGATGGTCAAACAAAGGTGCTAAACAAACCTAAGGGTCTTTCTAAGAAGACATGGATGCAAATGTGCACTGGGTTTCTTGGTACCAATATTTCTGAGTTGAAGGTTGGTACATTCATAGCCAAGCAGACAGTAAGGGGTCAGATTGTCAGAGCAGTTCATGTTCAGGTTGGCTATATAGTTGGTCAAGTAGATTGAGCTGTTGTTTGAGTGTATCTCTGGTCAGCAACTAGAGACTATTGATAGATATGTAAGGGTTTGGCTTGGACTAGGCAACAGGTTAGTAAACTATAGTAGCTTAGACTCATTGGCTATAGGGTGGAAAGAGAGAACTCGCCTCCCCATGCTTTCCAATCCTTGGGCTCGAGCTTGGGTTAGAGGTTTGGTGGTTGGATTCTTATTAACCTTGTTAGGTTGATTAGGATTTAAGATCAAATTCGGCTGGTCCTCATCTAAGCCTTCCTTGCATTGGTAAGGATTGAGGTCGGCAACATTGAACACATCTGACACTTTAAAGTCCTTTGGCAACTTTAATTGGTAAGTGTTGTCCTTAATCTTCTAGAGGATCCTGAAGGGTCCATTAACTCTGGCATATAGCTCACTCTTCCTCTTGTTTAGAAATGTTTCCTTGCTCAAGTGTAGCTACACTTGGTCACGGAGTTGAAATTGCTTGGTCTTTTTTCCTTTGCCCTTCTCCTTTAGTTTTCTAGCAACTCGATCAATGTATTGGGCGATTCTTTGGTAAATCTATTAGATAGACTGAGCTCTAGTCCTCACTTTTGGATCTTCTTAGTTAGTGGGCATCATTAGGGTGTGATCGAGGGGTAGTTTGGGGTTGAAACCATAGATAAACTTAAATGGGGTGTGCCAGGTGGTGGCATGTACTATCCTATTGTAAGCAAATTCGACTATAGCTAGGTAGGTGTCCTAGTCGATTAAGTTCTTTCCCATTATAGCTCGGAGTAGTGATCCTAGTGTGTAGTTGACCACCTTTGTCTAGCCATCGGTTTGGAGATGGCAAGAGGTATTGAACAGTAGTTTGGTTCCTATTCGACACCAAAGAGTTCTCTAAAAATGGCTTAAGAATTTTAGGTCTCTATCTAACACCACATTCTTGGTACTTTGTGTAAGTGACCTATTTCCTGTAAAAACAGAGAAGCAATAATCGAACCATCATTAGTTTTGGTATAGGGTAGAAAATGTGCTATTTCGTTGAACCTATATATGAAAACCATTACAAAATCGTTACCTCAGGTAGTTCAAGTTAATCTGAGAACAAAATTCATACTCAAGTTAGCCCATGGTTTAGTTGGAACAAGTAGAGGCATTGCCTTCCTTTGTTTTGCTCAACTTTTTGCTTTCTTGCAAATGGCGTATCCTTCAATCACATGATGTAAGTAACGCTTCATTTTAGGATAGAAGAACTTATCATTCAATAGTTCATAAGTTCTTTGTTCTCTAAAGCGCTTAGAGAGTTCTCTACTATAGGCTTCTCTCACTAGCAGCTTTCTACTTGAACAGGTTGATACACATAATTTGCTACCTTAGAATAGATAACCATCCTCCATATGGTACTCATCTATTGCTCTTCCTTTTCCACAGTGCTTATATATAAGGCTAAAATGAGAATCATTTTGATGTTGTTCTTTAAGACTTATAAACCCTAACAACTTGGTTTGCAACTTAGTGAGAAGAATGTGTTTTCTTGACAGAGTATCGAAAATTACATTATTCTTGCCTTGTTTGTATTTGGTGACAAAATTAAATCACTCTAAAAATTCAATCCATCGAGCTTAACATTTGAAAAGCTTTGTAAGTATCTCAAGGATTTATGATTTGTGTATATGAAAAATTCCTTTGGCAAAAGGTAATGTTACCATATGTGAAGAGCTAAGATTAATTCTAAGAGTTCTTTGACATACATAGAATAATTTAATTGTACTCCTTTGAGCTTCTCACCATGATAAGAGATAGGTCGCCTTCTTGCATCAACATAGCTTTGATGCTGACACTTGACCCTTCGCATTCAAGCTCAAACACTCTATCAAAGTCTAGTAGAGCTAAGATTAGGATAGAGGTCAACCTTGTTTTTACTTCGGTAAAGCTCTTCTCTTATTCTCTCCCTACTTGAACTCTACATTCTTTTATATTAGCTTAATCAGAGGTGTTACTATAATACTGAATCTTTGGATGAAGCATTGGTAGAATAATGGCAATCCATGGAAACTCCTCACCTTAGCACATGTGGTTGGGGTTGACCACTCAACAATGGCTTGAACCTTCTCTTCATCAACTCTCAATCTTTTTCCATTAACTACATATCTTAGGAAGATCACTTCTTCCTAATAAAAATAGCATTTCTTTAGGTTTTTGAACAATGTCTTTGCTTGGAGGACATAGAAAATAGCTCTAAGATTGAAATATGACTTGTTAGGTTGGTACTATATATGAGGATGTCGTCAAAAATAGACAACGACAAATTTCCTAATCAGATTTCTTAAAACATGATTCATCAATTGCATAAAAGTGCTCGGGCCGTTTGATAGCCCAAAGGGCGACCATCCACTTATTCAAGCTATGTCGAGTGTTGAAAGTAGTTTTTCATTCATCCTGTTACCTCATTCAAATTTGGTGGTACCTTAACTTTAGATCTATCTTGCTGAACACCTTGGCACCACTTAGTTAGTCTAATAGGTTTTTTAGCCTTGAGATGGGGTATCTGTACATGATCGTAATCTTGTTGATAACTTTGCTATCTACACACATATGCTAAGTGCCATCCTTCTTTGGCATAAGAAATATAAGCATAACACAGGGGCTAAGGCTTTCTCTCACATATCCCTTCTTTAATAGTTCGTTGACTTGTCTTTGGAGCTCTGCCACTTGCTCGAGGTTCATCCTATAAGCTGGATTGTCTGACAGGGTGGTGTCTGGTATTAAGTCAATGTAGTACTTTTATGCTTTGGAAAGGAGGTAATCCCTTAGGCAATTACTCGAGAAATGGGTTAGAATATTCATCTAGTAGCTCCTTCACCTCAAGGGGTAGCTCAATTTGCTTCTTCAACTCCAATAATCACTTGACCAACATAAAAGTTAATATGTCGACCTCAATAGCTTCTTGGTGCTCAGCTCTACTAAGAATCAAAGTCTTCTTAGATCTTCGAGCAAGTTTGGCTTGCAGCTTACTAACTTGACTTGGTGTCATAAGGTTCAAAGTGATCTTTCTTCCATCTTTCTGAAACACATGGGTGTTCATTAATCCATTATGCATTACCCTCCAATCAAAAAGCCAAGGTTTACTTAACAATACATAAGATGCATACATGGGTAGCACATTTTAGAGAATTTCATCTGAATAATTTCCAATAGAGATTGACAGCAATACTTGCTAAGTGACATCCAATGTAACTTATATAGCTTCGAGTATGAGATAGTTGATAACTTGAGCTTTTTAACTAGGTGAGTAGACGTGACATTAGTGCAACTTCTACTGCCTACTATAAACGTACATACCTGCTTATTTACGTTGCATGTGATGTGGAACAAATTCTCTCTTTGTTCCTCCTTAGTAAAGGGTTCCAAACTCATTACACGTTGGATAACCCAAGGTAGCTTGTTTAGATCCTCAGTAAACACATTCTCTTCAACAAGCTCATCCTCCTGAGTGGTACCTACCTTAGGAGCAACTTCCTCCTTGGGTTATTCATTAATACTATCTACTTGGACCTTTGGGACATCTCCCTTGATAATCATAGTTTTTTCGGTTTGGACACTAAGTAGCCATATGCCTAGACCCTTGACACTTAAAACACTTAATTTGGCTCATCTTCCTCCTAGATCTTTATCTCTTCTCATAAGTTCTCAACAACACTTCATCTTCATTTGGTTGGCTCTTCTATTTAGCTCTGACATCTATTCTTCTATTTGGCTTGGCACTTTGTTGAGCTTGGTAACTTTCCCGAGTGGGTCAGCTTGATTGTATTGGTTAGCTCATTGGAGGTTAGCTTGGCCTATTTCTCCTTTGCCTTTCTATTCGTTGGGCTATTTTTATAGCCTCATCTAATATAGTAAACTATTAAAGCTTTATGACATCTCAGATGTTGCCACTCAAGCCAGTAACAAATTTAGATACTATTCAAGTTGATGGTTCATCCGCTTCACATTAGATCATGAGTATTTGAAACTCCTAAACATATATATCAACAGTTTAGCTTCCTTACCTCAGCTCTTGAAGCTAAACAAAAGTATCTTATAAATAAGCATTCGACACATATTTGTTTTTAAGTATCCTCTTCATTTTAGGCAAAGTATTTACTTCCCTATATCCCTTTTGTTTTCTTATGATTTAAAAGTTCTTCCACCACATTGTGGCATAACCCAAGAACTTTATAGTACCGGTCCTCACTTTCTCACAATCTTCATACTAGTAATAATAAAAAGCACGCTTTACCTTCTCTTCTTAGTCTAGATAGCCATCAATGTTTCCAAATCCATTGAAGCTTGAAATTTGTAGCTTCATATGGTCAACTACTCAGGGTGCTGGAGCTTGCTTTTCTTCCTTATTGTACTATTCTTATCCTTCTTCATCCATATCACCTAAATCAATTCTTCTTTGTACTCGTCCTCTTACTCCTCCACTTCGAGCTTGTTGAGCTGGGTTCTATCCTTTCATAGGTCAAGTAGCTTGGGGAGTATTTTGCACTATCTCGGTCGGTCAAAAGGCTAATGTATGAACAACTTTGGTCAAATTGGCTACGAGGTTAGCTACCTCATCGATTTGCTCATCTATACTTTTATAGGACTTCTAGGGTTGTTGTCCATGGTAGACAATACCATTATTATCATCTCTAATACTAGTGTTAACACTAGGATTTTTCATTCTCTTCGATAGAACTCGGTAACAAACTTTGATTCTAAGAAACAACAAATATAGTTCCTTTAAGAAAAACAACACATATACATTTTTTTTTCACATGAATGTTCAATTAATTTGTGAACACAATAGCTACTATAGAGAACAATAAACCAAACTAAACCTTGCTCTATTTTTGTATCTTTGAAATAAGGAAAAATAGATTATATAACCATAGCAAACTACTATGCCTTTTACTTACTTAAATACGTACAGCTAGCTTCTATGCAACCTCAATACGCTACTACAACAAACATTACTTCACTAAGATGATACATTGTGCCGAAAGCTGATAAGGGTGAAAGTATTGGGGTGAGTCCAAGCTTGCAAAAAGCTTGAAGATGTAGATGGAAAGAGAATCACGCGAACAATAAAGAAAGTAAAAACAAACAAACCCTTGATCTGCTCTACGGATATTATGTACTAGGAAACTACCGAGGACTTATGGCTCAACTTGATATGATGTACGAACTGGTCCAATGAGGGTAGTTTCCGCCTAGCCTTACTTAAGGGTTAAGATAAGAGTGAAGTAAACAAGTTAATAGAGAGCAATGTTCACAAAAATGAGAAGTATATTCAATATCATATGTATGTTTTTTTCTATGATAGCAGCTATATTTTATAAGAGCATTTATACTTGAAATGTTAGGGCATTTTACCTAAAATGGAAAAGATAAAAAAGGTATTGTCCAAAAGAAGTAATGTACAAGAAATAATAAAGGGTATAAATGAAAATGAAAAGAAATCAATTATTAGTGCAGTGAATCCTCTCACGTAGGCATTGGATATATGGCATTAGGTCACTAGAGACACTTTTAGCAGAAATAGATGAATGGTATAGTTAGTATAGAGGTCCTCGAGCAGAGATGCTAAGCAGACTTAGGGGTCCTTCCGTGAAGACATGGGTGTGGATGTGTGCTGGGCTTCTTGGTACTAATGCTTCTGAGCTAAACATCGACATGGTCATGGCCGAGTAGACGTATGAGGGGTTGGATTGTTAAAGCAGTTCATATTCAGGTCAGCTACACAATTGGTTTGGTGGACCAAGCTGTTATCCGAATGCATCTCTGGTTGACAACTAGAGATTATTGATATATGTGAGGGTTAGACTCGAACAAGGCATCAGGTCGGCAGATTGCAGCAGTTGGGACTCATTGGTTGTAGGGTGAAAAGAGAAAACTTTCCTCATCATGCTTTCTAGTCCTCGAGTTTAAGCTCAGGTTAGAGGTCCGGTGGTTTGATTCCGATTACAATAACTCCCTTAAAGTTTTTAACAATGATAGCTGTAGTTGTACTATTTGATGAAGAGTCAAATGCCATTAGCATTGATCTTGAGAGTACCTAGACTAGAGCCCTCCAACTAGGGGCAAATGAAGAATTTACAGCTCGACGATCACAAAGAAACAATTTTCCTTTCTCATATACTACCAAAGAACCAAACTATCCTTTACATTTGTTAGAACTCTGGCATTTCTAGCCCCATACAAAGATTGCCCTATAGAAGCCTCACAGACATTATAAAATTTTACGCTATCTCTTATAACTAGATTTCAACAGAACAATAGATCGAGAACTACCATATGTTTAACCCATACTTTAGAGCAAACAGTTGCAACATTGCCACCACATATTAGCTTCTTCTCTTCCTTGGCCATTAGATTGTTGATAGTTACTATTCCTTTCATCTTCTACTCTAGGAGAATCAGGAACACTTGACATTTAATTTACTTCAATTAGCACTAAGATCTTCATGTTACTCTTATAAATGTGAGTAGTAATATGAGAGAGTTTGACTACCAAACTTTTCAGAATTAAAATATATAATTTTATATACTGTAGATTTTTTTTTGAATTATTTAGGCATTATACCATTTATTTCATAAATAGCCTGTAATGGTCATTTTATGACCTAAATATGTAATTGAGTGTTAAATTATGGATCCTTATATTACATGCATGACTAACAAATGACATATTAGTACATGGTGTCTACTGATTGTTTTAAAAAGTATAGGAAAGTGCAAAACTTATTTAGGTATTTAGTGTAATCTAGATTAATTAGGGAATATATGATAATATTAGAATAAAGTGGCATGATAAAAGAGTAATTTTTTAATTTGCCATGAATTAAAATTGGTGATAAAGAATGGATGCATATTGACTATACTATGTATGAATAATTATTTGATAATTTAGTGTATTTTGAGATAAATATGAAATCTTAATGAATTAGGAATTATTTAGAAGTGAGAAAACGGCAATTTCATAATTTACAATTTTGGTACTTTAAGACACTTAAGTAATACTTTGAATAATGACGACAATGGTATAGAGAATATAAAATTACAATAAAAAATGAAAAAAAGATATGATTCTTAGAAGTTGATAGAGTGTAAATAATAATATTATACTTATAGTAACAAACAACAAAATGACCTTTGATTAATTGTGCATATGTGAGACCAAGAACATCGTTTAAGAGGATATCAAGAATACGGTCAATTCCCCTTAACTACACATAAGCATAGTGATTGTGCAAAAGTATAACCTCTCATCAGTTTTCAAGTATCCACAGTTGTTTACTAATAGTAATTAATATGGTTTGATATAATATGTGCCTTTGAATAATGAATTGATAATATAATGATTTGTATGACAATTGAGTATGATGATGGTTAATATTGTTAATATGTCTCTATTTTTAGACATAACTTATTGATAGGGATGTAAATGGTTTGTATGCATACTCGTTATAAATGGGATGTATGAACAATTGCTTAGTTTGATTGCTATGTCATAGCTTTACTAAATGTATGGTCATTTTATTGCCTTTTAATGATTGCTTAATTGCATTCATGGTATAGTATGAAAAAAGTTTGATGGGTTAGATTTTACTTAAAAATGAGATTTTATTGAGGAAAGAACCTGACTTGAAAAGTTGAGTTTTTGAGTATATAAAGATGCATTGTATAATCAATGTGGAAATTCCACTTCTACCTACTCCTCGTGTGGTTAGCTATGCTCTTTTGGCTACTCCTTGTGGTTAATTAAATTACCAAATGTGATTCGGGTGCCCTGTTTGTGGATTAGAGGGGCTCTTAATTTATGGTTACACATTATAACATTAGGTTCTTAGAGTTATCTATTTAGATGGCCATGATGTTAGCCAGATGCCTAAGCTAGGTTAGGATATTGGTACAAGTAACTGTCACATCTATTAGCACATCATAGCATGGCACAAGTCTTTGCAATTTTGATGTTTATCAGATATGGTTATGATGGCTTTATTATAATGGTTTTATTGACAACCCATACACGATTTTGCAACATGAATAATTTTTTTTTAATATGTAGTATGTACATATATGTACACTTAGATGTTATGATGCTTGAAAGTTAATATGTTGTAAAATGATTTTGCCATACTATCTGTAATACAAGATAATCTATTGTTTCAATTTATGCTTAATTCTAGTTTACCCTTATTCTCAACTTAAAGGGGGCACAACTACTATAACACTTAGCATAAAAAAAAAAAAAACAGAAAGATCAAGTCATATTATTGAAAAGGGAGTTTTTCTTTGTAAGGGTGACTTAGGAATTTTGAAAATCAAGAAGGGATAGGCTTGGAATAAAGAAAAGTCCTAACCCTTTCACAAAACACTCATTCTAACCTAGACACCTTTTAGTTATAGAAGTGGACTCGACTACAGAGTGTTTGGTGAACTCCTTAAGGTAAGGTTCTTTTTGCAAGACCTTATTAGTTTTTGTTGGATAATTGCAATCCTAAACACAAAATTACTTATAGTGCAAAGAGAAGTCTAGGAAATGTGAAATTGCAAAAATTGTAGCGAACCCTTAAAAGATCATTGGTAACTATTTTGGTGAGTTTAAGTCTTGTCGATGGTTATTCCTAAAGAATGTGTTTTTGTTTCCTAAGATATGATTGATTGTGGGATTGGAAGAGCATAAGGAGTCACATTAGGGATTCCTTAAATCACTGAAGTAATACATTTCTACTTTTGCAATTATTCACCTTTTTATAAAGTTTTTGAATTAAGAAGTGTTGTACGGATGTTTTGCTATGTTTCGCATTGAAAAGAGCAAGGATTTTGATGTTTTCAGGTTAAGATTAAGATTAGATGTTGAATCTAAGGTGTATGGTTAGTTTTTGGTGAAAAAGGAGGAGCAAATTTAAAGAGGAAAGAATACGATCAAAGACCATGAGCATGGTCTAAAGAGTTAGATATGAAGAATTTTAAAGGAAAAATTAAAGATGGGAGGATTATGGCCAAAGTTCACGCTTGTGATCTAAGGCATAGACTTGTGCCTGGTTTCTTACAAAGGATCACTGGCATGATTCCTAACTATGATCCCTATAATGCTTCCTCCATCTTTTTAACTTAAGTTTAGTTGTATTTGGCTTAGAAATTCTTATCTAAAACACTTAGAAAGTGTTTAGGAAGCGTAGAGTGTTACTAAAGTGATTTCTATCCATCGTTTCTTTATAAATTCATCTTTTTAAGATAGAGTAGATCAAGTTCTTATAACGGACTCCAAGTACATGACACTTGTGTGTTGCTTATGATTGCTAAGTTCGATTTTGTATTTGTATATATATGCTCAAAATCATTAATTGAATATCTAGCTTAACTTAACTTTGCTTGTTGCTTGTGTGTGGCTTGGCCTGAGGGATCAGAGTGGCAAATCTTTAGGGAGAACCTCGATGTTCCATATGACATATTGTCTTTAGTGGAGTCTCATATGGAAAGGATCTCGGATAGACTTAGGTTGATGTCGATGGGGCTAAAAGTGGTACACCTAATGTAGGATTGCTAAAGGGCTTGAAATGGTCACGCCCAACTGCTAAGATGATGAGTCGCACTATATTGTGATAGAGGTTATAAGAACCTTCATTATATGATGTGTGATTGGCCAATATGAAGAGAAATAAATTGTTGTGTGTGATTTACTTGCTTGCATTTAATGCATGTGATCATAACTATGTATGATTGTTCACATGTATGTGGTACTGTGTCATGTATAGAGTTTCAGATCACCCTTCTTTTTCCCTATAGTTGAGAGTCCGAATGATAGTTATGGAGATTCTGCTAGTTATGGTTACCAAGCTAATTATAAGAATTTTTCTAGTTATGAGGATTGGTAGATGGTTGTTATCAAGAAGATCCTTATGCAAAGAGTTATGATGACTATTATTAGTATTAGAAGTGTGGAGATTTGATTTTAGTGCAATAATTGTTTTTCAAGACAATGTTCATTTTATTTTCATGTTATAATAAGAAGATCCTTAGATGTTTTTTTGTTGCTATTTACTTTCTATGAGTTACATTTATGGAAACATATGAATAATGGTAATGGGAATTCAACATTTATTGATGTTGGTAGATGTTACTTATTTATGAATTTGAGATTTTAGTTTTAGAACTATAGCCTAACATGTTAATAGAGGACTAAGGACACGTGATGGTCTGTGGTATCTTGAGTTTGGAATGTTATAGATTAAGTAATATTAGAGCTTGGGTTGATAAATCTATAAAATGTTAGGAGAAGGATTACTAAAAAGAAGAAAGTGAGTTGGGTGCAGGGAGAAAATGTGAATCAAGTGTTAGTTAGATAGCTTAAGTCCTTCTTGGCTTTCTTTAGTGTTTGTTACCTTATTTGGTTATCTATTTTGTTTCTGTATCTATTTCCTTTCCTTTGATCTTAGTTATTTATCTTTCTCTTGTTTTATTGTATTTTTTTTGTAGAATGCCACCTAAGAGAAACGTTACGTTTAACGAAAATTCCAGTAGAGGTTAGGATGCCCCTATGGAGAGAAATGAAGGGGAGTAGTTTTAGGGTAAGTAATTCTTGTTAGTGGAGTTTGCTGGACAAGGTGCATAGCCACGGCAATAAGGTTATCTAGTATAGGATGGCCTAGTACCACAACCTGGACAAGTATTAATTGACAATGTGCAATTGCTTTAGACCATAAACTGAATATTGGGGGTATTCATTGGGAGACAATAGAAATAGTTCTCCCTAGATAAGTTTGCTAGGAAGGTAAATCCTTTCAACTCTAAGAAGGAAGGCTTAGTTGAAGTACACTACTGTATTGAGGATATTGAATAGATTTTTGTAGCTTTTATGGTGCTAGAGAATCGCAAGGTAAGCTATGCCACTTATATATTGAAGGGAATAGTGGCTAATTGGTAGAAAAGCAAATGTAGGTTTACTAGAGGAATGATTGACTGGTAGAAGTTTTGGGAGATATTTTATAACAAATACTTCTTGAGAAGTGTGAGAAACATAATGGAAGCTGCCTATTACAATTACTAGCAAGGCAATAGACCTGATGTTGAATATTAGGCAAAGTTGAACTGCTAAAGCTAGTTTTTACTAGAGGTTATTAGGGTTAATGAGGTAGGTTACTTTCAGTTGACAACTTATGTTAATATTATTGAAGAAGCAAAGAGCATCGAGCAAAATAAAAAGTGAAGAGAAGAGCAACTCTAGAGGTCAAGAGTAGTATTAGGGAAAAGAGTAGGCCTTAGTCTTACTCCTTAGGATAAGGGTAAGAGGCCTATGTATCAGATGCTAATGGTTAGGCCTATAGCCATTCCAACTAGACCTTGTAAGCCTAGTCAAGATTTTTAGTTCATACCGCTACCTCCACCCCCAATTGAAGTCCCAATGTGATGTTTATGATGTATGGGGCCACATTAGTTGAGTTAGTGTAATAGGCTTGAGAAGCTTATTTTTCCTACGGTAAAGTTAGGTCTTCTAGCAGGACATGCAATGAGAAGTCGATCTTATAGAGCTTTTACAGTATTTGTAAATAGAGGGGTTAAAAAATGGTTGATTGTGGGGTAACGAGAAAGCAGACAGCTATTGTCCCTTGGTAGGTTCAAGTGTAGCACCTAGTAGTGGCATCTATTAGAGCTCTAGTTCTTAGACTATAGGGACTAAGACAGCGAGCTCTTGTACGTGTCTTGGCCTTGTAGTATTAGTAGTACCAAAAGTATCTTGAGTAAGACACTGTGGTAAGTACAATCCTTATACTCACTGCTAGTACTTTTGTGTTGTTTGACACTGATGCTATGCACTTATGTATATCTAGTGTGTTCATGCATACATGTGATTTAAAACTTGAGTTACTGTATGATCCTTTGATTATTGACATTCCTTTAGGAGTAGGAGTAATGCTAGAGTAGCTTTTATAGCAAAGTGTGCATAGAAGTTCAAGGATGAGTGTTGTCTACAAAATTATGGGTTTTAGACATGATGGACTTTGATGTGATACTTAGAGTGAATTAGCTATCCAAGTATCATGCCACCATAGATTGCTACAACATGGTGTATTTTTGAACGCCTAGGAGAAGATCAATTCTCTTTAACGCTTGAAGGGCAAACGTTGGCAATGTTTCTTGTTAGATATTTCTCATGAATTTTGATGATAACAAAAAGAGAGAAATGCTAACGTGTTAACAAGTGTGTAGATATTTAAATAGTTTTTTAGAAAGTTTAAAATTGTAATTTGAGTTGCATTTAGAGACTTATTCAAAAGGTCTGAGTTAATTGAAAAAGAGATAAGTCTGGAAATATTAAAAGAATGTTTTAGAAGCTTATATATGAAGAATTAGCACTACACTTTAGAAAATTGTTTAGAGAATTTGAAGATAAGTAAATTGAGATATCTTCAAAAGGTTATTCAGATAGTTGGTCTAGAAGAGTAACTTTGAAAAATGACATGACATTAGAATCGAAGTAAACAAGACTTAGCTCTACTAGATTGGATGTATTAAAAAAATATACCTAATCTTGTTTCACTTAAGTTGGAACTAAGATCCATGGAGATTATTGCTAAGCAAATTAATTTTTGAAATAATTAAATAAAATATCTAAGTTTAGATAAGGATAAGGATGATTTTGAATTTATGGGATATTAAATTCAAAATTCAAGATTATCTATAATTGCTGATCAAGTATATCTAATAAGAGAATTCGGACCGAGATTATATTAGGTCAAAAAATTTAAATTCTAAGATTTTCTCTAAATATCTATGGATCATCTTTTTAAACGTTGGGCTTAGATAAACATGAGATAGAGATAATCATTAACAATATAGACGCTGGAGGACTTCAGTATAGAAGGAGAGATAATTAAAAATATTGGAACAATACTGAGAAGGAAAAACATATACATTACACTTGGATTGTGATCAATTTCTACTATTTGAAAGAGCACAGAACACTGCTTAGATACTTTTTCAAAGAGTTGAATTGAATCTACTTATTCAGTAATCTACATTTCTGTTTTTGTGCTAAACTATTTGAGATTTATATTGTTGTTCTCAATTTAGTTTTGTAAACATTATTTATTGTTTGAGTATTGGTTGAGAGAAGTTTGATTGTATTCTAGATTTATAATTAGCCTAGACTATAGAGAGGCTAGATAGGTAGAGTAGAGAGTTGTGAAGGCCAAGTGTGGCAGATAGTTATAAACTTCTCATGATTTATTTTGATTTAGTAGATCAAGTGGATCAGCACCGGTGAAGTAGACCAGATTTCTAGTAATGAAGTTGGAAGAGAGTAGTAGACAAGGTTGAAGCTTTATAAATCCTGAGCCTGATATTCTCCTCTCTATTTCTTTTACTTTAAGTTGTTTATTTGTATTATTAATCATGTGTTGAATTATTAAATTATCATTGTTCACCAAATTAAGTTATTAAGAGGGATAATTTTGTTTTATATTGAAAATGTTTTCAAAATTTTCTAAAGATATCAATTCACCATCCCTACCTTGCCCACCCCCACCCCCCTGTAGATATCTTATATGGGACTAATAATTGGTATTAAAGCCTCACTTTAATATTATCTAGAGTTTATGATCATTGGTGAACTAAGTAGTAGTTTAATAGTTTAACCTTGTAAGGCACCATTTCTTAATGGAACTAACTTTCCTTATTGGAAATTTAGGATGGAGACTTATGTAAAGGCATCAGACTATTGGGCTAGGCAAATCATCTGAGCTGGAGATCTTAAAGTTCCAACCATTATCACATCAAATGAGGATATTGCTAAAACTAAGCTTAATTCAAAGGCTAAGAATTTACTTTTGAGTAATATTGCACAATCAGAATTCTATTTAATAGTTTCTTGTGATACAACTAAAGATATTTGGGATACCTTGGTACAAACTTATGAAGGCATTGAGATAAGCTTGTTAGTTTAGCAATATGAAACTTTTCACATTCTTCCCAGTGAAGAAATCAAGGACTTTTTTAGTAGATTAATGAATTGTCCTCTCTTAGCAAAACGATTAGTGATGAAGAGATAGTACATAAGATGCTAAGGATCTTTCCTAAAGTTTGGAATGTAAAGAAAACTGCCATAGAAGAAGCTTATGATATGGAGAGACTGACTTTGAGTCAATTATGTAGCAAACTTATGGCATATGAAACTGATTTTCTCAAATCAGAAAGTACTTTAGAGGATATAAAGAAGAAGGCCATAGCTTTTAAAGCCAAAGAAACAAAAGTTGATTATGAAGAAGAAGACTCATCTGAAGAAGGGGATAAGTGATGGGTTACCAACTACCGGCTCAATCACTTGCGTACGCCTCAGAGGCCTCTAGTCTCTCACTCGAAGGATTCTTTCTTGTCAGCCCACTGATGACGAGAAACAGTATGTTGAGGGAGGATGGCTGAATTCCCTGGGAGCTTCGGTTGGTTATACTATGCTTTGTTCATTGTCCTGTGCCAATGCTGACCTTCTTTTGGTCGAGAGCTCTGTGCCGAGTGACCAAACTTTTAAATGTTGAGAGTTTTTTGTCGAGTAAATGTAGCTAACTCCTGGCCAGGTACTTTTTCTTCCGGCCTCCTAACTCTTACAGCATCCTTTCACTTCTCGGCTTCCTTGTCATTGTAACACCTCAGTTCCTCCCACCTGTAGTGCTCAGAGAACCTTTGTACAAATCCAATGTTGCATTGCCACCAATCCTCTTCATCTAACATTGTACTATTTTTCCTTTTTTGTCTTTTATCCTTTTTACCCCTTTTTGTATATACCTTCTTGTAATTTTTTTATTTGTAATGTTATCTTAGGGTTTTATTATAAATAGTCATTTTCCCTTATAAGTCGAGATTATCTGAATTTATACATAAGCATTGAATATACTGTTCTTGTGAGACAGCCCTCTCCAAGTCCACTTTCATACACTCTTATCTAATCTTGCCGAGTAGCTTAGGATTAGTGGTGGGTGAACCTTGGTATTAACTTGTGTGTCGTATCAAGTGAAGTGTCAAGTTGTGTTGTGTTTGATGTGTCGTATCCTTCAAGTAGCTCCGTAATAGCTACCCTACCCAGTTTGTAAACCCACTCATTCTGTTTTCTTCAATATCTCAAAGGACCTATTGGTTCTGATCTACAACGATAAGTCCTAGTAATAACTAAGCTCTTGGGCGCATCATATAATCTTAGTATTAGAGCTTGAGGTTGAGGCTGAAAGCTGTGTGGTATTTATGTATGTGTGTGTAAGGATTTCTTATGTGGAGAGTACTTTCAAAACCTCTTTGTGAGAATCTTGAATCCTAGTGTTCAAGGAGAAATTAATGATGTCGAGAGTGATGCTCATGGTTGCAATCGTGTGACCTAACAAACACTGCGTACTATTGATAAGCGGATACAAGACCTTACTACTATTGTGGCTAATTTGGTTGCTTTGGTATAGAGAGTTCTAGAGACTGGGCTGTGTGAAAGAGTTATTGAATAGGGCCGAGAGATGAGAAATAGGCCAAGAAGGCAAATGAATGAATGAGCACCAGAAGTCTTTCCTATGAACTAAGCATCACCCCGACGTGCTGATAAAGTCGTGAGAAGAAGTTTAGAGTTGGATGAAGTGAAAGAGTATGAAGAAGAAGAAGACCAGTATGTCAGGATTGATGAGTGTGAGTTCAGAGTGCCGAGAGGTGCTGAACACCTTAAGGTACAGATTCCAAGCTTCAATGGGTCCAGTAGTACTGATGATTACCTTAATTGGAAGGAGAAAATTGAAAAGATATTCAACTTTTACGATTATGAAGATGCTGCCAATATTTGAGTAGCCGTGTTAGAAATTTCTAGATATGCGGCAATATGGTGGAAGAAGCTGTAGAATGTTCACTAAAGGGCTTAACGTAAAGTCCGTACATGGAACGAAATGAAGAGAGTTCTGAGAAGTAGGTATGTTCCCGAACATTATGAGTATGACATTTTTCGACATCTATAAGATTTAAGATAGGGTAACTAGACAGTGGATGACTATGTGTGAGAATTTTAGTTACTTATGATCCAGTGTGATGTCGGTGAACCTTTGACACGAACTATCGTAAGGTTCATTTTTAGGCTAAGAATTGAGGTTAGTAACATAGTTGAATTGCATAGTCTTACAACACTGGATGAAGCCATTCGAGTGGCACATAGAGTCGAAAGGTAGAGGCGGAATTAGGTGAGCTGGATGCCGAGTAGCCGACCTATGCTACCGAACAAAAGCGGCATGCTGAGCTGACTAGGGTATGACTGAGCATCCAACAATTTCGAGGTAGAACGTCGAGGGCAAGCACTAAGCCGACCTGAAGAGGGCCAAAGTAAGAGTAAGGCCGATGAACCTAATATTCGAAGAGACCAAGGTCTAAGTTCAGGAAGAAAGACCCCAGAAATTAAATGTTTTAAAGGTCTTAGTTATGGACATGTAGCTAATCAATGTTTGAACTGTCGAGTCATGGCCATAAAGGAGGACAAGCCCCAATTTGAAGTAGAAAGTGCCAGTAAAGGAGAGGAAGAGATAGGGGTTGAATAGATGCTGGAAGAGTTTTAAGAAGACCTTGATATCGAGACACCTCCTAAGGGCGGTATTGAGTATTGTTTTGTCATCAGACGGTCTCTTAGTGCATTTGTGGTAGAAGAGAGTGAGTAGAGGGAGAACCTTTTCTATATGAATTACCAGTGAATGGCAAGCTATGCACCTCGATCATTGACAGAGGGAGCTATACCAACATCATTGCACAAGGGGTAGTCAAAGCCATGAAATTGCTAGCCCTCCCATACCCTAAGCTATACAAGATTCATTAGTCGAATGAGAAAGGAGGCTTATATGTTGCCGAGCATGTTAGAGTACCAATTACCATTAGTGATAGGTATAGGGATGAGGTGTTGTGTAATATCCTTTCTATGTGCGCTTGTCACATATTACTCGGCTGACTATAGCTATTTGACGTGAGGGTGTTGTACAATGGGTATATTAACACCTACATGTTCCCAAGATACGGGAAGAAAATAATACTAACAGCCATGAGTCTAAAGGAAGTGTTGGAAGCCTAAGAAAAGGTTGCTAGAGCTCTATAGTGGAAGTCCTTAGTGATTTCCCAAGCTCAGTTTACACGAGAAGTCAAGACCAAGGACTATGCGCTTCTTTTAGTCAGGAGACTCTTCGAGGTTAGAGAAGCCGAGAACTTACTTACTAAAGTGTAGTAGCTACTTTAGGACTTTGCCAACTTATTCCCTATCAACATGCCAAAAGGTTTACCTCCCTTGAGAGGTATTGAACATTGCATTGACCTACAACTAGGAGTTACCTTATTGAACCGACCCATTTACAAGCTTAATCTCAAGCGGGCAATTGAATTGAAGAAACAGGTAGATAAGTTGGTGGATCGCAAATATGTCCATGAGAGCATGAGCCCTTGTGCTGTACTAGCTGTGTTCGTGCCGAAAAAGGATGGAACGTGGCAAATATGTATTGACAGCTGAGCCATCAATAAGATCATTATTAAATACTGATACCCAATCTCACAACTTGATGATATGCTTGACGAGTTACATGATGCTTGCATCTTTTCTAAGATTGACCTGAAGAGTGGCTACCACCAGATATGAATGAGACCTGGGGATGAATGGAAGATGGACTTCAAGATAAGGGTGGTTTGTTCGAATGGTTGGTGATGTCGTTTGGTTTGATTAACGCGTCGAGTACATTTATGCGGCTGATGAATCATGTGCTTAGAACAATGATCTGTAAATGCGTTGTGGTTTATTTTGATCATATTTTGGTCTACAATACCAACCTCATCACTCATGTTGAGCATTTAAGAATGGTGTTCAACATACTCTTCACCAAGAGATTATTTGGCAACTTGAAGAAATACGTGTTCTGTCAAAGAGAGGTTGTATTCTTCAGATATGTTGTTTTAGGGAAGGGAGTTTGAGTTGATGACAAAAAGGTCAGAGCTATTCTTGAGTGGCCTATGCCGACTAGTATTACCAAAGTTAGGAGCTTCCATGGTTTAGCTTCGTTTTATCAAGGATTTATTCGAAACTTCAGTTCCATAACTGTGCCATTAACTGAATTGACCAAGAAGAACATTGAGTTTAGGTGGATAGAGAAAGCTTAAAAGAATTTTCAAGATGTGAAGTCTAAGCCGATGTTTGCTTTAGTACTCACCCTACCAGATTTCAACAAAGTTTTTAAGGTTGAATATGATGCGTCTGGTGTCGACATTGATGTTGCCCTTATGTAGGAGTGCCAACCCTACGACAAGGAGTTCTATGCCCTTGTTCGAACACTCCAGAACTGGTGGCATTATTTGATGCCAAGAGAATTTATCATCTATTCGGATCATGAATCTCTTAAGCATCTTCATAGGCAATAAAAACTTTCTTGGCGTCATGCCAAATGGGTTAAGTTCTTGGCGACCTTTTTCTATGTCATAAGATATAAGAAAGGTAGCACCAACACAGTGGCTGATGTACTTTCTTGCCGTTTTACCCTCATTACAACATTACAAGTTAAGGTACTTGGATTTGACACTTTACTTGATTAGTATGAGCATGACCTACATTTTGGACCCTTAGTGGCCAGGTGTAGTGTTAGAGGAGCTACGAAAGGGTTTTCTACTTAAGTTAGGGGTTTTTTATGAAAGGTAAGCAGGTTTGCATATTGAGTGGTTCGACAAGGGAGCTATTAGTTCGAGAAGCTCATGCTAGGGGTTTAACTAGCCATTTTAGGGAAAAGAGGATGATTGAGATATTGAAGGAGCATTTTTACTAGCATGAGATGATGAAGGATGTGCATTGAATACTTAAGAGGTAGGAGGTGTGTAAATATGCGAAGGGGAGGAGAGACCCATATAGAGAATACACATCCTTACCAATTCCAGAGTGGCCATGGATCGATCTAAGCATAGATTTCATGCTCCGCTTTCCCTAAATGCCAAGTAGACATGATTCAATCATGGTGGTGGTTGATTGGTTCAGCAAGATGGTCCACTTTATTTCTTGCCACAGAACTAATGATGCTTTATTCGTCACTAACCTCTTTTTGGAGGAAATTGTGTGACTACTTGGAGTGCTGAGGAGTACTATGTATGACTATGAATAAAAGTTTATGAGCTTCTTTTAGAAGACCCTGCAGAGGAAGCTCAGCACTAAGCTCCTGTTTAATACTTCTTGTCACCCCCAGATAGATGGCCAAACTGAAGTTGTAAACAGAACCATCGGTAGCCTCTTGTATGCAACTATTGGGAAGAATTCTCATGACTAGGATTTATGCTTGCCAGTCATTAAATTTGCTGACAACCGCTAGACTGGAACATCACCATTTGAGGTTGTTTATGGACTTAACCTGAACCTTCCCTTGGATTTAATTAATAGTCCAACTACATAAGGGGAAAGTCAATCCGGCTTACAACATGCTGAGGAATTCCAGAGGTTACATTAGAAGATTGTTGAGTAATTGGCCAAAACCATGCCTTGACAGAAGGAAGTGGGAAGCGGCAGAAGGAGATGAGTTGTTTATACTTGTAGGGGCCTTGGCTGGATCAATCCTAACAAGGAATGCTTCCCTAGCAAGAGGTTAAACAGATTATCTCCTAGAATGGAGGGACCTTTTAAGATCCTTAGGTGTATTAATGATAATGCCTATGAGGTTGAATTACTCAAGGGTTTTGGTGTATTTATCACATTCAACGTCATCGATTTGACTCCCTATGTGCCTGATGATGACGGGGATCATGATTTTAGGGCAAATCTCCGACCCCAAGGAGCTGATAGGTTACTAGCTACTGGCCTAATCACTCATGCATGCTTCAAAGGCCTTTAGTCCCTTACCTAAAGGATTCTTTCTCGTTAACCAACTGATGATGAGAAATAGTATGTTGGAGGAGGATGGCTGAATTCCCTGGGAGCTCTAACTAGTTATACTATGTTCTATTCGTTGTCTTATGCCAATGCCTACCTTCCTTTGGCTGAGAGCTTCATGTTGAGTGACTAAACTTTCAATTATTGAGAGTCTTCTACTGAGTAAATGCAACTAGCTCCTGACCGAGTACTTCTCTTCCGGCCTCCTTCCAACTCTCACCGCATCCTTTCACTTCTTAGCTTCCTTGTTGCTGTAACACCTTGGTTCCTCTTGCCTACAGTGCTTAGAGAACCTTTGTTTGGATCTAATGCTATACTATCACCTGTCCTCTTCATCTGACATTATACTATTTTTCCCTTTTTGTCTTTGGTCTTTTGTCCTTTTTACTCCTTTTTATATGTAGAAGGAATCCCCTTTTTTTATATACCTTCTTGTAATTTCTTTATCTGTAACGTTGCCCTAGGAGCTTACTATAAATAAGAAATTTAGAAAATACAAAATAAAAAAGAAAAAATTTGAAAAAATTTAGAAAATTGAAAAGTCATAAGAAAATATAAAAAATTGAAAAAGATAGAAGATTTAGGGAATTTAGAATAAATTTTTAATTTTAATAAATTTAGAAAGGAGATTGTTGGGCTTGGGCTTGGGCTTGGGCTTAGATTTGAATTTAGCTTAGGTTGACTTAGTTAATATGTGTAATTTAATTACACATATGGACAAGGTACAGGTTAATGACTTAATGGATAAGCATACGGACACAACATTAGGTTTAAGTGTGAGGTTAGGGGCTCGAATCTTATTAGAGGCAAAGCTGCTTTTTTCTTTTCTCTTTTTCCTACAATACACACACATTGAAAGGTGTTGATGTGGCACCACTTTAGCTGTTACGTGTCTACTATTGGACACGCGGCATTTCCCCATTGGACCCCCAATTGATGTGGCGCCACATCAGCGCCATGTCAGCATCTCTTTCCTCATTTTTCCTTGATTTTCCTTTTCTTTCTAGTTCGTAGTCCCTACTTCATCATAAATTTTCACATAATTTCTACATGCACACATGCAATTCCATTATTCTTTCATGTTCTACACCTAGCTTACTTTGGATTTAATTCTCAAATTGGTCCACATTCATCCACCAAGACTAGCCAAACCAAGCTTCAAAAATGGAAAAAGTCAATTTTGGAGTTGGGATGTTAATGGCAGATTTTAGCCATTAACGAGCTTTCTAAGCTCGTGTAAGCTTAAGAACTTATAAATTGGACCCTCCCATCCTCGTTCAGGGATCAGCATTGCTCAAAAATTACTCATGAACTCTCTCTCTCTCTCTTCCTTGATCATTGCTTCTCTCTACACCCGCGGTTAGCCTCTCTCTTTGATCCCCTCTCCTTAGTCGTTCTAGAGACACTAGACCCCCACTACCCAGCCCAACACCCCCCCAGTTAGCTTCCCTACGATATGAGCATCCAAGCTTAGCGACCTTCACTCTTGGCCGTGACACCTAGCCACGTGGCCAAGCGCCCACAGTTAAACCTTCACTTATGGTAGCTCCTCCTTGAAACTACTACGTATGGCAATCACTAAGCTAAATTGACCCTATTGGCTGAGCTCACCTCAGTCCTTAACCTCAAAACTGATCACCCACTCATACTTAGCAACCCACACACAATCGAGCTACCATCACCCTTGTCTACCCTTCATCCAACTGCCACTAACCGATTGCCATAGGCCACAGTGTTCACTCTACCCCCTTAAACCCAATAAAAAACCCATGAAAATCACTTTTCCCACTTCGTTTGATGGCTAAACCGAGTTGAAACACCCCTTCTAGGCTACTGCCATCTTCTTCCCCAAAGTGACCTAATTTGACCCATTGGAGCAACTTGAACCCGATCTAAGATTTGAGACTAACCCGTACTCCGACCTGCGTACTGCTCCGATCCAAACCAAAGATATGTGTGCCTTGGCTTGTTGTTTGGTTCGACCCTTAGTTTTTTTACTTTATTTTTTATTTTTTGCTTATTTAATTTGTTTGGTTTATTTTATGTATTTACCACCTTGTAATAGTAGCTTGTAATGAAAAAAAAAGAGAAAAAAAGTAAAAGGAATAAACAAAAAAGAATGAAAGAAAAACGAAAAAAAAAGAAAATAAAAGTAAAAGAAAAATTTTTATTTATTTGTGCCAAGTAAAATAATAAATAAAAAACTAAAATTAGAAAAAAAAAATGTAGAATAAATGAATAAATAAAAGCCATTTTATCACTTAGAAAATCAATTTTTGAAAAATAAATAAAAATAAATGGACTCTTTTCAAATTAGGACTATTTTAGAATTTTCAAAAATAAAATACCAATTAGAACCCCTTAAAATAATTTCCTTAAATAAATTGAAAATCAATTTTCGAAAAATAAATAAAAATAAATGGACTCTTTTCAAATTAGGACTATTTTAGAATTTCCAAAAATAAAATACCAATTAGAACCCCTTAAAATAATTTCCTTAAATAAATTGAAACTGGTAAATAACAGAAACTCGTTCCTTTTTCAAATTAAAATCAAATCAAATCAACTCACTAAAGTTTTACAAAAAGAACTACGTATGTTTGATCTTGATTGACGGGTACGTAGGCACTTATAGGGTGATGGTAAAAAATAATAATAAAAAAAACCTAATTTTCTGTTTTTTTTTTTTTTTAGTTTAGATTATTCAAGTTATCTAATTTAGGTAAATAATTGAGTTCTATTTTATAAAATTGAAAGGTGATTTTTAAGGTTAAGGTTAAAATTGGAAAGTTAATGGTACCAGTAACGGTTTAAAGATTATAACCCTTGGATCCAGATCTCTTGTTATAAAACCATTTTACAAAATTGGTTTTATTATTAGACCAGTGGCTAAGTTATAACTAATTCACTCAATTGGCTATAACTCAACTTTTTTTTCTTGACTTTAGTCGGGTGGTGACTCCAAAGCATTTTCAACAATATAATAGAAATTAGTTTTTTTTAAACCCTAGTCGAGGATTAGTATTAAATGGTTAAGGTTTAATACTGGTCGGTTTAAAGAAGATTATTTTAAAAAATAACCGAGAGGAAAAAATTAGGCTCGATAGGTACAAAAGGTTAGGACATGTAAATTTTCAAGAACTTAAGATATTATCTGAAAGGAACTTAATTTAAGGACTACCAAGATTGCATGCTCATGAAAATATTCGTTGTGCTGTTTGTCTTAAAAATAAGATGAGTTCATCATCACATAAGAGTAAGATAGTTATATCCACTCAAAGACATTTAGAATTGTTGAATCTAGATTTATTTGGTCTAACTTGCACTCTATGTCTTAGAAGAAATAAGTATAGACTTATTATAGTAAATGGCTTCTTGAGATTTACTTGGATCTTATTCTTGCATTATAAAAGCGATGCATTTAAAAGTTTTGAAATATTTTCCAAAAGAGTTCAAAATGAAAAAGGCCTCTCCATCGTTAGTTTACAAACTAATCATGGAAATGAATTTCAAAATTCTAATTTTATTTCTTTTTGTGAAGAAAAGGGGATCACTTATAATTTTTTAGCACCTTATACTCCACAACAAAATGGAGTAGTTGAACACAAAAATAAGACTATCCAAGAAATGATGAGAATATTACTATATTATATTATAAATCAAGTATATGTTAGGCCTTTGACAAATAAAACTACTTATGAGATTTATAAAGGAAGAAAACCTACTGTTTCATACTTTCACACATTTGGTTGTAAGTGTTATGTAAAGAAAATGGGAAAAGTATTGGGGAAGTTTGAAGAGAGGGCTAATGAAGCCATCCTTTTAGGCTACTCTCTAAACTTGAAGGCATATTGAGTATATAATAAGGAAACAAAAGTGGTAGAGGAATCAATAAATATCAAGTGTGTTGAAGAAACAAGCAATGAAGAATCAGATGATGAACTTCTAATTGCCTCAAATAAAAAGAGTCCTATATGACTTGATTTAGAAGTTAAGTCAAGACCTCCTCTAGACAGAACATTAGAAACTTAAAAAATGCTTGTTGCATCCAAAATAGAACTAGGATCAGAAGGTTCTTCATAAACTAATAACGGGTTTGAAACTCATTTAGAAGGTAAGTTAGAAAATTCTAAACACTTTCATTTACTACCATCAATGCTTAAATTTAAAATCGATCATTCTCTTGAACTTATGATTGGTAATATTAGATCTAGAATAAGAACAACATTGAGCTTACAAAATTTTGAAAATCATTTTGCTTTAATATCTAAAATTGAACCTTATTCAGTTGATGAAGCTTTAAATGATAATAATTGAATCTTAGTTAAGCAAGAAGAACTTGGTTAATTTTAGAGAAATTAGGTATGAAATCTAGTTATAAAACCAAAGGATAAGTTAGTTATAGGCTCTAAATGGGTTTTCAAGAATAAGTTGGATGAACATGGTAAAATAATAAGAAAGAAAGCTTGCTTAGTTGCTAAAGGATATTCTCAGGAAGAAGGAATAAACTATGATGAAACTTATACTCATGTGGCTCGCCTTGAAGCTATAAGATTACTTCTTGCATTCGCTTGTCAGAAAAATTTTAAATTATATCAAATGGATATAAAAAGTGCTTTTTTGAATGATTTTATAAAAGAAGAAGTATATGTTGAATAACCACTTTGATTTGAAGATGCATTCAAATCAGATCATATACATAAGTTAAAAAAGGCATTATATGGTCTCAAACAGATTCCTTGTGCTTAGAATGAGAGCTTAAGTCAATTTTTAATTAAAAATGATTTTTAAAGGGAAAAAGTTAACACTACACTATTTATGAAGCATCATGAGAAGATATGTTAGTTATATAGATTTATGTTGATGACATTGTTTTTGATGCAACTAATGAAAAATATTATCTAGAATTTTCAAGTTTGATGCGGGCTAAATTTAAGATGTTACTTATGAGAGAATTAAACTTCTTCTTGGGATTACAAATCAAATAAGCAAAGAGTGGAATTTTTATTCACCAAGAAATGTACATTAGACAAATATTGAAGAAATTTGGTTTTAAAATACTGAGGATTCTTCAATTCCTATGAGTACCTCAACAAAGCTTCATATCACAAGTAATGGTGAAAATGTAAATGAAAAATTATGTCAAAGCTTAATCAGATCTTTACTATACTTAACAGCTTCACATCCTGATATTTTGTTTAGTACTTGTGTTTTTGTTAGATTTGAAAGTTCACCAATAGAAACATACTTAATTGCAGTTAAAAAAATCTTTAAATATGTAAAAAGCACTGTAGAATTAGGAATTTAGTATCTTAAGAGTCAAAATTTTGATCTCATAGTATATTCAGATGCTGATTATGTAAGTTGCAAAGTGGATAGGAAGAGTACTTTAAGTACTTGCCAATTCCTAGGTACAAGTTAGTTTTGTGGTTTTCTAAGAAACAAAATTCTGTTGCCCTTTCTACTACAAAAGCTGAATATGTATCTCTTGGAAATTGTTGTGCACAAATTCTTTGGCTAAAATAGCAATTGAATAATTATGGAATAAATTATAAAAATATACCCATAAAATGTGACAATACCATTGCTATTAATTTGATAAAAAATTCAATTCATCACTTAAGGTCAAAACACATAGAAATAAGGCACCATTTCATTTGTGACTATGTTGTAAATAATGATGTGAGTGTTGAATTTGTACCAATTGAATATCAATTTGTAGATATGCTTACAAAACCTTTGGATAATGTTTGAATTTATTCGTAATGAAATTGGTGTATGTAATCTCTTTTGTTAGCATGGAGAATATTTAATTAATTCCCCTTTAAGCTAAGATATTGGATACGTATAGAAAAAAGAATTTCTTTTTAAGCTTCATAGTTCGAATGTGAGTGTGTTTATTTTCTTGATTGTGTGTTTTGCATGTGAAAAGTGTAGGTAATGGGGCTTATAAAATCTTTAGTGGGTCCTAAAGTTTCTTGAAAGTAGGTCCAATATTTTAGTTTACATGTATGCAGGATAAGGACCACAAGATTCATTAGTTTTTCCTTACTGTATATAAAGCTTTTCTTTTCTCTTCTTCTTCCCATTTCTTCAGATCCTTCATCTCCTCACTCACTTTCTCTTTGAAGAAACCATGTCTCTTAGAAAATCATCCTGCATTCTTGATAAAGGAACCAAAACCAAAATCCTAAGCAATCTAGATAACCCTATTGATCTTGTTGAACTAGAGACCAACCCACTAGAACCATAACCCAATCCATCCATTGAACCTTGACAAGAAACGTTTGAAAAGACCCAAACCCTAAAACTTCGAGATGAACCCTCAAATGAACTAATTCAAGAAGACCTAAAAGAATGGTTTTGAACCACATTCTTAACCAAATCGAGAAGTCACTCAAAAAACTTCTCAAGATGTATAGAAGTTTGGTTCATCTTCTTCATCTAAAGAAGTTGCTGAATTTGAGGACTCTTGTTCTTTAGAAAAGTCATATGAAGAAAAATTTGAAATTGAGACAGATCCCCCTAAACAACATGAACCTGTACCTAAGAGACAATTTGCAAGACCAAGGCTTCACCGCTTATGAAAAAGACTTCAAAAGCTTCTCCTCAATCTGTGTAGAAGCCTTAGAAGATGGTGATCACAAAGAAACCACCCTCTAGACAAAGGGATAAGCTAAAGAAGAGATACATTGTGAAAGGTAAGAGTGTATCCATTAAAGAATCTTTTTATTTGGATTTAAAATTCTTTAAGAAAAATGGTTTTTACTAAAAGGAGTATGTGGATGTGTTAGGGTTGAGTAATTTAGCAAACATGAGAGATGTTATGTATGGTGAGCTAGTTGATGAGATTTATAGAAAATTAGATAGCAAGAATTAGGATGTGTAGAAATCTATAGTGTTGAATTGGAAAATTGAGATTTTGAAAAAGGATAGTTTGAAGTGTTTTAGAATTTAAGAAATTTGAGAAGATGAAAATTTGGTGCAATTGACTAAAGAGAATGTTTTTATAGAGTTGAATGATGGGATAAAGTTAAGTGTTAGTAGAGATATTTTCAACACTAAGTTTGAATCATTAGTTAGGATCTTGCATAAGTTTGTTAACACTTTTGTATTACCTAGGCGAGGTAGTACAACTTCTGTCACTAAGGAAGATGTATTGGTTGTATTGGCTATGTTAGGTAGAAAGAGAGTAGACATAGTGAATTTGATGATGAGGTACGTATGGGAACATTTAGATGTTAGGCCATATGGAAGTTTGTTGATGGCTCAGTTTAAGTTTAAGAGGCTAAAATTACCAAGTGAAACAACCTATCCTTATTATCTTTTTAGGCTAGGACAGAAAATTTTCAAGCAGATGGGCATCGATGTGATTGATAAACTCTGGCATGCTCACAATGGAGGAATTTATGTTCATCCTACTAACATTGGAAAAAGGGTGATCATTGTTGAAAAGAATGATGGTAAGAAGAAAATGAAAAAGGGAAAAGAACCTGTTGTTGAAGGTTAAAAGAAGAAAGGGAAGATGGTAAAAAGGACTGGTAGGATTGAATTCAGAGAAGTGATTGGATCACTTTCAAATGGTGATTTAGATAGTAAAGAATTGCAGATTCTTCCTCCCAAACAAGGTGAAAGTTTTGTATTTGTTGAGTAAATTTCTGAAGGAATCAATGAAGTACTTAGAAAGGTTGTAAAGGATCAAATTTCAGAAATGAATGACTTATCCAATAAGAGAATTCTGACTGAGATAAGATTAGATAAAAAAATTCAAATTCCAAGATTTTCTCCAAATATCTACGGATCATCTTTTTAAATGTTGGGTTTAGATAAACATGAGATGGAGATAGTCATCAACAATATAGACACTGGAAGGGTTCAGTATAAAAGGAGAGGTGATTAAAAAATATTAGAATGGTTTTGAGAAGGAAAAACATATACATTACACTCAGACTGTGATTAATTTCTACTATTTGAAAGAGCACAGAACACTTCTTAAATGCTTCTTTAGAGAGTTAAACTAAAGTTACTTATTCAGCAATCTACATTTTTTATTTCATGCTAAACTATTTGAGATTTATATTGTTATTCTCAATTTTATTTTGTAAACATTATTTATTGTTTAAGTTCTGGTTGAGAGAAGTTTGATTATACTCTATAGATTTGTAATTAGCTTAGACTATAGAGAGGCTAGATGGGCAAAGTAAAGAGTTGTGAAGGCCAAGTGTAGTAGATGTTTGTAAACTTCTCATAATTTATTTTGATTTAGTGGATCAAGAAGAATGGCTATGATAAAGTAGACCGGGTCTCCAACAGTAGAGCTGAAAGACAGCAGTAAGTAGAAGGCAGAAGGTAGAAGGGTTATAAATCCTGAGTCTGATATTCTCTTCTTTATCTCTTTTGCTTTAAGTTGTTTATTTGTGTTATTAATCATGTATTGAATTATTAAAGTAACACTGTTCACTAAATTAAGTTATTAAGAGGGATAATTTTGTTTTATATAAAAAAAGTTTAAAATTTTTTAAAGATATCAATTTATCCCCTCTCTTGATATTTTATATGGGACTAACATTTCCATTTTTGAATTATGGGGTAAAGGAAGTTTGGCTACCATAACCTTACAAGTAAGTAAACACAAGAACATTAAAGAAGTTTCAATAGTGAATGAGTTTCGAGATGTGTTTCTTGAACACTTGGCTAGTTTATCGCTTACTAAAGAGATTGAGTTCGATATCGATTTGGTGTTAGTTACTAAGCCAATTTCAAAGCTCGCATATAAAATGGCTCAATAGAGTTGGTAAAATTAAAGATTCAGTTAGAAGAGCTATTAGAGAAGGGTTTTGTTAGGCTAAGTGTATTGCCCTGGGTGTACCTATGCTTTTTATCAAGGAGAAAGATAACAACATGAAGTTGTGTATTGATTATAGAGAGTTGAACAAAGTAACTACAAAGAACAAGTATCCCTTTCTTAAAATTAACGACTTGTTTGATTAGTTGTAGGGAGCTTAGGCATTCTCTAAAGTTGATTTAAGATCAAGATATGACCAATTGAGGATTAAGGAATTGGATATTCAGAAGACCACTTTTAGACATCGCTATGGCTTGTATGAGTTTCTAGTGATGTTGTTTGGCTTGACCAATGCATTGGCATCATTCATAGATCATATGAACAGGGTCTTAAGAGATTTCTTAAATAAGTTTGTGGTCATTTTTATAGGCAACATTTTGATATATTTTGAAAGCGAAGGAGAGCATGAAAAGCATTTAAGGATGGTGTTGAGCAGAATACGAGCAAAGAAATTATACGCTAAGTTCTAGAAGTGGGAGTTTTTACTAGAGTAGGTGTCTTTCCTTAGGCATGTAGTAAATAAGGAAGGTATTTCTATTGACCTAGAAAAAGTTAGAGCTGTGGTTGATTGGCCTAAACCCTTGAGTAAAATCAAAAGTTTTCTTGGGTTGGTACATTATTATAAGTGATTTGTAGATGGCCTTTTCTAAAATAGCGGTACCATTTACTAGATTGGCTCAAGAGGGAGCATAGTTTATTTGGGATGAAGAGTATGAGGTGAGTTTTGTGAATCTAAAAGAGAAATGTGTTTCAATGCTAGTATTGGCGTTACCTTAGAGCAGTAAGGAGTATGTTATTAATAGTGATGCTTCCATATAAGGATTGGGGTGTATTTTGATGCAAGAGGGGAAGGTGATTGCATATGCTTCCTAGTAGTTAAAGCTACACAAAATGAACTACCCTACTCATGACTTGGAGTTGGTGATGGTTATTGTAACCTTAAAGTTATGGAGACATTACTTATATGGTGAAAGGTGTCAAGTATTAACAAATCACAAGAGTTTAAAATACATATTTATGTAAAAGGAGTTGAACTTAGACAGAGGTTGTGGTTGGAGTTAATCAAAAACTACAATGTTGACATTTAGTATCACCTAAGTAAAGCAAATGTGGTGGCAGATGCTCTCAGTAGAAAGAAACAAGGCAATTTAGCAGCACTAATCACATCGTAGAAATCTCTAATGGAGGACATGCACATACTGAAATTGGAGATAGTGACTCTATAAGTAAGGGCTAGATTAGCTAATCTTCTCATTCAATTGACTCTTGTAGATAAAATAAATGTTGCTAAAATTGAGGATGATAGAATCTAGGAAATCAAGAGTAAAGTGGAATAAGGTAAAACAACTGAATTCAATATTGATGCCAAAAGTGTTTTAAGATATGGATGTAGGTTGTGTGTACCAAACTAAGAAGAGCTAAAGTGAGAAATCTTAAGAGAAGTACATCACTCTAGGTACTTTATTCATCCTAAGAGTACTAAGATGTATAAGGACTTAAAGAAGTATTATTGGTGCAATAACATGAAGCATGAAATTGTAGAGTATGTTTCCAAGTGTAATACATATCAAATGGTAAAGATTGAGCATAAAAGGTTATATGAAGAGTTGCAACCCTTGTCAATTCTAGAGTAAATGTGGGAGCATGTATGCCTCGTAATCAGGTATTTGAGGCTCGGTATGTAAAATTTAGGACAATCGGGTAAATTGTTTGATCGAGCTTAAATTTTATGATAAAGTTAAGAATATTAGTAAAAGCAATCTTGAGAGTTTGGATTTAGGAAAATAAAATAATTAAATATTATAATATTGAGTTATAAGTATATTACTCATTATTTATCAGAAACGTATAAAACAAGTTTCGATAAATAATGAATCGATAGAGATAAATTATATGTACACTAAAAATCATAAAATAACTTAAATAATATTTATGAGTATTTATTTGTACCACATATGTATTTACGTGTAGGTAGAATATGCAAAATTACTTAAATTACTTATAATATGCTAAAATAATGCTAAATAATTAAGGAAAATTTATAAAAATTTAAAGAAAAATAAAAAAAAATTTGGAAAAGTGAAGAATTGTCTAGATTGTGGTTGTGGCAAGTTGAGATTGAGAATGAAAAATTAACCAATAGAATTAAACCAACTAGAAAGTGGAAAAAAGAAGAAGATAAGGACACTTAACACTAAATAAATCAAGATAAAACCCTAATGATTACTATAAATTTAGAAAACTACTTCCTAAACCTCATTTGGTCAATTTAGAGCTAAAAAAGAATAGGGAAAGGAGAGAAGAGAGAAGAATTTTTTTTTAGGAAAAATTAGAAAAATATAGTGTAATTAAGAGTTATAAGGAGAACTTACAACCAATAATAACCTGCGAGTGGACGACCACCACCATTAGACGGTGGAGGCAACACTTAACTTGATCGAAAACCCTATGGTGGTCGGAGCTAGTAACGTTGGTGAGTCCTAATTCCATTCCATTTTTTTTTAATTTATTAAAATCATCAATTTAATTTAGAAAATTATGATTTATTAAAATTAGGTCGTAAAATATATCATGCTTAAAAAATCCCCAAACCTAAACTGGTTTTCGATACTAATTTAAATGACCTTAATAGTGTAGTTTTGACTTCAAAATTTTTGTATGGATTATTTAGAGTGTTTGTGATAGTGCTATGAAGAGTTTTCTTGAAAAATTATTTTCTAAAATTTTACTTGATTTTTAGGCAGTAAAATCATGCATAAGAGATAATTTATAGGTTTAATTTAGTGATTTAATGTTAATTTAGTATAAATACTTATTTAGCATGTAATTAGGTATCTTAGGATGTTATTTGTTGATGTAGGATGATATTTGTGATGTTTGTGGTGTTAGATGTAAGGATCATGTGTATTATGTAATAAATATGTGTAAATAAATAATAGGTAAAAAGGGCTTATTTAAGTTAATCTTGTGATTTAGGGTTAATTGGTACAAATTTTGATATAGAATGTATTTAAATATTTTGAGATGTTAGTTGGTGATGAGAGATAATATTTAAAGTGTTGGGAATGTTACATGTGCATATTATGTACACATTATATAATAATGGGTAATATATAAATATAAGAAATTAATGAATAGAAAATAATAGGTCAAAATTGATAATATAATAATAATAATAATATATAATAAATCCAATATGAAATATAAATTTAGGTAATTATATGAAAAATATAAATTTTTCTCACATTGGAAGCAAATTCGGTAGTTAAATTAAGAATATAGTATACCGTATTGACCAGAATATTAGTTAAGAACTCAATAGGAGATTTAAGATATTTGAACATAGTTGGATAAATTTTCCATATTGGTTCAGAAGGAATTCTTCGAAGGTTTACATATAAAGACCGTAATTAGAAGTTGAAATAGAAATTAATTTAGAAACTAAGTCAAAACCAAGGGAAGAACTAGCAAACTGGGAAATAAAATAAAAACTAAAATTAGACACTATATTCATTTGAATTAAAGATAGTTAAACCTTGTGAAATAAGTTAGAAGATATTCCTAAGACTTAAATGTAAAATGAAACCAAAAGCCAAATTAGAAGATTGATCTAAGGTTGGGTGTATAGAGTGAATAGGAATACAATTAGTCTATAATTCAAAAACTCTTATATCTGTAACTTAGTTGAATAAACTCGAAGTTGGATTAGAAATTAAATAAGAAGTTGAAACAAAGCCTAGCTCAAAATGAAGATAATTTTAAGAGACTCAGACCTAAATAATTGAATGAAGAAAGATCCTAAACTAAAGATAGTAATCTAAACTACAGAATAAAATCTATATATGGTAGTTATATGGAAACTAAAACAACAGTTGTATTATAGAGATTATTGATGATGGCCTGTATGAGTTGTACTTTAAGTGAGTAAGTGGGAAGTCTTTGTAAGTTTAGAATCAATACATAACTATATTTTGGAATATTATTTTAGAGTACTTGGAGGCTTAAGATTATATTTGTTTGTGTTTATAAGAAGTTTGAATGTATGCATGGTTTTGTGTGTGTGTTCGTAAATGCACTATATATTATTGGCTTACTATACCGCTTTGCAATTGTTTATACCGTGCGATATGGACTGATTACCTTAATTGGACTTAATAATATATAGCTCATAAAATTAACTAATCAAGCATTTCAACCCATTGGGGGAGGTGTTTAGGGTTCTCTGGCTAAATACTGATTCCTTCAAAAAGGATAGCGCTAGATGGCATAATTGATTTCTTTTTTGTCTTTAGTCAAACTAAGTGATAAGAGAGGAAGTTGTAGTAAGGGTAAAGTTAATAGTTCAAAGGTAGTTGCGGGTGGAGCAGTGTCTCCATTGCACAAGCTTAGGTTTGGTCACGAGATATTGATATGTGTGTTAAACTCCTCAACTTGGATTAGAGCAGGTGCAATTTTTCTAATTTCATGATAGACTGGATAACATCATGTGATGTCATTCATTTGTTGCATTGCATTCAAATAACTAGTTGATAACTTTGTTTGTGCTTGATGTGTAGTTTTAACTCTCTATCCTAACTAACTAAATAGTTGGTTGTTCATATCCCTATAAATGCTATTGTAGGTGCTAGTTAGGAAGCGACGATATAACTACCTTAAAGCTAGTAATTATTGGATTTTAGAGAGTGAGGAAATAAAAACCAAAGAATAGATACATTTTTAAGGTTTTAGTTCTTAATTTAGAACCTTCAATTGTCATATAAGGTATTATTTAGGTAAGATTATGCTATGATATCATTGTAATATTTGAATTATAATATATATTTTTCATATTTTCTTAGATAAAAATCCTACTTAATTTACGAATTATTTATTTTAAAGCGGGTTAGTTGTAGATGCTTTATATAAATTAAGTCTAAGATAGTGGTTGTAAGGTCAGCTTCTATTCTATAATGATTTATACAGCGGGATTGTTAAGACTCTATTGCTTGTAAGCCCTACAACCAGTCACTCAAGGTTTCGATCGGCTGAAAGATCCGATTAAACCTAAATTATAAGTAAAGCTAGAAATATTAGTAAAAATGATCCCGTAAGTTTGAATTTAGAAAATAAGTAATAAAATAAAAGACTATAAAAATTTCAAAATTTAAATATATAACTCGTTATTTATCGAAAATACGTAAAATGCATTTTGATAATTAACGAATCGTTAGAGATAAATTATATTTATACTAAATCATAAAATGACCTAAATAATATTTAGGAATATTTATTTGTACTATATATGAATTTACATGTATGTAGAAATACGTGTAATTACTTAAAATATGCAAAATGTACTAAAATAATAAGAAATAATTAAAGAAAATTCATAATTAATAAAGGAAAAATCATGAAAAATATAGGAAAATGAGGAAAAGTCCAAAAGTGGGGCATGTCAATTTGATATTGAAGAAAAAAAATCAACCAATTAAAATGCAATAAATAGAAAGTGGAAAAAAGAAGAAATAAGGTAATTGTCTTGTCTCATTAATGCACAATAATTTTCCTAAAACTCTATAAATAGCAAGAAAAATTTAAAAGCTCATTTGGACAGTTAAAAATTAGAGAAAATTAGAGAGAGGCGAAAATTGAGAGAAAAATTAAGGTTAGAAAAAAAAGAGAAAAAACTGTGTAATTAGGGCCTTTAAAGGGAACCCACACCAGACGAGTAGCTGGGAGTAGACGGCCACCACCACCACACGGTGGTGGTAGCGCTCAGACCGGCCGACAAGGCTACGGCGGCCGGCGGTGGCCGGAGCCACTCAGATTGATGAGTCCGATTTCTAACCCGATTTTGTGTAATTTTGTAAAAAATAGTAAATATTCTTAAAAAATTATGAATTTTGTTATTCTGGAATATTTTTGTATGTAGTTTTTAGGAAAAATATTATTTTGATAAAAATATATCCCGTAATATATAGTCCTTAAGAAATCGTACAAAACTGATCATGTTTTGGTTTAGAAATAAATGACCTTAGGAGTGTAGTTTTGAACCCAAAATTTTTGTGTAGACTACTTAGATGATATAGAATAGTGCATGAAGCCCGTTTTCAAAAATTAATTTTAGAAAATTTTAGATAATTTTTAGGCCTTAAAATGAGGCATGAAATGGATAATTTAGGGTTAATTAGTAATTAAATGGTTGATTACTGATTTAGTGAATCATTATGTGTTTTAGGATGTTAAAATCTGATGAAGTATGATGCTTATATCATTTAGGGTGTTAGATGTAATTATTAGGTTAATTATGTAGTAGATAAGTAATAGGGAAAAATAGTAAATTTTAAGTTAATTTTGTAAATTAGGGTAATTAGGTGTAAAATCTGATTTAGGATGAATTTTTACATCTTGAAATGATAATTGATGTTAGGAGATGGTAATTAGAGTAATAGAAATATTAGATGTATATTATGTACATAATAAGTAATAGTACATAATACACAATTATTAGAAATATAATAAATAGAAAATTTTATAATAAAAAATGATATTATGATAATAATAAAAATGTACAATAAATTTGATAGGAAAATTGAATTGATGTAATTAGATGAAAAATGTAAAAATTTCTCACATTAGGAGTAAATTCGAACACTAATAAGGATTTAAGTGTACGGGTAGAATAAAATACTAATTAGAGGTAATGATGGTATTTAGGAGATCGGAAAGTAATGTGATTAATTTCACATTATGAGTTGAAACGAATTTTTAGGGTTTGAGTATAAAATAATACTTAGGAATCGAACTAGAACCTAATTTAGAAATCGATGCGAAAACCGAATCCGAACCTAACCCCAAACCTAGAATAATTGTAAAAGACTTAAGACCTAGATAATTAGGCATATTAAATCTTAAACAAAACATAACAATAACCGTTATAGGATAAAATGAACCTATAATAGTTATATGAAAAACTGAAACCATGTTTGTGTTATAGGGATGATTGGCGATGGCCTAAGCAAGTCGGACCTCGAGTGAGTGAGCGAGGAGTTAAGGTAAGTTGGGATTAATACGATGTTGTATTTTGGAGGCTTAAGATTATACTTGGTTGTGCTTGTTAGATAGTTGGATGTGTGCATGTGCTTGATTATGAGTGATTCTATGATTCTGTTTGTTGTTCTGACATGTATTGCATAATTTGTATGAAATGAATGATTATCCTAAGCTGGACTTAATCAAATATATGACTTGTAATCATAATCGGTCTTGCATGGCAACCTATTAGGGGAAATCTAGGATTCTCAGGCCAAATACCGACCCCTTCAAAAGGGATAGCGCAGGATTGCAAAGGGTCCCTTTTTCATCCTCAGTCGAACTGAGGAGATTGCGGTGAGGGGATTGCGGTGAGGGTGAAGTCAATGGTTTGAAGGTAGTCGCAGGAGGAGTAAGGTCTCCATTACACAAGCCTGGGTTTGGTTGTGAGCTGTTGCATTAACGGCAACTCCTCAACCCGGATTAGAGCAGGCACAATTTCTCTAATCTCATGACGGGCTGGACAATGTCGTGCAATGGCATTTGCTTGAATATGCATTGCACTTAATAAGTTGGTTGATAACCTTGTTATGTTTATGGTATAATTTTAAGTCCTCCATCCTAACTTACTGAGCTGTGGTTGCTCATATCTCTATAGACGTCGTGCAGGTGCTGGCTAAGAAGCGGTAAACAACTACTTTAAAGCTAGCAACTGCTGGATCCTAGGGAGTAAGGAAAAACATTGAAGAATAAACACATATTTTTAAGGTGTAAGTTTTTATTTTAGAATTATTTTTCATTTCTGAATAATGTAATAACTAGGAAATATATTATAGAGAAATATTGTAAACTTTAATTACAATAACTGAATTATAGTGTATATATACATTTCCTCACTTTCTTAAGTAAATGATTTATTTAAATTATAAACTGTTTACTTCAAAGCGGGTTAGTTGTAGACGCCTTGTGTAGATCAGGTTTAAGATAGCGGTTGTAAGGCCAACTTCTATCTTAGGATGGTTTACACGGCAGGGCTGTTACGACTCTGCCGCTTCGGGGCATGACATCGCTTTCGGGCATGATAGAGCATATGACTATGGATTTTATCATGCATCTCCTTATGACTAAAGAAAAGCTTGATACAGTAAGGGTAATAGTCGACCAATTGATAAACACAACTTACTTTCCTGTAAGACTAAATTATAGGTTAAAGAGGTTGGCCAAGTTATGTGTACAAGAGGTGGAGAGACTGTATGGGATTCTAGTTACAACAACATCTTACAGAGATATGCGGTTCATAAGTAGATTTTAGAAAGCTTACAAAAGTCCTTAGGTACTAAGGTGCAATTTAGTATGGCTCTTCATGCTCATACTGATGGATAGTATGAGAGAACCATACAAATCATAGAAGATATGCTCAGAGCTTTCGCACTTGACTTTGGAGGTAATTGGGATGAAAACTTGTCTTTAGTCAAGTTTGCCTATAACAACAACTATTAAGCTATGATACAAATGACTTCATATGAACCATTATATGAAAGTGTAGGTTTCCCTTATATTGGGTTGAAATTAGGGAGAGGCAAGTCTTAGGGCTAGAGTTAGTATAAGAGACTGTTGATAAGGTACGAATAATCAAGCAACCATGTAGGTGGCCTAAAGTAGACAAAAAAGTTATGCTGACTCAAAGCGATGCCTTTTAAAGTTCAAAGTGGGGGATTTGGTTCTATTGAAGATATCTCCTATGAAAAGTGTAGTTAGATTCGGTTTAAGAGGAAAGTTAATCCTTAGGTATGTTAGGTTATTTGTAGTAGTAGAAAGGATAAGTAAGGTAGCTTATAGGTTGGCATTGCCACCCTGATTAGTAGGGTACATTATGTGTTCCCTATGTTCATGCTAAAGAAGCATGTACTTGACAAAAAACAAGATGATACTCAAGATGCAACCTAAGGTAAAGTTTTGATTGTGGTACTCAAAGAGTTAGAGTTACAATCGAATTTGTTAATAGTGAAACAACCAGTATAGGTAGTGGACACCAAGGTTTAAGAGTTAAGAAGAAAGAAGATATTGTATGTTAAAGTGTAGTTGGCAAACCACTCGAAATGAGAAGTTGCATAGGAATTGGAGGAAGAGATAAGAAGGAAATATCTAGAGTTATTCCCATAATTAGGTAACTTTCAAGGACAAAAGTTTCTTTAAGGGAGTTATATATATATATAAGGGTGACTTGGGAATTTCAAAAGTCAAGAAGGGTAGACTTAGAATAAACAAAAGTCCTAACCCTTTCTCAAAACATTCACTCGAACTTAGACTCCTTTCGATTACAGAAGTGGACTCGGCTATAGAGCAAGACTTTATTGGTTTTCATTAGATAATTGCAATCCTAAATACGGAATTACACATAGTGCAAGGCAAAATGCAGGAAAGGTGAAATTGCAAAACTTATAGAGAACCCTAGATGGATCATTGGTAAGTATTTTGGCGATTTTAAGTCTTGGCAATTGTTGTTTCTAAAGAATGTGTTTTCATTCCTGAAGGGTGTGATCGATTGTAGGATTGGAAGAATACAAGGAGTTGCATTAGGAATTTCTCAAATCACTAAGGTAATACATTCCTACCTTTGTAATTATTCACCTTTTAATAAAGTTTTTGAATTAAGAAGTATTTTGTGGATGTTTTGATGTGTTTCAAGTTAAGAGCGAGGATTTCGATAATTTCAAGTTAAGATTAAGATTGGAAGTTTAATCTAAGGTATGTGGTTGAGTTTTTGGTAAAAGAGGAGGGGGAAATTCAAAGAGGAAAGAACATGGTCAAAAACCACAAGCGTAGTCTTGACCTGGTCCTCTTTAGACAGTTAGATGCGAAGAATTTCTTTTAAAAAAATTAAAAATGAGAGGGTCACGGCCAAAGTTTACGATTATGATCTAAACCATGGCCATTCTATGGTGAACCACAACTAAGTCTACAGCCATGATCTAGCGCGTGATTGTATTCTTCCTAAAAAGACTTTTGCTTAAAATTGGGATAAAAGATAGGAAAATAGAAGAAAATTTAGTAAAGCTACCAAGGTAATAGCCTAGCAATATAATGATATAAGTAGTCAAGACAATTTAGAAAATGACCTTATTTACTTTTCTTTGCTTCTTTTAGAGATGAGCATGTAACCTTGTTGAACATGGTACTTACTTGTACCTTGTTTGACTGTGGTTTCGAGTGGATATTAAGAGTCACATGGTAAGTTCTGTGTATCAATTTTTAAGAATATATTTCTATAAGATAGGGTATGAGTATCATATCTTCATATACTATACCTACCCTTAAACCTTTATTGTAAGATATATGGAGTATAGATTTCAAGGTACCTCATTCCATTTTGAAGTTTATGTAAACATTGGGAAAATTTAGAGATTTCATAAAGTAACCCATATCTTCTAAGTTTTGCATGTTACATGTCCTAAGGTGGTTTTAGGGTGCTATATGGTGGGTTTTAGTTCCAAAATTTGGTGATTGGTACTATATAGGTTAGAGTATGAATAGGGCTTTATACTATATTCATTTTATATCTTTATACCATATTCATTTTATATTTGCTTACCCCTAATCTCTCTATTCATGTTAATCAAATATATAAACAAAAATATTTCTACTCATTTTTCCCATACTATTTTATTAATACGTTGTGCCATATTATCAAAATTTATATACATTATATAAACTTTGAACGAATGCCACTCAACTTGCTTTAGTGTTTTGCTTAATTTTTTACAACCTTTCCTTGACCAGAAAGAGCCACCAATTGCTAAAAAGAGAATCTGAGAACCAACCAACGAACCAAACCTTGTCAATCCTATTTCAGCTGACAATTACTTACTCCGGCCTGTAACACGCCTTCCTTAGGAATTCCAAAGAATTCTAGCTATGTATATGTAACACGCCTTGTCAATCCTCGTGTTTTACTTTCCCACTGGTTGTTCATCATCGCTTGCGTATCCCTCTCTCTCTCTCTCTCTCTCTCTAGCTATATATATGTGTGTGTGAAATTGACCGATATTTGTTTCCGAAGAAATACAAATTAATATTTGAATCGACGATGGCTATTAGTTGACCGTGGACGTAGAATAAAGGCATAAGCATCTGGGAAAGAAGAAAGACGTTATCAATCATTCTAGTTTCTTTTTCCGAATTTAGTCAGCTGCAATAAGACTAACTATGGCATTCATCTTGTCATCTTTAATTTAAATGATTTTTGTTTGACCAATTATAATATTACAGAGATTGGATGAGGAATTTCATCAGGTGCATTTAGTGTATATATTTTGAAAAGAAGAAAAGAAGTAAGGAAAAATATAAATAACCAGCAAAAGCCTTCACAATTGCTTTTTTCTTCCTTTAATTTCTTTTTTCCTTTCCATATTTGAATTGAAAAAAAAAAAAAGAAATTAAAAAATGAAGATAAAAGAACCAACTTAAGAATCTCCACTATAGACATGCAAGCATATTTTAGAGTGCATTATTGCTTGGTAAACTCTTGTGTGCTTGGCAAAGGAAGCTTATGGTCCATTTCAGCTATTATATAAGATATTCTACATTTGAAATCTTCTATTAAATTTTATTCCTTTTCTTTACTCGATAGGAAGGTAAATATTTGTGCCAACTGAGTTGTAATTTAAGGTAAAAAGGGCTTGAGTGTCTTGAGACCATGTAAATTGCCCGCCAAACTAATTGTATGTTGCTGTTGATTTTGTTAATATAGGTAGTATCATTTCCCTGGTAAAAAAAAAAAAAAAGCATAAATTTGTAGAATGACTTTATATTTCAGAATTTTACATAAAGTTCATAAATGGATTAAAATTTATATTTCGCAAATTTACGTTAAAGTTCATAAATAGCGGTAAGTGTTTTGTCATCTAACTTAGACTATTCATCATCATCCATCGCATTTGGTTATGATCTTATAGCCTTCTTAATCTGTTTTGCACTAGAATAGCCAATATTACTACTTACCATAAACGAAAGCTAAAATTATCATCAAAATTTTCAACGTCGAATTTCATAGCTGCCATTGATACTATAATTGAAATCAAACTGCAACTAAACGCCGATTTAAAAAAAAAAAAATGGAAAAACCCTAATTTTTATAATATTTTAGTGTAAAGTGGTACATTATAACACTATGGATAGATCATATAATTATGAGACTTCCAATCCATTTTTTCTGCCGACGAGAATCTAGAGGATGGGATAATATTGGCAATTTGGTGGGTTTGAAAGCTTACTTTAATAAGTGGTCCTAACTCTTAGTATCCATATACATTGAGATTCCAAATTTCCGAATTCTAATCGCATTCTTATCTGGAAAAAGCTATTCATCCAAATATGCACTGATGTCGTACACATGAAAATGAATTTCACTTGGTCAACATTTACTAAAGTTTTCATCAAATAACATTGAAGAAAGAGAAGACAGCTTGTCGGATAGCAGGTTTCTTTTGTCGTTCTTGAACCCATTTGAACGTAATGATAATGTAAACTTTTGCTACATTTAATCAGAATTAGAATATTCAAATCATGGCCGTACATCGTATTGGTTTCTGTTTCAATAAAGCATGCACCCCCAAAACAGATCAAATATATCCCGAATTCCTGTTGACCACTTGAATAAGAAAACCGTTTTCTAAAAGAAAAACGAAAAAAAAAATATTGGTTTCGTGTGATTCATCATGTGGATTATCATATGAAAAGTAATTTAAATAAAAAAATGATACTAAATCCACCATTAATAAAAAATTATTTCCAATAATTATAAATATATATATATATATTAAATTCTTATTTAGTTTTATCGATTATATCATTTTCTTAGAAAGGATGTTATTTTTCTTACACTTGCACAAATTTGTTGACTATAGGAACTCAACTCCGCCTGATCAAACCGCGTCGTCTCGTGTTTACTATGTTGTCTTTGGCAGCTTCCCATCATGGCATCATCGGGCATGCTCATGTGCTTTTAGCATTTTCTAATAAGTCTCTAATCTTTATAAAAGTAGACAAATAGTATTACCTCGAAAAGAACGTTGTGTCAATTTATTTTATAGGCGGTACTGGCTTATTTTATAGATGTCATTGGCTGTACAGCGAAATGATTATTAACTTTCTTTTATTAATCACTTCTGTCATTGGTACCATAAATAATCGGTATGGTCTCTAATTAACTTTGTAATGTATATAAGTTTACTTATTTTCTTTAGATAATTAGCTAAAATTTGTGTCACCATCTTTCTTTTCTTTGTGCTTTGCTATGGATCCTTATTTCATAAGATAATTACAAAAAAGATGTAAAATTGAAAGAAACTTACTTGATGTTATGTTGTATTTGACACCTGAAATTTATCTATTTTTTGTAATTAATTACTTAAATTTTAAAAGAGTTAATTTACTACCTACAAACTTTTTGAGACCATATATACATAGTACCTTGACTAGATAGTTAATTGCAAAACTAAATAAAGTTCATATAGTTAATTGTATAAAATAGGAAAAGTTCCAATAGTTAAATGTAAAAGGGAACAAAGTTTATATACTAAATTGACATTTTGAAATTTCAAATAATTAATTGTAAAAATGAGTAAAATTCAGATACTAAATATAATATTTACCCTTAATAGTTCATATGTTCTTGTTCTTTTTCTTCATATTATTTCTCTAGATGTTAAATGTATTTCTCAAAGGAATATTTTATGAATACCTATAAATCATAGAGTAAGTTGTAAATATATTCCTTTATATTTATTTCATATGCAATTAACTCCTATATCTTTAAAACATAGCATTTAAACTCCCTCTATATTAAAAAAAAAAAACGTTAAGACCTCTAAATGATAATAATAACAGTAAGTTACTAAAATTAAAAATACAATATGACATAAAAGAGAGAAAGAAATTCCATTTTTTTTTTTGTAATTCTTTTAATTTTATTTTTGACGCTTAATTCCAAAGAATGAGGGGTCAAACATACGTAGACCAAATATGAGAAAATATAATTACAATTTATCCCTGAATTTTGGTACATAGCATTGCCCTTCCTAAGGAAGGTAAGGACCACCCCAAAATTTTGGTACTTTGTTGCATAATAAAACCTGGTCATGGCTTTTATTTTATTGTTGACGTTGACCTAGAGAAGCCATACCTGTTTCTTTTCTTGGGGAAAAACTACAGAAATCACAAAAGCTTTACATTACCTATATTCACCTGCTACAAGGTTCATGCACAACCTTCAGCCCAGGAATGCGTCATATAATTTCACTTTCCCACCTACGGGTTTCCCAAAATGTTGCACGTAAACAATAATGAGAAAATGTATGTGCCGTACGCCATGGACATTTATTTCCAACTCTTACGTGTAAGACTATAGAAAATTTTCTTTTTGTTTACTAGAATGTAGAAAGTCGCTTTGAAGATCATTACTAGGAAAATCAATGGTATTGCAATCTTTCAAGAGATATAGGTACCATAATTTCAGGAGTGGTAGTGATAAGCTGACAATGGCATAATGACAATAAAGTGATAAAATTCTATGTGGCCGGTGGTACAAGGGCTGCTATCCAAGTCCACGGTTCAATCGACAGCGATTACTTAGCATTTTTCCAACATTAAACAACTTATCATCGTCGTATTTTCAAAGATGGCATGCTTTATGTTTTGAAAATCAAAGGGACAAGTTGCTTTATGTTTTGATTTTTCTGGATATTTGGTTTATCAGTTATTCCCGTACTGATCGCATACCTTACATAGGCATAATGAATCATAGCAATAGCCAAACAAGGTAAATAAGCAATTTCATGAAGACATCAAATTGGAAACACAGATGGGGCTTCAGGGGTATATTTAATTTCTTCTAGAACCAGCACATATATAACATCACATGCTACATACATATACATACACATACATATATATAAATATATATATGTATTGGCTAACATTATGTTATAACTTTAGGAAAAGGATATTCGAACCTGATCTATCTTATTAAAAAATAAGGTTCATACTATAATTTGCAACAACCTTAGCTTTTTTATGCTACATTTAAACCAAGTAATTTGTACTAGCATAGAGAAAGAAAATTTCTTTCATTTTTTTTTTCTCGATAAAATAAGATAATATATTACTTACATTGTCAACAAGGAGTAGGCGGATATAGAGTGGGTAAGGTATGAAGCTCTATTTATACCCTATCCTATAGGTACAATATCTTAATTTTTGTACTAAGAACCTACCTTGTGGTACCTTAGAATAACCCTATATCTTATAATTCGTAGATTCTAAAGAGTGTAGGGTACCTTGTGAAACTTATATATATATATTTTAATCTTCCTTCAAAATATTGTATTAGACACAAACTAAATATCAAACCTGTATTTTTGCTATCTCTCAACCAACCAATAATAATTTAAAAGTAACGGGATTTTATAGTGTAAATAATCCATGCATATAGGAAGTTGAAACAATATGTTGTTTTATACCATAAATAAGCTAAGAACTAAATTATTTTTTAGACCTTATTGGATTAGGGTTAGTAAAAGAGGAAGAAAAAGGAAAGAAAATGAGATAATATAAGAAGAGAGAGAGTTTTACTCGAAAAGAGAGAGGGAAAAGTGAGGGAAGAGGGGTTCAACTAGATGGTAAATATAAGTATCATGCAGTCTCAAGATATTATAAGCTGAACTTTTGTTGTTATTTTTCTTTAAGGTTGAAAAAAGTCAACAATATTATTCATTTAATTATTAATATTATTTAATTATTATTATAAGGCGTATATATGGTACCTTGAAACTTGTACTTTATATACTTTAGAGTATAAGTTTTGAGTTGGGTATAGGATACCCTAACTTTATACCTGTGCCCCATCTGATGAGGAGCAAACTCTGAGAAATTGCACCCAAAACCTACTTTATAACCATTACCTACAAGAAACTAATTCGATGGGATAATGCCTAGATGGTAACCTTGTATGATAGGATTATCGGCTTATTCTTTATCACCAATTATACATTAAGAGTAAAATTACTAATTCTTTCTTTGCATAATACCAAAGTTCTTATCCCATGGAGATCACAAAAATAAAAATAATTTTTTACTATCTTTTAGTGGTACAAACCAAATGACTTCTTCCTGTTGTTGAGCTAGTCTTGTGAAAGCACTAGCTATTGCATACATTTATCTTTGTAGGATGTGTTGATAAAGTCCATTCAATTTGTAGTAGTTTTCCCTTAAATGGACAATATTAGAAAATTTATTCTTATAATGGTTCTTTGATAATATCATTATGGTAGCCAGAAAGAAAAGAATCGATCTACATTGCTTTTTTTTTTTTAATTAGCTTTATTTTGTAAACATAAGGATATTCCTCCAACAAGTATCCCATAATTCAACCATCAAACTATCTGTATTTCCTTTTAATTTATGAACCCTACTATCTGGTTCTCTTAATCATCTCTCATTACTCTAACAATTGTTCGAAGGGTAATAGAGAGCCATTTGTATTTAGTTTAACCCATCTAGATTTTAGGAGCTATGGAGAAGTTAGTATTTACGATATAAAATAGGTTTTATGGTATGCTAGCTATAATAGCATGTCTTGTGGTATGGTAGCTATACCTGTTACTTGTGAATGGAGTTCCTTTCAAAGGGCCTAAATTGCTAGGTATAGACGGTCACCTTTTGACTTGGGACTTTGAGGACCTAAGCTCATCACCGGACCCAATCGATACCCCTAGATGTCTCCCTTGTTTGAGTTGAATGGTCTACCCACCAAGTATGCAAACCAGCTTAGAGAAGCATGCCAATACTATTTATTGTACCAGGGGTATGAGCCAAAGCTTGAGCAACCCTCGGACACTTATTGTCTCCTAAACCTTTCTTAAGACTTAAGTGGCTGGATAGCTTGAGGGCCCCCTAAGTCGCAAGTGTTGATGGTTGCCTCTCTAAAGTCCTAAACCCATCACTGGATCCAATCGACACCTCTAAATGTCTCCTTCACCCAGGCTTAATGTTTTTCCCACCAAGTATGCAAGCTAGCTTAGAGAAGCGTAAAAACGCTACCCACTGTGCTAGGGGTATGAGTTGGAGCTCGACGAACCCCAAACACTTGTCATCTCCTAAACCTTCTTTGAGACTCGAGTGGCTAAATAGCTCAAGGGTCCCTCAAGCCCTCTTGAGTTAAGCTTCAATCACTCAAGGAGTCCCTTAAAGATCCTAGGTTTTATTATCTAACCACCAGGAACGGGTGTACCTTGCTTGGAGTACCCTTTGGGGGGCGTATAGGCTAGTGTAGCTGAGCTCACCATTTCCTCTGTTTCTCTTTATCTCTCTCCATTAAATGCTACATGATATCCTGACATACAACCTAGGGATTTAGCCACTAAGCTATGGTGGCTGTCACTCCAATGTGATAAGCCCCCTTACTAAAGCTTATCAATCGATAGAATGGTGTATGTCCTTCATTGTATTAACAACATCTTTACCTTAGATGGTACCTACATCAATCCCCTTGTGCCACATGGCCAAGCAGATTAGTTACTTACTTATAAATAAGAGGTGAGACTTTAGGTAAGGGGATCTTTTTGAACTCTTTTAAACCTACCTTTAGTTACATTCTCTTGAGTTAACTCCTAATCACTCTTTTAGTTAACTTCAGTGCCAAAGGGCTCTCATTGGCCTCGTCAAAGGGAGCTTTTTGTGGGTTTGCTATTCATTGGCCTTGGAAAACTAAGAGTTCAACTAAGGATTGTACTTGTGATAGAGTTAACCCTGAGGACATGTTTGCTAGCTCCTCCAATAGACTCAAAAAACGCCCTAAGTGCTTACCTACACCTATAGTAGTGATCCTTATGCGCTCATGCAATCGTGCCCAATTTGAACATAGTCCCATAGAAGACTTGCATGATTGATTGAACACCAATCGTAGCAAGGCGTAAGGTATAAGGCTAAGGTAAGCTATTAAGCACCAGTAGGATATGCAAACACATTTCCCTAAAGTGCTCACAAAAGTACCTAAAGGAAATGAATGCATATGAGCTTGACGAGCATATCCGACATATTATAAGCTTACTTGATCAAAAGTGCCTCAAATCCTCTATTCGGCAATCAAGCATAGCAACAAGTAAGAGTCCATTAATGCTAGTAATCCTAAAAGAAACCCTCCCGCGAGGTGTTTGGTTTCCCTACTTGAACACCTACGATGGCTTAGGCGACATAAATGACTACTTAGCACATTTCTGGATGATGATGAATTTATACAACTTCTCTGATGCAATAATGTACAAAGCCTTCTTGATTACACTTTGCTTTTCTTCATCTAGAGAACGTCGAGAGAGGTAAAAACAAAAATTTGCAAACTACCCTACTCTACTCCATTAAACTATCCTCTTAGAGAAGTTCTTTATGAGGTCCGCAAATAGCTACCTCGAGCTCCATACATCAGGGAGACCCTTGAAGCAGTAGCCTTGGGCAAATTCTGAGATTATTACATTGCACGCAAACATAATACTAATGAATGCCGCCATCTTAAGAATGTTGTTGAAGGCCTTATTTGTAAGGGCTACATCAACCATTTTGTTGCTAAGGAGACAAATTAGGCGCTACTAACTAAATGCCACTGCATTAACGATCAGCAATAGTGACCATAGCCATAGCAAGAAAGTTTACTCAATGACATGCATTATAATGGTAGGTGAGGATAATAACAAATAATAACAAGAGGGCCTAACTTGTCGAATGAAACTTATCCCTTGTTACCTCAACATAAAATGCTCTTTATTCGAGTAAAGAAGCCAAGAATAGACATTACCATCTCTTTCTCGGATAATGACTAAAAAGGAATTAAGCACCCTCACATTGACCTACTAGTGATCAACGTCGACATAGGTTACTTCGACATCCCTAAAACCTTCATAGACAATGATAGCTTAGTAGACATCTTATTCTACTCTATCTATGAGCAAATGAAAGATCAATTAGAGGAACCCCTCTACCCATATAAGCAAAGTTTAGCCAGCTTTGATGGAAATTTTGTCCTGATGAAAGGCTTAATCACACTCCTTGTTCTACTGGGGGGTGATGAGCATATCACCTCACAACTGATTGACTTCGTTGTCATTAATCACTAGTCTCCCTATAATGCCATTCTAGGGGGACCAAGTCTCAATAAATTCGATGCATGCATAAATAAAAGATGCCTCAAGGTGAAGTTCCTTACATTTATAGGGTTCGATATTGTCCATAGCAATCAGAAGCTATTTAGGACGCTTTACTTAAAGGACATCTCACATTACAAGGTGATGCACATTGAATTGACCCCAAAGAGAGAACAAAACTTAAGAGGGGAGCTAGTGGAAGAAATCGAGGTTGTCTAACTTGGTGATTGGCTCGACCAAACTATTCGAATAAGAACTTCTTTATCTATTGAAGAAAGAGAGGACATCATTGTCTTTCACTACTCCAACTTGGATGTTTTTGCAATGTCTCCTAAAGAGATGCCTAGGATCATAAACCTACCTAAGGCAACACATCACTTTAGATTCAACGCCTACATATGCCCTGTAAAGCAAAAGAGACGACACTTTGCATCTAAATGACAAGTAATCATCAAACAAGAGGTGCATAAGCTACTACAAGTTGGCTTCATATGGAAAGAGCGCTATCTTACCTGACTAGCAAATACTATCTTAGTGAAGAAATCCAATGGCAAGTGGCAAATGTACGTCGACTACACCGATCTTAGTAAAGCTTGCTCGAAGGACTCTTTCTTACATTTGAGAATTGACTAACTAGTTGAGTCCACCTCTGGTCATGTGAGATTCAGCTTCATTGATGCCTATATAGGCTATAATTAGATCCACATGGCCTCTGAGGACTAGGTCCATACATCCTTTATCACTAACTTTAGGACATGCGGTTATAAAGTTTTGCCCTTTGACCTAAAAAATGCAAGTTCAACATATCAAAGGCTATTGATAACTGTCTTTAAACTACAGCTTAGAAGAAATGTAAAGGTTTATGTTGACGATATGATTATCAAAAGCAAACAAAAGACCTACCATATTAAGGATCTATGTGAAACTTTTAACACGTTGTAGAAGTATTAGATGAAGCCCAATCCTTAGAAATATGTCTTTGGGATGGGTTCCAGTAAGTTCCTTAAATTTATGGTTATGGAGTGTGGCATGGAGGCCCCTAACAAAATAAAAGAAATCCAAGACATGAAGGCTTCTTAGAAGATCAAAGATGTCCAACAACTTACTGGCAAAATAGTCGAGCTCAAATGTTTTGTTTTCAAAAGTACGAATAAGCACTCTAAGTTCTTCAAATTATTGAAAAACCCATCGGAATTTAAGTGGATGGAAGAATGTGATATCACCTTTGATAAGCTCAAGCAGTTTCCCTAGATTCTACTTATGCTTTCTAAACCAATACTTTGTGAAGAGCTCTATTTATACTTGGCCATATGCGACCGAGTCGTCTCCTTAATGCTCATTCGAGTAGATGGACGTAAGTACAAGCCAGTCTACTACTTTAGCCTCATCTTCCAAGGATCAGAAGTCAAATATGTATGGGTTAAGAAGTTTGCCCTAACTATAGGTTCCGAATAGTAATTTTCTCAAATATGTTTCTATAAGGTAAGGTATGGGCATCAGGTTAAGGTGTCCTATACCTATTTAAGAATCTATACTTTATAGTATAGGGGGTACATGTTTCAAGATGTCATATGCTACACCTTATACTTACCCTGTATTAATAATAATTAAATAATATTAATAAATAAAAAAATATAATACACTGTATTTTTTCATCTTTATAAAGTTACTAAAACAAGTCTAAGCCATTATGAAGCCTCAAGCTATTGCTTTATGTCTCTCAAGTCAATCTATCTCTCTACTTTACTATTGTTCGTTCTTTTACCTCCTTTTCCCTCCTTTGCTAAGTTCAACCTTAGTTTAGTGAAGGCTGTAAAACATTTCAATTCTAGGTTTATACATTTGAAAAAAGTGAGCTTGTATTGTGTAGCTTTATGTAAACTAGTTTTGAAATTTATAAGGACGATAAGTTTTACATGGTATCTTGTACCCTATATAGATTTTATGTGATACAGGGTATAGGGAGGTTCTAAGATACTATAGGGTAGGTTCCGATTTTAAAGATTTGGTAACCTGTACCTACAGGGTAAGATATGGGTAAGAGTCCATACCCTTAATACATTACCTAAAGCTAACATCGAAGAGGTACAATTAAAGAAGAGGGTATTATTGAAAAGATATGCTAACGAAAAATCTTTTGAGATCATATGCAATAGATTATTATAGAATAAATATATATTAATATGTTAGCTATAATAAGCATGCTCAATTTCTAAAATAAAACTCGCTTATAACGTAGGCTTTTGCCCATTATATATATATGTATCTATATATTATATATATATATATTAATTTTATATATCAGAGGATAGAATACATCAATATGATAAGTTGTACTAATATAATAAATTTTTTTTTACAGATAAAAAAACTTTAAATACACATTAAAATAGTTAAAAGGTGAATTTGCTTTATATATATATAATTAGTGAGATATCATAGTGATTACCATTCTATGTGATAAGTGTTATGCAACATATCAATTGCTACCTATAGTTAAATATTATTAAAGTCTCTAATAGACCCTATAAATCATTTCACATTTTTATTTTATATTTATTTTCAAATCCTAGCTAAACCCAAGCTTGTCCCTCTAAAATCAATTGAATTTCAATTTAAAACTTCGCCCTACTTAATGTTTTTTCTTTTCATGTCTCTCTCTCCAAAACCAAATCCTCACATCACATTTTTATGCTTATCTATTATTCTCTCTCTAGAATCCCTAAGGTGCCAAACCAATGAGTTGACATGTACCTAAGTGATTGTCATTATTGTTTAATGTTTTCAATGATTTTAAATTTATTTTGACCTATTTTGGTGGTTTTCATTATAGATTTTATCATTAAAGGAGTTAAATTAAAGCCTTACATGAAAAATTGATAAGTTTAATTTCCATTTTTGTTTTCTACCTCGTGAATTGAAACTTCATTTTAAAATCGTTTTAGGTTTTTTAAGGTTGTATTTATATGAATCAAGCACTTTATGGTGTGATTATTTACTTTTGTTTTAGTGTTTCGATGTTTGATGTATTTTTTACGGGTTTTTTTTTTTTTTTCATGTATGGAATGATTTTTATATTTGTTTTAGAGTTTGAGGTTATTAAAGGGACTTAAATTTTATGCTATAATCTAACTTATAGAGTTTGATTTTGGAGTTTTATACAATTTCGAGACTTTATTTTTTTTTTCACGGTTTAAAGCAACTTTTGGGTTTTCTTTTGGTGTTTTACTAGAGTTTAATTTTATTGCTTGGTGTACCTTTTAGTTTTGTTAAACTATTTCAAGCTCGTTTTAGGATTTGATTCAAGTGCTTACACTTATTTTCTTATTCTATTAGTTCTTGCATGAATTTATTTTTTCTTTTTTATTTTTGGCAAGATTAATTTGGTTGAATTGGGATTTTGATTATTATTATTTTCTAACGAGCTTTCAATGAATAAGAAAGGTACTATTGCAAAGTTAAGGATATCCAGTAAGAAAGATAAGGATGCTAAGGATACAAATAATCCCGAGAAGCTTGTTATTGCTTTCTTCAATTTCATGTACGAATGAAGGTTTTGATTTTTGTATCTATTTTTGTCTAGACATTGAAATTTCATTTGTCATTTATCATGATAATGGAATGATTTATGTAAAATGATTATTATTTAGCATTATCTAACTATAAATAATCTTAATATATATCATATTGTAAGAAAAAGCAATTTATTGAAATGTATACTAATTATTTTTTGGTTGAAAATATATTTGTTGTTAAATAGAAAATCTTATATTGTTCTTTTTTCAATATAGATTTATAGAGATGGTATGGCTATATGATTTTATCAATGTCAAGTTTAAAGTGCTATGTCAATATTATTTTTTCTCTCTCATTCTTATTGAGTTTTATAACTTAGAATGCTAGCTTGTAGTTGGATATTTATTGTTAGTTTGAAAACTCGTATTCAATATTTGTATTAAGGTTTGTTTCTTTAGTTATTCTAGATTAAGTTATGTTCATACATTATGTTATTAATGATGATTTCAAATCAATATGTTCACTTTATTGTGAGTTCTATATATTGGAAAAATATGTGCAATAAATTTGTATGTATGATTAATGTAATATATTATATGACATGGATTTTGCAAGCAAAGTAGGAGATAATAAGAAACTATTTTATCTACTAAATGAAATAATGATAGCAAATTAGTATTAATGTAGCAGCTAAATCATTTTTAGGATCCGAATCATTACTTTTAGCTGTGAAATATTGTAATTAAGTAATGTTTTTAGACATTAAAGTTTGATAGCAAAATACATGTCTTTTTGCAACCAAATAATATTTGTATCTAATATTATGGCTTTTAATTGCCAAAATTTTAGTAGCAAAAGACATAACATTTTGCTACCAAATATATTTAGTAGTGAATTACATGACTTCTAATTACCAAATTTCATTATTTGTTACTATTTTATAATGTTTTTAGCTATGAAATTTTGGTAGCAAAAGGCATAACTTTTTGTTTCCATATTATAGTTGATAGCTTACACCTTTTAGTAACTTCTTAGCCGTTACTAGTTGAAAATTGGTGGCTAATACTTTTCGCTACCAAGTTTCACCTTTTAGCTACCAATTATGATAGTAACTAAATGTCAAATTTGTTGTAGTGGCTAGATACATTAGGATGCATGGTCAAGTACACCTTGGAGTTCAATGTCTATGGCATCCCATTCCGCCCTAGACAAGCCATCAAAGTGCAAGTTCTTTCAAACCTTTTTTCTGAATATACTGAAGAGGAGGAAGCACCAACTTACATTGACATTCCTTTGTGGACTCTTCTTGTTGATGGATCCTTTACTTTAAGTGGGTAAGGGGGTAGTGGTGGGGGCTAAGGGTTAGGATTGTGGGGAAGGGAGGGGGAATGGAGCAGGAATAGTCTTACAAGAACCCTACAACATCAAGGTGCTATAAGTGCTTAAGTTTGGATTTTCTATTAGTAATAATGAGACCAAGTATGAAGCCCTTATTGTAGGACTTAAGATCGTAAGAATGTTGGGGCTAAGAAACTTAACATTTACTTAGACTCCATGTTAGTGGTGCAGTAGTTTAAGGGGAAATACAAAACAAAAGAGGAGATAATGGCAAAATACCTCCAGGCAACGCGAGACCTCACCTTTAATCTCACTAAATTACCAAGATCCCACTAGTAGAGAATTTAGAGATAGATAGGTTATCCAAGGTTGCCTCTACGGCTATGCCTCCACCCTATATGAGCGATGAATAGATGCTCTTTTAATATATGCCCAAGCGAACCATTGACAAGTAGCTATGGGAAGTCTTTGAGATTTGCTTCGCATTTGCTAAGCCTTCTTAGATGGACCTAATCCTCGATTACCTTAAAATCGGTGCCCTCTTGATGATAGGATGAAATCTAAGAGGCTTGCCTACAGCGTATCCAACTATACGATCATTGATAGGTTTCTCTATTAGCATAGGCATATCATGCCTCTCCTTTGTTGCCTATAGATTGAAGAGGGCCACTATACCCTCAAAGAACTTCATGCAAAGATTTGTAGTAATCACATCTTGACCCAAGCCTTGTATATTTGAGCTTTTTGTCTAGGGTATTATTGGTTGACAATGAAGGAAGATGCTAAAGTCATGTTGCAATGATGCCACAACTGTTGGAAGTACGTGCCTACTAGCTATGCCCAAAGCCTCCACCCCATGATAAGTCTATGGCTTTTCACTCAATGGGGGCTTGACATCCTCAAACTACTCCCAAAAGCATCTAAAGGGAGCTAGTTTATCTTTGTAGTTGTTGATTACTTTACGAAGTAGTAGAAGTTGAAGTAGTTACGAGCATAACTGCAAAGGTAGTAGAAGGGTTTATCTTAACTAATGTTATCATCAGATTAGAAGTACCTTATGCCCTGATTATAGATAATGGGAAACAGTTTGACAACATATGGTACAAGAAGTTCTGTGATAAACACCACATCAAGCTCCACTACACCTTGGTCACTTACCCTTAAACCAATGGGCAAGTTAGGCTATCAACAAGATAGTCCTTGGTAGCTTAGAAAAAGGGGTAAAGAGAGCAGGTGGTTAGTGACCAAACCAGCTCCATGCAATCCTTTGGGGATACTAGATTATGCATAGAACAACTATTTGAGAAACCCCTTTTCTGCTTAGCATTTGGCTCAAAGGCTGTACTACTCAGTAAGTTAGAACTTGCAATGAGAGAATCCCAAACTTTGATGTTGGCACTAACCAAATAGCCCTTTAAGTGAGCCTGGACACTATTGATGAAGTAAGGGATGCTACTTGAGATCGAGTAGCTGCCTACCAGCAATGGGTGGCTAGCTATTACAATAAAAAAGTCAAACAGAACGTCTTCCATCTCGAAGACTTAGTTTGTTGTAAGCTTGAAGCTACTGAGTTGTAAGAAGGGTATGGTAAGCTATCACTAAACTGGGAGGACCCTGTTTGAATCAAGGAAGATATAGGCAATAAATCCATAGATGGACAACCGATTGCAAGAATTTAAAATGTCGATAACCTTAGGCTTCATTTCTTGTAAAATGTATAAGGAACCAAACAGACTTTGTAAAAATTGTGAAAGTGTAATGAAAAAATGAGCTTCGCACTTATTCTACCCTACTAGCTATTTTACTCTAACATGGCTTGATTACTATCGAGCCTCACCTTTGTTAATTGACGAAGGCAAAACATCAGACCAAGTCAAGTCGATCTTTATCCTTTATATTTAGGCATTCTTGTCGACCATAATGCCCGAGAACTTTAAGCCTTGAGTCCTACCTTGACCACTTGGTAAGTTCCTATACTCGAAGCATTGCACTAAGACGAGCACATTGACTGCATTGGTATGCTCGAACCTTTAATAAAAGAAAAACTTAGTGCTCTTGATGTCCTTGATCGAGTGGCATTTGGACCCTAGTTCTTGAGCCTACAAATGATACAACATGATAAGTGGCTAAAACCGAGAATGATCATACACTTGAGCATTGTCTAAACAGGTGCAGGAACTTAAGAAATTCGAGTATTAACAATAAAGTTAAGACTCTCAACGAGGAGGCAATTATACTTTCTCAAATCTTTCATTACCATTATCTATCATGCCCTAAACTAAAAAGCCGTAATAGCCCTGTGGTGTAAACTAACATAACCTAAAAACTAGCTACTTTAGTTGCTAACTTAAGTATAGCTTACACTAGGTATTTACCGCTTCTATGCTTTGAGTCATCTAATTTTGAGTTTAGTAGGCATCGGCTTATGATGTAATTGTGCAAAATAGCTTCTGGAAAATAAACTTGTGGCTCAACTGATTGAATAAATCAAACATTACAAATCATTTAGAGTATGAAATCTCACTTTTAACAAAAAGTTCTAAAAAGTAAATGGATTTGAGAAAATATAACGGTTAGAAAAGGGTTTATAAAAAGTCACAGATTTATAGAGCATAGTAACAGTATCGATAGATTGAAAACTAGAGGGTTACTAATAGAGACTCTATTGCTTTTCGTACAAGTTAGTAAAGCCAGCAAATAAATAAGATTTCAATCCATTAGACTCGAATCTCATTGCCTAACCCCATTTTTTAGTCTTCCTGGGACTTGGTATAATTTTGGTGATTTTACTGGGAAACCTGCAAAATAGCCATATGGGAGTAAGTGATAACTTGCTCATTAAGTAGGACGGAGGCAATAGCACCTATTAGTCATCGAGAAATCAAGTTTTTTAAGCAAGGTTAATTAGATGCAATGCATCATCAAGCAAGTGCCATCCTACAACGTTGGTTGGTCGTTGTACAATTAGAGAAATTACACCCACTTTAATTCAAGTTTTAAAGAGTTTCACATCGCGTGCTTTGCAAATCGGTTACCAAACTAATGCTTGTGTAATGGAGAAACACACTTCGCCTGAGACAACCTTCGAACCATAGTCCCTAACCTTGCTTCGATCTCCTATCTTATCATTTATTTTAACTAAGAGTGTAGAAAGGACCATTTTTGCTATCCTCATCTAAGGGTCCGTATTTGTCCCAAACTTCCTAATCGTTTTCTCTTAGTAGGTTGTGATGCTAGTTCGATAAGAAGTTAGGTTAGGTTTGGATTAATTTAACTCTAAAGGTGATCAAGCAATTTCAAGTAATTTAAAGCAAACAAAATCATAAAGTAGCCAATATATATAGTCCAGCACTTTACAATAGTAATACAATATTCAAGCAAACATCTACACAGGTTTTTAGCTTACATTTATAAGCAAGACACATATTAAGGCTTCCAAGTATTCTTAATAATACTTCAAAGTATGGTGAAGTATTGATCCGACTTATTTAGAACTCAATCGCTTGCTAACTTAGTTGTTCACTTGTCCTTGTAGGTAATCTCTTGATGTTTATCTTGATGTAGTACTTTATTCTGCATATAAATTAGGAAATATTGCTAATTTACTTATTTATAATAGAATTAGGTTGATTAGTCATTAGTTCATTAGTTTACACCCTAAGTATTGGAAGTTTAGAATAATACTATAAGTTTACTTTACCTTTTAAGCTATCCCTTGAGTTAAGATATCCTTGAAATATATTGAAAAAGCTTCTGAGATATCCTCTACATCACATAGAGATTGGTATTCAACATAGATTTATCTTCTCTGTCAATCTCTAAGGTTGGTAAATACTTATGATTGTTCAATAAACATCCTCTGAGCTAGATTGCCCTTGTAATTCTTAAACTAGAAACTTCTAAGTTATCCTCTAAGCCATATCACGGTTAAGGCTTTAACATGATTATCTTCTAAATAATCCTCTAAGTCTAATATCTACTCAGGATTCCTTACAAATTACATTTTGAAACAATTTTTGAATATTCACATGTTTATAATTACCCTAAATATTCTTCTAAGTTACCTTCTAACAAAGTTATTGCATTAACTAAAATTTAAATTTTTTAACAGAAATCCTTTGAGATATCATTTTAGTTTAATCAGCTTCATAGTTTCATGGAATCTTTCCTCTGAACTTTCCTCTAAGACCTACAACTTTAGAGTTCTTATAAATACTCCCTTTGACTTAGCCTTTAAGCCTTCCTAACTATACTTCTCTTTGAATTTTTGCTTTTAACTAAGCTTCCGACTTAGTTTCCAGTAGAACATTTACTCTCATTTCCTCCGAGATACCCTTTAACTCTATTATCTTATAGAGTTCTTAGGAAAATTATCCTTTGACCAAGCTTCTAAATCCCTTGTTTTCACATTTTATTCTTAAGTTTTGCTTTTGACTCACCTTCTGAGTATCAATTTAGTTCAAAACTCAATTCCATAATCCTCTAAGTTATTATCTACCTTCACCCAATTCCTTATAATCACTTCATTGGTCCATTTTTCTAGCTCAAATCAATACTATCAGAATAGCACTCCAACCCACACTTCACAGCATCATTACACCTAAATTCCTTATATAACACTTCATCTTTCACCAATTTTTGCAATTCTCATATTATCAAACTATTCATATAAGTGGATTACACTTAATTTTGTTAACTTTTCTTAATAGAACCACTTCTAATAGCACTTATACACCACAAAATATATCAATACTTAGTAGAGCTTAGAACTCAAGTGAGATCCTTAGGATAAATATACTTATTTGTTACCAAAAATACCATTTATTCATAATTTAGGGCTAAAAATTTATAAAAATTAGAGAAAATAATTTTGTTAGAAATCTCTTCATAACATTTTAGTATAAATATAGGAAAGTTTATAGAAAAATTTCAAAGTCAAAACTTCATCATTAAACTTATTTATTTCAATATTGAAAAGTGCTCAGTTTTATCGATTTTTTAAGCATGTATACTGTAACTATTAAATTTTTGCAAAATAATGTTTTCCCTACATTCTACATATGAAAATAGTGAGGAATAATTTTTTTTTTTCATATTTTTACGAAATCACATAAAACTAAACTGAGTTAGAACCTCACTAGAATACTTAGCTTTACCTATCAGTGGTGGCTTCTACCTTATTGGTTAGCCCAGACGGTAGGTCTACTGTTGCTTGGTGGTGGTCACTTGCACCCAACATCACCCTAACTGCATGCAAACCTAAAAGCCTAAATTGCACCCAATTTTCTAATTTTTTTTCTTAATTTTCCTTTTTGATTACTTTCACTCACTTTGATTTTTCCCAAATTCTTAATTATGTGAATGAAATGTGGTAGAGTGCTTTCCAATCTTTCAGATCTTACAAATCACCCAAATGAATTTTTCTCTCTTTGTCTCTTCAAAAATTCAAATTTAAATTATTCTAATTTGCATGTTTACTTTATCTTCATCCTCTAACATCTATCCCAAATTCTATACGCCCTATTCCACTTAATCTAGCTGCCTTTAGTATCTTTTATCATTTTTTTTATTAATTTAATGAATTTCCTTTGCTTAATTTACGTTAAATTAGGTGTTTTAGATAATTATGGGTATATAATTACACCTAATAATTACATGCTGGGTATATACATATATTCTATATATTATTTCATGTCATATAATATTTTTATTACATATATAATTTATCTCTAAATATTTACGAACTAACAAAACCTATTTTACGCGATTAAGACGAATAATACTTAATATAGTTAAATTGCACTATTCTAGCTATATCATTATTATTTTATTTTATTTTTAATATCTAGGCCTATAAGGTCTCTTCGTTTAATGTCGCGAGCCCATACGTAAATTTTTAAGTTAATTGGGTTTGTTTCACCGATATCCTAAATTTACTCACCCGATTCCTATTTACCGACTATGAAGCTCGCATTTAATTTTCACTATTTTAGCTATATTATTCTTAGTTTATTATATTTCTAATATCCAAGTTTACGTAGTGTCCTCATCTAAAATCTCGAGTCTACTCGTAAATTTTTAGGTCATTTGGATAAATTTTACTAACACCATAAATTATTCGTTGAAATAACTATGTGAAATTACAAGGCTTACATTATCCATCATGAGCATAAAATTATTGGGATGGCATTCCAGCTTGTGTACAATAAAGCATTGGTCTAGTAGAGCAACATACAAGAAAACAATAACAACATTTGCAAGGTCAATCCACATCTTAAGCTTCTCTAAGATCAACATGGCTCTCATTGTCCTCTTCCTCAACATCATCCCTAGCATCCTTGACCTCTTCATTGGCTACCTTACCACTAGCAAGTGCTAAGTCATCCAACCAGGACAAGAAGTCGAGGTTATTGTTAGGGCATTTCTCTTGGACTTCTTCCCTTACTGGCTTCACATTATCTAGCCTAGCCTTATCTAAAACGGCCTTAATGTTGTCACCTTCCTTAAACTCGATAAACAATTTTTCCATAGCTACATTAGATAGATCATAGACATTCGTCAACTTAGCCTCTTACTCTTTGAATTGGATTTGAGCCTCCTTTAGCTTCTTCTTAGCAGCTTTAACCTCCCTTTTTAGCCACCTCCATGTCTTTACTGGTAGCCTCAACTTCCTTCCTAGTAGCCTCGGCTTCTCTCATAATGGTCTCTAGCTCTTGAACACGAGTGTTCAGTGTCGTCTCTAGGTCTTCAATGCACTTGCCCACATCACTAGCCTTAACCTTTGCCTTGGCCACCTCCATTCGAGCTTTTATGTCTCCATCCTAACTCATTCATAGTCCTCTTATACATTGAAGGTCTATACCCTTAGCCTATCCATTTCCTTCTTCAGTTCCTCATGGTCTCTCTTAAACTCCTGGTAATGTTGTAGAGATGACTGCAATGAGCAAAATTAGTGCAGACAGGCACCCATAAGGACATAAAGAAAAAGAGAGGATTAAGGCATTACCCGTTTAAGGAGTGTGTGCTTACATGAAAATGCATGCCGGCATAGACTCATGGCATTCCTTAGCCCTTCTAGAGTAATCAATACGCTCTCATTGAAGTCCTTCACTCAAAAGTATACGGCCTGCTCCCTCTTCAAGGGCCATCGAGGAGTAACCAAGCTTAGTTACCAACTAGTTAATGTCTCGGCATCATCTCATGCAATGTCCTCTAGATAATCATATGCATAGCATAACCTCCTATCAGCCCATCCATCCCTACAGCATCTTCAGCCTCTTGGTGCTAGGCTACCTCGTAGGTCCCCACAACAATCATCCCTTCTAAGGCCTTCAATTGAACTCGTTGATTGAAGATAGGTCTTTCCAACTCCTTTTCCATAGATGTCTTGCACTTGGGCACCGACCTAATAAAGCCTCGACCTACAGACACTTATTGCACACTAATAGCCACCAGTGGTACCCTGGTTGGAACATCTTGTGACTCCTCCACCATGATAGGCCTCCTCCTCACAGATGTTCTTGCATCATCCTTACGCTTGCGTTTCTTAGCCAAGCTAGCTGTCTCTTGCCTGTCAGTAGGCCTCTTCCCTTTCTCTTAGAGCCTTAGCTCCCTGTAACGCATCATTCCCACCTTGAATGAGTTGTCATAAAGGTCATAAGTTGTAAACAAAAAAATCCATTAGCAGAAATAAAAAGCAATAATAGAACAAGTACTTGCCAAGGATGAGTAGCAGCGAGCTCTCCCCCATGAGTAGCCTATGGCGGTGAACTCCCAATTATTGCCCCTTGGCTACATACACACGTACCCATACCTATTTCTTACCCATACTTCATCTCCTTCTGTAAATAAAAACCAATAGCTTGTTCTAGATGGAAACCCTAGCCTAGCTAATGTACCACACTTTGCCTTGTCGTCTTTAGGAATAAAGTAGCTCACTCCTATCGTTCAAATCAACCTATTCCACCAGTTGGGAAATTAAGCTCATGGAAGATATTCACTTGATAAAATTGATCCTTCCAATCATCTACCTTAGATATTCTCCCATGGAAGATATTCACATGCTTACCTGGCTAGAAATGTGTATCTAGCCTTCTTCATTGTCTTTCAGTTGAAAAAGTGATGAAATAGCCAAGCTGTTGGCTTCTTCATATGAAAAATGAATACGGCCTCAAAAGCCAACAACACCAACTACGCATTTAGATGGAGAGAATCTGGTATCACCTAAAAGTGATTGAACATCGTAACCTCGAATGTAGAGAAAGTAGCCAGAGCCCCACATCCAATGCTTTCTAGTACAAGTCGAAAGCATTTTTTCTCTTAAAGTCATATACCCAATCATTAGGCCCGGGCATTTGAACCTCCTAGTGATTTGTTTTAACATGCACCTCTTGATAGACTCAACATTATTGCTTCTCATTATGCTTATATGCCACTTTAGTAATGTGTAGCCCCTTCTCCGTAGAAGGCACCAACTTCTCTTTAGCAACCTTATCCTCATTGTTAGGCACATACTCTCCCTAAGGCCTATCCTCTACAATTTCTCTCCTCATTGCCTACATCCATCTATCTTCACCACCGTTGCAGAGGTTTTGGGGGAAATGGGGTTAAGTGCGGCCTCCCCTCAAATCTCTTCAACATTAGTAGCCTTACCTTTGAATCTTTGTGATCCTTGTTTAGCCATCTTTAGGCAAGTTGTAAGCTCTATACTTGCGTAACTAGGTTGTAAGTGATTGATTTAGGGCATTTCGAGAGATAACCCGATTAGGCTAAAAACTTATAAAGAGTTTAGTAATATTAGTTGAGGAAACCCTATAGGCTCGAAGTTTGAAAATATAATAAAATATTAAAAGTATAGCTAAAATAGTGAAAATTTACTTAATTATTATATATGTAATGAAGAAGAGCGGATTAACCCTTATCGATTAACAAACTTCTAGAGATAAATTGTATAAATAATAAAAATATTAATGTATATAAAATAATATGTAAAAGACATGTAAATGCATTGGGTATAATTACTGTATAAATATATGTACCCATAATTATAAAAAATACCCAAAAATGTGCAAAATTTGCCAAATAAATAAAGTAAAATACGAAAAAATAGTATGGAAAAAATGCATGGCAATTAGGAAACACTCCATGATGTGTAATATTTCAGGATGTAAGCTAGTGAAGGCAAGGAATAAGAAAATTATAGGTGGACACCTCAACAAAGCTAAAAGCCATACATTAATGGGGATAATAAAATGTACACACTTCTAAAACAACCTTATAAAAATCCAAAACCTCATTCTTTTGCAAAATTTACCCATTTGAGGGATTAGAAAATTAGAAGGAAAGGGATTAAGAGAGAGGAAGTGGAAAAAGGAAAATTTAGAAAGAAATAGAGTAAAATTAGGTATTCGTGAGTTCCTGATGGTGGCTACAACCTGACTGTAAAGCAAGACCATCACCTTGAGGAGTGTTTGGCGCTTGAAGTGGCTAATAAACCCTCTCCTTCTCATAGCAATTGAAGCTTTAAGTTCTATTAAGTGATCGCTTCGCCTCAATTGTAACTAAAATTTGGGAAAAATAGCAAATGAATTTCAAAAATTTTGAAATTTGGTTTTCCTAAGCATTTTTGGATGAGGAAAAATCTCAAACTAGATTTTCAAAATTTTGATGCTATATGGTTAGCTTTTCAAAATTGAATCGTTGGGTTTTTGGAAAAATTTGAATTTCACAAAAACCATGAGCTGCTGGTTATGTTTTTTTTTAAGGAAGCTTGATGGATTTTTATAAAACCTTATCACAATCTATATTCGTTTATTTTAAGTTTTAAGTTGATGATTTTTTTAAGTCTAAGTTGATATTTAGTAGTATATGAGTTTAGTCTTAAAGTTTCTAAGGAATTTATATTTAAGTAAAAGGTATAGTGTGGAAGTGTAATGGGTGACTATAGAATTAAGTTGTTAACATGCTGTATATATAGGATTATTAAAGTTCTATAACTCATGACAAGTTGAATTATATGTAAAGTAATAAAATGTAGAAATAGTAGCAAGGTTAGAAACTCTGTTAGAAATTCGGTCAAAAGGTAATCTAGTATTGAATATGTCACTCATACTAAGAGTTGGACAGTAGGTCAGAAAGTGATTTATATATGGACTCTATAGCCTTACTAATGTTAGAATGTAAATAAAAAACTTTTTAGATAAGAACTTATATTAGGATGTTAGGTTAGAACTTTAGTTAGAAACTAAGTCAAAACCTATCTCACTTGACTAAAACTTAATAAATAGCTGAAGAAACTCACTTAATTCAGATTAAAAACAAGCTTAACATTGAAAATAAACTCTTACTTTATATGATAATTAAAAACTAAAGTTGGATATTAAATTTTTAGAGATCATTAACGAGGATGCACACAATGTTTGAGGATAAAGTGATACTATGTTAAGGTAAGTGGGATTAGTGTTTTACTGCACTTTAAAGTACTTTTTCAAAATACTTGGATACTTTGGTATGTACTTGCTTATGATTGTAGTTAGTTATTTGTGTGTATATAGTGCATTTGTTTAAGATCTGATTTGTTGTGGTAGTAGCTAAGCTCCATTTTATGTTTACTTTGTGAATGTTATTCTACTTAAATTGTTTAAGCTTAATTGATCACCCTAAAAACAAACCAACTTGAACTTGACCTAACATTTAACTTGACCTACATTGCAACTGACTAGGTGTAATGACTATGATTCTCTTGCAAAACACAGACTCCTTCGATGAGGATAGCTAAAATGATTCTTTCCTTATCCTTAATCAAACTAAGTGATAGGAGAGGAGGTCATAGTAAGCTTGGGGGTTGTGGTTCGAATGTAGTCTCGAGTAAAGGGTGTTTTCCGTTGCATAAGCCTCGATTTAGTTCCAATTTGTATGTAAGACGTCGAGCTTCTCAACCCAGATTAAAGCGGGTCTAATGTCTTTAATTTCATAACGGACTGAACAACGTCTTGTGATGGCACTTGTTTGAACACGCATTGTATCTAACTAAAATTTGCTTAGTGTTAAATATATACTTTTGTTTTTGTCTCACTTACTGAGCAAGTTATCGTTTACTTCCCTATAATTGTTTTGCAAGTTTATGTTAGATTTATAAGCATACTACCTAATTGTAGAAGATTAGAAAGTGGGGTCAAGAAGTGAGGATTATGAAGAAATGAATAAACCTTGTTCTGAATGTCAATATTACTAACTTTCAGGAAAATTACTAAGGTCTCCTCAGGTGGCCCTTTAGTTTTCCACTACCAATATATATATTAAGTCTTGTAAACTTGTAGACTTTTATAATCCTTGGACTTGTTAATGTTTCACATGCAAAGATAATTTTGTAAATCCTTATAAATTTTGCTGTGTACTACTAACCAAATTCAATTCTTTTAGAAAGCTTTGGTTACCAAATTTAATTTTTATAATCATCTTTAAAGATTACACCACGGATTTGTAATATGCAGATATAGAATTAGACGCTTCAAAGTGGTTGAGTTAGGTTTACCTTATGTGAACTAAGTTTACGTTAATAGTTGTACAGTTAACTTCTATGTTAGAATGACTCATACGGCGAGGCTGTTGCAACTTCATGTCTTCGAGGTGTGACATAAGCTTTGAGAAAGTAAAGAAAATGCAAGAAAACAAAGGAAAGTGTTATGGAGAGAATTTGACAGAGTTTCAACAAACTAAAAGTGAAAATGAGGAGTGAACTGACTTTGAAGGCCTTTATATAAGCACAGGTGGCTAAGCAAACCTTCACCTTATGAATGGGGATAAAACTAATATGTGTACTTGAACTTTCATATTTTTTTTATTTTAGTACCTAAAATTTAAACTTATTTATTGTTATACCTCAACCTTTTAAATAAGACAAATTGGTATTTCCGTTATAAGGGTTGTTATTATAAAATGGTAAAATAATAATATAAGTACATCAACTTTTATTTTATTTCCATTTTAGTGCTCAAACTTTATTTTTTATTTCATTTTGGTATTTCAACTTTCTAAAGCGAAACAAGTATTCTTTATGATGACTGTTATAATAGAAAAACTAATTTGTCTCATTTAAACAGTTGGGGTACAAAAATGAATAAGTTTAAAGTTTAGGTAAAAAAATAAAAGAAAATATAAAAGTTCAGATACTTTTAGTTACTTTACCCCCCTTGTAAATGATCACTACAAGCGCTTATGTGTCCCAATCGAAGAAATGACGACTTAGATCTAACTAATAGGCAGATTGCCAATCTAACCTTTACATACACATATTAAGTAGCCCATGACCCTTGAGGGAGCATTCCAATGATCTTGTCAAAAATACCAACCATCACATCTCTTTGATAGGTGGTTAGTAATGGCGTTCCTGAGTACATTCTCCAATGTTTGGCCAACAGCTCCCTTAATCTATTCATAAGAATGTTTGAGCTTAGAGGATCGTCTCATGTGCTTGGAAAAAGGGTTTAAGTGCTCGGCTATGATCCGAAGCATTGAATAAACAACAATAAAAGAAATAAGCAAATTGACAAATAGAATAATAAACAATAATGAAAAAGAAGGATATGAGAATAGATGAGCATGTCTAAAAACTTAATTTTATTCAATTTGAAGTTTTTACAAGGCTTTAAGGGTTGGCTTACTAGCTTCAGGAGTTCTTACACCATTCTTGGTTAGTACCTTTAAATCATCGAAGAGCCCCCTTTTAGCATCAAAAACACTACAGTTGACAGGCATGTAAAAGTACTTAAGTGGCAATATACGTATGTCTATTGAAGCCACCTTACGTACATAAGTGTACCCATAGTGTTGGTGTTATAGTGATTAGAGGACGTATGCTCAAACACTCTTCACCATACAAACTCACATAGCTTGGTAAAGGACTTGATCAAGGAGACACATATAGCCCTCGATTAGCATTTAGAGTCTACCCCCTACCATAGGGCAGTCCCTTATATCCCTCAATTAGTACTCAAGAACTTTGCTTGCCTACAGTGGAAATGAAGGCCAAACTTGTACACTTTCCCCCCTAAGCCTGATCCTTTTCGATTCAGATATCCTTTACAAATCTTAGTATTAGTAAAAGCTTTTTTTACACTTTTAATAGGATTTAGAAATGATCAAATGGAGTGATGAAGTAAGAGTGAAGAAGGAGGAGCTCGCCAGACCTTTATATAGACAACGAAGGGAAAGTCCAGGCTGTACACATTTCGCCATCAACCCATCTAAAGACAATGGTAGTAGATCAATGATTAACCTGTCATAATGGCATTCCTAATGCGTATTAAAGGATACACATCCTATACATTGTCCCATGCGCTGTTATTGTGCTTGGAAAAAGACCATACTAGAAAAGACCAAATGACGTAATCCCATTAGTAATCATGTTGTACAGGTGCTTAACAATACCCTTTACCTTGGCTATCTAAAGCCAATCATGCCTTTGCTTAGAATGCATCCAAAGAAAGAGCTTTGGCTTCTAGAGCCTTAGTACGTGGTACTATCCTCACTATTTTGATGCCAAAGAGAGTAAATGGGGCAAATGTTGACAGTCGCTATTCGATTCAGGGCTCTAAAGGCCTAAACCATCACTATACCCAATCAATAACTCTAGATGTCTCCCTCGCCTTATCTAAATGGTTTATCACCAAGTGTGTAAGCCAACACTGAGAAGCATACACCAAATAGCCTATTGTTCTATAGGTACTAGTTGGAGCCCAAGCGACCCCTGGACACTTGCTGTCTCCCAAACCTTCCTTGGGACTGGAGTGGCCAGATAACTTGAAGGCCCCTCGAGTAGTAAGTGTTGACGATTGCCTTTCGGCTTGGGGCTTTAAAGGAGCAAGTGCATTATCGGACCTAATCAACAACCCTTCGATGTCTCCCTTGCCTTGGCTTAATCATATACTCACTAAGTATGCAAGCTAAGTTAGAGAAGCATATTGATATTGCTGACTATGCTAGTAGCATGAATTAGAGCCTAGTGACCCTTAGGTAGTTGTTGTCCCCTAAACCTTCCTTAGGACTTTATGGCTAGATAACTTAAGAGCCCCCCGAGCCTTCTTAACCAAGCTTTGAGCACTTAATGAGTCCTTTGAAGATTTGACATTTCACCGTCCAACCACTAAAAAGGGGCATGCCCCCTACTCGGAATACCGGCCTTCGGGGGGTGCAAAGCCTAGCAAAGCTGAGCTTACCATTTATTACCTCTATTTCTCTCTCTCTCTATCTCCATTGAATGTTAGATGATATCCTGTTGTATGACCTAGGGGTTTAGCCACCAAGCTATGGAAAATGCCTACATCGATGTGATAGGACCCCCTTACCAAAGCTTGCCAACCGATAGAATGGTGTATGTTCTTTCTCGTACTAACAACATCCTTTCCTTGGATGGTCGAAGACATTCCCCTAGTGCATTTTATCTCCCTTACCTATAAGTAGGCAATGAGACTATAGGTAAGGGGATCTTTTTAAACTCTTTCGAAGCTACCCTTACTTACATTCTCTTGAATTAACTCCTAATTACTTTGTTTGCTAACTTAAGTATCGAAAGGCCCTCATTGGCCATGTTAAAGGGGGCTTTTTACAGGTCTACTATTGTTAGCAGTCGTTAGACCATGAGGAGTTCAACTAAGGATTGTACTTATGATAACTACTATCACCATGTAATTCTTAGTAGCATATTTAGTGTTGCCCTCCTTAAAAAGACATTTAGGACAAATTGCTTTTTGATCTTACCCCTAGGTTGCTGATGCTTTTGCTTATAAGAGTGCCATTGTGGCATATATCATCTTTAAAAATAGTTTGACTCTTGATTTTATCGATAGTCCCTTATCGACTCAGATTTTTGTTGAATTCTTTCTATAAAATCTAAAATGTCTTTGATGAGTACTTCATTAACCTTGTTCCTGCTGTGAAAACTTATATCTTTCTAGGTAGGAACTAAGTAACATAGACTAATCATTTTCTCTATGTTTCTAACAATTTCAGATGGAAGTTTTCCTTTCTAAAAATAATCATTTTTCCAATTGATCTAATAGGTTTAAGTAAATTCTATCAAACCATTCCCACACAGAGGAAAAAAAAAAAAAAAACTCTAATCATTTTCACCATCTTCCTAACTATTTTTTGGATGGAAGTTTTCCTTTTGAATATAATATGTTGGCAGTGGGTTGAGACAAGATTTTATGAAGATCATCTACAAGCTATATTAAGCACTCCACCCTTTCATTTGTTTAATTTCCTTTCACTTTTTCCCCTTAGAAAAAGGTAGAAGAATCTACTATTTGTAGGATGCCACTAATACGAGTTAGGGATGTGTTTGGCAAAACCTGAACCCATCCCATTACCCTATAGGGAATCTTAGAACTCATCATAGAATCCTATAAGGTTTTTATCCTACTCCCAAAATGAGCCCCCAAATGTTTTGGTAAAACCTGACTCGACTTGCTACATTCGACTTGTTTTGTCATTAGTCTAAATTATTACTAGCTTCTCAACAGTTACAAGATAATTGATTTATCATGAGTCTAAATTATCTTCTATAAATACTCCTTAGACAAAACATTACAATTAAGTTAATATTATAATTAAATAAATAATTGTTCATTAAAAGAGTATGACATGGTAGATCTTGAAATATACTATAGGACTTAATCCATATTTGTAAAATTTATACAATTTAGAGATGCGTGATTGTCTTACTTTGATCAAAAGGTTTAAAGATTAAAATGAGATTTGTATAAGGACAATAAAGATAATTTATGCTTTTCCATTTTTTCTCAAATTAAAGCTACTAAAGGCCATGGCCATTAGTTTATCCAAAGTCATTTGATCAACATTAACCTTTTTATGTTGAAGTACAAGGAGGGAAAAGAACTATAACAAAAAAAAAAAAAGAAGAAAAAAGAAACAAATATACAACACTAACACAGCGGTGTCAACTTACTAGAAATAGAGACCGTAAGGGTGAGCGATGACAATTGACTATGGTGAGTGTTACACTTGATTATGATGCCAAGGACTCATGAGTGGTGCTGCGTAGATGTGGAGCTGGAGACGAGATCGTTAGGTAGAGGCACCGTTGACTGTAGTGAGAATTGTGTTGATTGTCAATTATCAATTGTGGAGTGGAGTCATGGAGTTATGCTAATGGCTAATGAGGGTGAGGTAGAGAAGGAAGGCACCATTAGTGTAGTGTTTACTATGTGTTATGTTGAGCAAGGAGAGAGAAAGAGAGTAAAGAAGGTCAGGCTTTGTACTTCTAACTATTTTTTAATCTTAAAGATTATGATATAGAAATTAGGACTATAAATTCAAGATTTTGTAGACTTACTACGTTTGGTAATCTTGGATAGTATTATATACCTATTTGGGGTAGTAATACTTAGGGATAGGGACCTAATGTAGCCTTTACGAACTTGTTTTTTGGTTTGATTCATGTAAAGATTTTATGCTAAATATTATCTTGTGATATAATTTCATCTATTAAAAAAATATACTTGGTTACTTAAAAAAAAAATACATCTAGTAGTGTGAAATTTAATGATTTATCCCTTTAGTAATATATATATATATATATATATATATATATATACATACACACATACTTGTGTAACTTAATTTGTTGTCGATGCATAATAGTTAGATCATGAACTTACTTTTCATTTTTAATTGTTAAATTTATAAAATTTTCTTAAAACAAAAAAAATAGTTCAAATTGTAAACCGAACCTTTTTTTTTTTTGTTTAAAAATTTTATGTCTAGATTATAATTTGGGTAAGGTCACAACAATTCAAGACACTCAACAATTCTTCACCTTGACTTGAATTATCCAAGTCACTAGAACGAAGAATAACTTCCTACCATCCATGCACCAAGGTACCTCATGTTATGTAAACATTCACTAAGTCTAAGTTATGCTTGAAATTTTCTATGGGCAACGGCTTTGTCAACATATTTGCTAGATTATTGTTTGTAGCTATCTTCTCTATATAGAATAACTTATCTTCTATGATAATCCTTACGAAGTTCAACCTAAAATCAATATACTTTGATCTCTCATGATGAACTAGATTCTTTGCCAATTTCAATGAACTTTATCTATCACAATAAATGATAGTCTTTTAAGCATCCGAACCTAAGCTATCAGTAAGACCACGTAACATGTTAAAGATCTTCTTCTTATAAGGTCTCCACCATAATCAAAGTCATATAGCCAACAATGCCATTAGTAGAACCATTAGACCCATAAACCAAGCAAATATTACCCATACCTTTCAAGTATCAAATAATCCATTTAATTGCTTACTAGTAAGCTTTCCCAAGATTAATCATAAACTTGCTTACTGTACTCATAGCATGTACTAAATCTAACCTGGTACATACCATAGCATACATCAATCTTTGAATAACACTTGAGTAAGAAACTCGACTCATGTAATCTCTCTCTTCATCTATAGTAGGTAACATACTCGCATCAAGTTTAAAGTGTGCTACCAAAGGAGTACTAATCAACTTGGATTGTTCCATTTGGAAATACTGTAGCACCTTTTTAATGTAATTCTATTGAGATGCATATAGTGAGCTTGCTTTCCTATCTCTCTAAATCTTTTTGCCTCAAATCTTCTTTGTTGCACCTAAATCCTTCATCTCAAACTCATTATTCGACAAGGTCTTTAAGTTGCTTATTTCAACCTTATTCTTTAGTACAATTAGTATGTTATCCACTTATAGCAACAAATAGAAAAAAGAGCTATCTAATAATTTTCTAGAGTAAATACAATTATCAAACTAATTACAAACAAACTCATGAAAAATCATAAACACATCAAACCTCTTATACCACTACCTCAAGGAATGTTTCAATCAATACAAAGATTTCTTCAACAAAATCACATGGTCTTTCTTTTCAAAAATCAAGGACCTTTTGGTTGTGTCATATAAATATGTTCCTCTAAATTCCCATGTAAAAATATAGTTTTCACATCAAGGTGCTTTAACTCAAGATGCAATGCACTTATCATGGCTTGAAGAACTCTTGTGGTCTTATGCTTTACAACTAGTGAGAATACTTCATTATAACCAATTCCCTCCTTTTGTGAAAAACCCTTTGCCATAAGACTTGCGTTGAACTTGGTTAGTTTAAGCCTTGGAATACCTTCTTTCTTTTTGAACACCCATTTGCATCTCACTAGCTTCTTACCTTTTGGCAATGGTACTAGCTCTTATGTTTCTTTCTTAGAAAGAGATTACATCTCCTTATTCATGGTAATTAACCATTCTGATGCTTCTCTAATCTATATTGCCTCTTTGTATGATTGTAGCTCATTATGATTGATGCTCTCTCTTACTAGCAATGCATATGCAACAAAATTAGTATCAACAACACCACTATAATTTGCTTACCTTGAAGGCATTTTGATTTCTCTTTTTATTCTTCTTGTTGCTATACTTTGTGATTGTTCTCCTTACACATCACTAGGTTGTTGTATGCTTCAATAATTATCCCCTTTGAAGTTCCAATTTAAAACTCCACCTTCTGATTAACACCCTAATCCTTGTTGTCTACAAGATTATCAATCTCCTCTCTTTAGCTAAACATGGCAGACTCATCAAAAGTAACATCTTTGTTAATAATAAATTTTGGAGTTATATCTTTTTTAGTACACTACAATCTGTACCCTTTAACACCGATAGCATACTACAAAGTATGCACTACATTATCCTTAGCTCCAATTTAGCATCATTAACATAAGCATAATCAGGCAATTAAATATAAGCAAGCCAGGATGATTAGAAGGAATACCGTACATTAACTCTTATGGAGTCTTTCCATTGTAGCCGATGGATATCTATTCACTAGATAACAAGCAGTATTAATTGTCTTAGCCTAGAATTATTTTGAAAGTCCAGTGTTTAATCATATGAATTGAGCATATCGTAAGAGAGTTTGGTTTATACATTCAACAACTCCGTTCTACTGTACTGTATGTTGTACAATGTAGAGCCTTACTATACCTTCTTTCTTATAGAACTCATCAAATGGTGTATCACAGAATTTTAAACAATTATCTATTTTAAGTGTTTTGACCTATTTTCCGGTATATTTTTCTACCATGGTCTTCCACTCCTTGAATCATCTAAACACTTCATCCTTTAACATCACAAAATATATCCAAACTTTTTTAGAGGAGTCATCGATGAAAGCAAGAAAGTATTTGCATCCATTGTAGGATTCAATTGGAGAAGGGCCTTACAAATCTGAATGAATATAGTCAAGCATATGTTTAGAAGTATACCTACTAGAACTGAATTTGACTTTGCACTGCTTATCCATAACACAAGTCTCATAGAATTTCAATTTTCATGTCTCTTCTCCATCTAATAATCCTTGTTTGCTCAATACTGCAAGCCCTTTCTCACTCATATTTCCTAATCTATGATGCCATGTAAGAGATTGCCACTATTTCAATTATTGAATTACCCATCAAGATTTAGACTCCATGCTACAGTTTACCCTTTATTACTATCTAAGCACCTTTTGAAACTCTAATTTGCCCATCTTTGCTAGAAAAACTATAACTTTATTTATCAAGAGTACCTAAAGAAATCAAATTTTTAATTAGATCAATAACATACGAAGCACCAAATGTTCTAACCATTCCATCATGCATCTTAATATACATAGAACCACTACCCTTGACACTAAGTTACTCATCATCAATTAGTTTCATACTACCTTTCCATTTCTTAAATGAAATAAATAGATCCTTTGAAAAAGTCATGTGGTAAGATGTACCAATGTCTATGACTTAGATATTTGCAAAACTTGATGTACTAACTACCAAAACAATGTTGCCTTCATCTTCATTAGAACTATCCTCTACTATGGTTGCACTTACTTTAGCATTCGATTCCTTCCTTTTGTTCTGGGTAGTTTTCCTTCATTTGCTCTTGTTCTTTATAGTAATAGCAACGAAGTTCTTTAAACCTTAATTTTGAGCATGACTTGCCTCTATTTCCACCATGCCTCTCCTTAGTCCTATCCCTACATACAACTAGACCTACATCTGATCTATCTTCATTAGGCCCATAGATTTTTCTCTTCAATTTCTTAGATAGAATAACATTATTCACATTACTAATTGAGATGGTCTCTTTACCATATAATATGATATCAACAAAATTCTAATATAAATTAGGTAAGGAACAAAAAAGAATGATAGCTTGTTCCTCATCTTCAATTTTAAGCCAACACTTTGTAAATCTAGAATGATTCAATTAAAATTATCAACATGATCTTTTATTGGTGTACTTTTTTGTCATCCTCAAAGTATACAAATGCTGCTTCTAATATAAACAATTTGCTAGGGATTTCTTTTGATACTTACTTTTAAGTTTTTTCCAAAACAACGCGGTTGTTCTTTCATCTATTACCTCTCTCTAGACTTCATTAGTCAAACTTGAAAAAATTGCACTATGAACCCTTTCAAGAATCTCAACCTTTTCCTTCTCCTTCAAGCTCTCATGCAATTTTTCTTCTCCTTCTAGTGTTGTTGCATAACCTTGTTGAACAAGAACAATCTTCATCTTCAACTCCCATAGAGTGAATCATTTGATCCATAGATTTTCTCAATTTCAAACTTATGAGATGACGTTTTTAATTAGCAAGGAAACCCTACATACCCAAATTCCAACAAGAAATCTTATAGGCTCTGATACCAATTGTTGTGTAGATAACAAAATAATTAAAATAAAAAAGTTGTAAGAAAAATTAAAGAAGAGAGTTTTGGTAAGAAAAAGAACTTGCATTCCTTTGAAAACTATTGATACAATGTATACATTATGAAACTCTAATGTGTATATATGTATATATCTACACATAAACCATAAAGTAGGAAATTTTCAATAATGTCATGATATCAATAAAGATATCCATAAAACAAGATACTTCCAAAAAATAAAAATAAAAAAAAAAAGAAAAGAAAAGAAAAATTTGACTGGGTTGTAATTCTGATAGAGTCCCAATAATTCAAGACACTCAACGGAAAAGAGGACGGAGAGATTTATTTGAATTCGTACCCATTACTGATAATTCTTAGAATGTTCTTTGGATTGTAGAAATAGCATTTGTCCAGCTATTGGTTGCTTCCACAAGGAAAATAATGTCATAAGTAAAGACAATACGAGAGAAGATGAGGATTGACATCCTAGTTCTTATTGGTTTCCAGCTATTACCTTACCCTACGTGTTCAATTCTAATAAGACATTTGATGTCTGTGGTGAACAAATATGGCAATATCGGGTCACAATGCTTGATATTCGTTGAAGGTTGGAAACCATGTACGAATGACTAGCTTAGGAGGACTTCGATCAATGTTAGTAATACAGAATACATGATTAATTTTATCCATTATTTCGAAAATTTTAGGACATACAAGGCTCCCCGAATGAAGTCCCACTTAATCTTATTAAAGGCTTTTCTTTTTCGAGTCAATCTTCATCATCGCTCAATTATATATATATATATATATATGCTGAAAATTATGTAAAACCTTAATAATTACCAACATATTATCAATTGCTTTTCTTGTTGAAATGATGCTAGCTTGACTCAGATGAATTACAGTTTGGTCAACTAAAGTAACCTTTGGTATTGGTCTGTTAATCTGAGCTTTTGCCTAATTCTGAATGTACCATTGTGAACACGGTCTAGACATGAATCTCATAAAAATTAAGATACATTCTTTCAATTATCTATTGACTTATTTATAAATTTTGTTGGTTAAACAAATATGCCTATACATAGACAAGTAGATGCATGAAATGTAGGATTTTCTTGCATTAAGTTAGGCACAAGCAATTTTATATGAAGTAGATATACATACGTATAGATTTTTGTACAAAATGTAGATTCTGATTAAAGTTGTATCAAAATCTGTATGATTATATATATTTTGGTAATGAAAACATATATAAAAAATTGCATGTTATGCCAAAATATGTTTGTTTATATAGTAATTTTTCACCGTTACTCCGTATAAAATCACTAAAATGCAACTTAAGGCAAGAAATTTCCGTCTTGCTATGCCTTTTTAACTTTTGGTCTATGATGTGACATTTATTGGCGGATTTCACGCAAAGAGGAAAATTAAGAATTTGAAATATTGCAGTCCACATGCCTAGCCCATCAACACAACCTTTGTCTTGAAAACAATCAATTCGTAACCTTCTCACTTTGAACCATTTTTAGCATAACATAATTATTAGGGCCTTTTATAATATTTCCTTAATACATACGTTTCGTTTAATTAGCCAACACAAAATAGAAATGAGATAACACCATATATCCAAGCAGCATGAAAAATAGGAAGTAGGAGGAAAAACATATAAGATGCGTAAGGGTTAAAAAAATGCACTTCGAACATATATAACCCAAGTATATTCGAAGTTTTATAGAATCGATGACAGTTAAGTTTCATAGAATCGAAGTATCATATTATAAAACTTGAGCCGAACAGGCATGTGCAATAATTTAATGTCTTTGGCAAAAAAAAAAAAAAAAAAAGATAAATAAATAAATAATATGTCATATAAATAAATAACAGGCATCTTATTTGAAGCAATTAAAAAATATTCAAACATCCACTTGCCCGACGAATATTGCCTATTAAATACCGGATAAGACATATTTGGAGAGTTTTCGGGTTTTATTTCTAATAATCTTTATCCCTTGCTCTTGTCACAGAAATCCTCAAAAACATTTTTTTTTTTTAATCACTCAACTTCTGGCTAAAATCAAAGCTTAGGTGATCTCTTGAAATTTTCCGTATGATTAAGTGCTATTTCATTAATATCAAGAAGCACTATTTCTTTATGATTTTTCCTTAACTCATCGGCTTATTCTTTTAAGTCATAACTTATGCTAATTGGTGATATCTAAAATAAAAATTTGGGATAAGATCCAGCTGGGGTTTAAAAGGGTTGGACTAAAATTCCATGCTTTTCCACAATTAGATACAAAATATTTCAAAAACTTGATGGATGGCTATTAACTGATAAAATATAGATATACTTGTATAAGAAATTGAAGCACGAAGCCCTACTATTGACTCAGTCAACTCAACTTAAGCTTATTCTTCTAATCTAACTGCTAGTTGAACACAACTTGCATGCATGACTCGCCACCGCTTTTAAATATTGATGTCTTCTATGACTTTTAGCAATGAGGTAGTGCCATCACCGTCCCACCAGGGATTTCCAGATTCGTAGGTAATAACATCTTATTGGTTATTCCTTGGAATTCACTTCACAGGATAAATTAGATTGTCCTTACGGTCAACTAAATCAAATCCATCGTATTAGATTGTCTCTATCTCATGTTATTATATGGAAGAGGCCAGAAGGGAGGGAAAAAAACTCTTATTTAGAAACATATCATTTTGACAGATAGGAGGGCATACTAATGTGCTATTCATGTCCAATCCAGTTTAACCGAGATTAATTCAACAATAGTCAAATCAAGCTTAAACTCAAACAGTATTTAACTTGATTAATAAGCAAACTTAATTGAGCAAGAGACAATTTTATGCTTTAATGGACCAACTTTAACTTCAGCCTAATTGAGTTCAAATGTAATATTTGCATCATCTCAACCTGAGTTGTTTAAAGTGTTAGTTACTGTCATTATATATATGTTGTCTTCACTTTTTGCTAGTAGAGGGTTTTAGACTTTGAAGCATTGAAAAAGTGCTATTGGGCCTACAAAACAAAGAACGTGAATAACACAGTTAGAGGATTGTCTGATATGGTAATTATGATATTTAAATTAATCGAGTGCAGAGAGAGAAAGAGCGAGCAAAGTATAAGCTAGAGTATATGTAAGAGACTATGATGGATATTGCTTGTAGGCCTCATTCTCTATATAAAGGGTATGAGGCCTTAATAGTTATGGAAGGTGGATCCTCAGCAGTAAAGGCATGCTCTGGATTTTGAGGACAGTAGCCGGAGATAGTTGGCGAGTTGCCTTTGCTGGTAATTGTTCTCGCATGGTGTAATCGCAGTTTCACGGATTGGGCTTGGTTGACCTAAGCTGAAGGCCCAGGTCTTCAAAGAATTGGAAACCTTTCGACCTCTAAGGACAAGGTCGGTAAGGATCTTCGCGATTGGCTTCAAATTTATTGGAGAAGTCTAAACTCTAAGGAGTTTGACTCAGAAAAATAGATCGGAAAAAACCTATATAGCTTAGACCAGGGCTTGAATAGACGGCCTGAGCCTGAAGACACACCGTACAGAACTATCTATCAACAATATTTACACTTTTCACTTTTGATGAGGTATGGTTGGTGGTCATATAATTTTCCATTTTCACTGGGAACAAAATGGGGTTGCTTGTTTTAGAAACATTCATTAATTGATTTCATCGTGGAACACGTTCCTTATATGACATCGACCGCTGGGTCAGTCGCTAGCATCATTATACGTTATTATTTATAGGGAAGCTTCTAACAAGGTCCCATGGTCTCCTTTCATTATGATTTGGAACAAGCTGCAAAAAGAAGGTGAAGAAATTATTCAGTAAAAATTACAAAAATCTGAGTAAAATGGCTAGAAATTAGAAAACAGAGACTTTGTCTAGCCGTTGTTGAAAATTATAGATGAATATATACGTTAATAAAACTACGAATAGCAATCAATTCTACATGAAGAAAATATCATGACAAGATGCAACAATCTCGATGAGTTTCAGGCTTGGGAATAACTTGATTACCTTGAATAAAACTTGCTTGATTAAGAAAATGGGTAATTTGAACTATAAGGATGCATACAATACGATAGAGTAGCTGAATGATTTTTAGGATCTTATCAGTTGACTAGGAGCCGGTGCTTGATGATAAGGTATGGGAATTATTATTGTTGAATTTACTGTCTAGCAGTTGAGAGACACTTGTAATAATAATTTAATGGAAAATTACCATTGTAATGGTGAAATATTTTAATAAATGAAGAAGTTAGAAGAGAGCACAGTGAATCTAAGACTCTAACACTATTACTAATAAATAGAAAAGACATGAGAGAAGTAGGACTAGAAGCTCATTTAGTAAATCTATTTGATTCAATTAATCCCTGAGAAGATTCAAATCAAGAAAAAATATTACATATTATTATTTTTCCAAGTCTAGGCATACATTCTAAAAGTAAAGATAATAGAAAAGGTGAAAAATGCGATGACAACATTAGCAGAGGGTAAAATTGTTATTTAGGACGATGATTATATTACTTTTATATGCTACGACGAGTTATTGACTTTGTTGCTTAGTTCACGAGATATCACATTGGAAATTCTTTTTAATCTATATTATTGGTGATTTTGGTTATAATGTCAGGATGAGAAACGAAGAAAAATAAAAAATTGTTAACATAAGAGATATGATTTTAAAAATTTATACCAGTTGCAAGCTCATTTTCAGTAATTTCAAACATGTGTTTCAAAAATTTACATAAATCATTTATTTACAAGGAAAACTAGATGGTGAAGAATGTAATTGCCATTCTTGGAAAGATAAATGGAAACTCACAAATGAATCTCTTATAGTGATTAAAGGATGTAGTAGTCAATTGTGTGCCTTTACGCTCCATACTAAAATCTGGTGAAAAATAAAAGAAGGTTGTTATAAATATCTATTATCTTAGTCACTAATCCAATTGAATAAATCGATATGTCTATGGATATAGTCTTGAAGAGTTGTAGATATGTTAGCTCTTACTTATCGAATATCTAACATTCATTCCCTTTAGAAAATAATCTCTTAGCCGTGATGTGACATTTTAGGAAGAAAATTAAAAATCATATGACATTCCATTTAGCCCATCAACTCTTTTGAAGATTGTTTGTTTTAAAAATTATCAATCCATAACCTTCTCGTTTTCTATTTACCATTTCTGTGGAGATACAATTACTAGTTTCTTTTATAATATATTTCTTTCAATGCTTCTGTTACCTATAATTAGCCAACACAAGATACAAACATGATAATACTATATCCAAACGACATGATTCAAACCAGATAATTCTGAAATCTCAAACACACACAGATTATACATAGGACGAAACACCTAGGATGCTTAGGGAAAGAAGGAATATTGCGAATATTATACTCTATCCTTAATCAATTTAAAAATTATTGGTGGGACCCTTTCAAGTGTAATGGAGGTAAACAAGCACGTACGAGAATTTAATGAGTCGTATAAATAAACATCGGGCATCTTATGTGAAGCCATCAAGCAATATTCAAACATCCACTTGCACCACTATTAGCTAGAGATCAGTGAAAAAGGTGTAAGAATAGTAATGGGTAGGGTTCCCAAAAGACATGGATGCGACGAGAACGGGTTGAAGAAGGGTCCATGGAGTGCGGAAGAAGATGAGAAACTCATAGCCTATATTAGGAGATATGGCATCTGGAATTGGAATCAGATGGCTAAACCTGCTGGTAATTTCTAATTATTTGATTTCTGGTCTTTAATTTTCTCTTTCTTTTTCCTAATTTATACACAAAGTTTGAAGTCATTAAATGTCAAATGTAATCGAAGTTTGCTCATCAGCATGAATTTTAAAGTTGTTAAATATCACTGTCAATTCAATTTTTACTCATCAATTATACTAACTTCGTCACTTTCAGAAAAATATCATTGTAAGTACTCATCGATGTAAGAGTGCAAGTATAATTCACAAGAGGTGAATTCGATGTTTCTTATAGTGCATATACTAATTAATCTTAGAATAAATTGTCTCAAATAACATAGATTGGTTTCGTTGCAATTTTAAATGGGCGTAATAATCAAACATGAAAACATATGTTTAATTTTTATTTATTTATTTACTTTTTTTGTTTTCCTCCATCATGTCTCCACATCAAACATATACTTGTAATACTTATATGATGATTGGGATCTTATGCACAAACAGGTTTATCAAGAACCGGCAAAAGTTGCAGGCTTCGTTGGATGAATTATCTGAGGCCTAATATTAGACACGGCAACTTTACCAAAGAAGAGGAAGAAATCATTATTAAGTGGCATAGACTGCTTGGAAATCGGTAAAAAAACTGGTAACAATTCTTTTTAGCTAGGAGCTTGCCATAATAGGATTAACCAAGAGAAAGTAACGTTCATTTACCTAGAAAAAGGTTTCTATTATAGCTAACAGATTTTATACAACCTACTCAAGAAATCAAGGATGTGTTTGTTCCATAGGAAACCTATTTTTGAGAAATTGTTGAATGTTGGTTTAGTTTATCTGAAGATATTAAAATTACAATACTTTTGGCTGTAAATAATTGTAAGAGCCAATGGAAGCAACTAGCCTCAATCATGATGGTTAACAAGCATCATAAACTATTAATAGAAAATAAGCAAAGTGATTTTTATTTTTCTTTTTAAAAGTTTTTTCTTTTTTTTTTTTTTTTTTAAGAACAAGATGAACAGTGCAATAAGATTTTAGTTGGAACAGAAATTATTTTTCTTATTTTCCTTACATATTTTTCAAGATGGCTACCCACCAACCCCGGCCATCATCTATCACCTTCACTTTTATCATGGATATTTTTAAAAACCACTAATTGCCACAGCCTTTTAAAATTATTATGTTAATATTCAACGATTACAAATCTTTAATTATTACACATGTAGAAAACAATATGAAGGATATCTCCTATTGAACAAAAATAAGAAAGAATTCAATAAGATATTGCATGTTACGTATAATATACATATAATATATAAATATCAATAAAATGTTTTTATATATGGATGGTAATTAATTTGAAAACTATCTAAACAATTATTATATATATCAATATTTTATTAATATTTATATGCTATATATACATAATATGTAGTATATAATATCTATTAAATCTTTCTTTAAACAAAAATACCTTATGTTTGAAATGCTAAAAATTATCAACCAGAAAAGTTGTCATTATGCATAGGTACACAACTTGCCCTATATAAAACTTCACATATAGTTCTTTCTTCTAACTAGTGAATCTCTTCTAAATTTGTTATTGTCAAACATCTAATACAGCTTGATTAAGCCTATAATTGTCTTATATTTTTCTTTGTAATCTTTTATTATATAACTGTTTCGTGCACAGATGGTCAGCAATAGCGACAAAACTTCGTGGAAGAACAGATAATGAAATTAAAAATTTCTGGCACACCACAATAAAAAGACGCTACGGAAAAAATAATATGAGTTTCAATAATGCAGTGAATCCAACAAATTTTCCTGCAGCAACAAGTGTTTACGAGCAAAAATCAATTCAACACATTAGCAGCATTAGATCGACCTCGGTTCCTAATGAAAGTCGTCATGAAGATAAATTAACACCTAATAAATCCACACTCTGGGAATCGCCGGCTGTGGTTGCTAATGATTTGATCAGTTCATCAAGCTCACCATTTAGTTCTTCAAATGATACAAGCCCATCAGTTTTAGATGATGAACTTCAAAGCCTATTGACACAAACCTTTCTAGAGGAAGAAGATACATTCGTGGCATTCGCCGGCTATTATCATGGGATATCAGGACATACAAGTACATTAGTAGCTTCCCAAGACATTGATGGAGCAACTGATTTTTTTGGAGATTTCACCTTTGATTTATGGGAAAGCAGGTGATCAATAATATAGCAGTAGAGTACTTCTCAAACGGCATGGTGATTCTGTAGGACTAATAAATAAGTTAATGCTCTCCATCGTGTTTGCAAGCAATCTTAAATCCCGCAGAGAAAGTAATTGTTGAAACAATGTACTTTTCTACTTTTGATTCATATAGCAATGGTCCACATATTGTTAGATTATCCTGGAGCATTGACAAAATCATAATCAATGATGGTTCCGAGAAATAAACTTATGGTGTCATCATATAAATTCAAGAGGGAACGATGCCATTTATATCAACACATGCAGAGATCTCACATCATTCTCACCAGACCGAAAGAAAGTTATCCAAATCATAGAATGTGGGTGGTAAGGTTAAAGTATGCTAGACTAAAAATGACACCACGTATAGTGGCATCATTGGCTCCTCATCTTTTCTCGGTGAGAATATGCGTCCTTTCAATTTGGGATCACCGGACCTTGACATGATATATATAATTTACGGTTATCAATTTCAATAAAAAGTATTCAATCCTTTTTTTTTAGTTAGAAAAGAAAGCATCTTCTACCACTTAGGAAAAAAAAAAAAAACTTGAGTTTTATAATTTCATTTGATTAAAGAAAAGGATTAGTTTAATGGTGGCCAAATACATTGAACTAATTAGGGATATCATTAGATGAAGGGGTTTAATTGGTTGGTCAGTAATGTTCATCGGCTTATGTTCAAGACCTATTGCTGCATCTGTAAACTGGACGCTAGAGGATTCTATGAAATAACACATTCGGAATAAGTAAAGGTTTAGTCCCTGAGTGATTCCAGTTGAATCTTAAAATCTACTTGCAGATTATTCCAAGAATTAAAGTTTTAAGATAATTAACTCAACTGGGACAAATTTAGAAGTTAAATATAATTTAACTCGGCAAAGTGTCCTGGGATTAAATTGATAAGTCATTATAATGCGATCAGGAATAATTTTAAGTGTTTGAATGAGGAAAACACTAACTCGAGTTAATCGGCATAGATTTATGAACGTCATAGCATGATTCATGAGGCCACACAACCCCCGTTTTTGCCTTGCCTAAATAAGAGCATGAAAGGTCATATATTAAACACATGGAGCAATATATATGATAGGTTAAGTCGGCTTAGAGTGGGTAGAATAGGAATCCTCATCCTCTGTGGACAGATTTTTAAAATTTAGAGATAGAATCTATATAGCAATCTCTTTTGGAACTCATATCAAATAAAATGTATGGAGTCCAATATATTGGGGGTGATCATATAAACCTATGTATAGAATACTTACCCATATCTTATTCAATTAGGTAGGCTTTAGGTGGATATTAATAGTCATAAAATAGGCTTCAGATAGTGATTTCCTAAAATCTACTATCATATAATAGAGTACTAATAAGGTGTTTTTACTTTTTATACTATATACCTATTTTAGAACCGTTACTCTAAATTAGTAGGGGATAGATTACAAAGGTATCCTATACTTACCCCATAAAAATTATTAAATAATCTTAATAAATAAAAAAATAATGATGTTAAATTTTTTCTACTAAGAAATATTTTATTAAAAAGAAAAAGAAAGGGTCTAAGCCATTATAAAACCTTAAACCTAAAGCTATTCTTCTCTTATATACCTCATTTCATAATTTGGTGTAGTTCAATTTGATTTAGTTTTATAAAGCTATTTGGAAATATGACTCTTTTCTTTTTTATATGATAGTAGATGAAAAAAAAAACTACTTTTAAATTGTGATAATGCAATAGCAATCTTGTAAAAAATAAATCATAGTATTTACAAATATATATTTAAAACTATTAGTTAAGTGTGAAAAGTACTCTTTTGGTATTAAAAAAATACAAATAGAATTTGCTATTAGAAAAATGTGAAGTCAAAATTTATAGGAACATAAAAAAAAAATTTACAAATTTTACATAATACTCTCCTAACCTAGTAAGTTTTACGGGCATAGTTTCCAAAGTGATTTCGAGCTACTATAAGGTATGTTTTGGTTCCAAAAATTTGAAAATTGGTATCTCTAAAGTAAGGTAAGAGTAGAGCCTCAAACCTATCCATCATGTATTCAGTCGCTCCTATAATATACTTTGTAAAATAGTTTGTAATTTTTTTCTATCTTCTTTCATTAGGATAATACGATTATTTGCGTCTAAGATCATGATACTGCTTTTGAGTATCGATAATAAACAATTCAACTATAATGAATTTCAATAAGAAAATAAAAATAGTAAATAATATCAATATACATGAAGGAAAGTACCAAGAAGCTATGATCCCAAGTGGATACTTGACATGTTCCCCCTCTTCCAGGACCATCACAAGGGAAATGAAAACCATGGTTTGCTTTATCTGGTATCAAACGCGAGTTGCGAGCAAATAAAACACCTTTCAGGAGTATCAATACCGTTACATGAATTGTAAATGCATGACTGTGATGTACCAAAAAATCTACGGTTCCTAGTGGAATAGGTAACAAAGCAACATTGCCCCTTACTGCTACTAAATCACCACCTCCTTAAGTCAAACTCGTACTTGCTGTTGTACTAGGGGCCATTGTATTGGGTGCCAAAGCATGGGTGTTTTGTATCCATTGAGCAAAGACGGGTTGTAATTGAATAGTAGTATTAGAAAACATATCTTGAAGGTGCCCTAAAGTGCTTACAGTATTATTATGAATATACAAACCAAAACTGTGAAAGCCTAAAAATATACATACCCAGTTGAGATGTGATATGATTGCATTACGATGCCTAAGGACACGATCTAATAGATCGTTATATCGAGTAGTTGGATCATAATCTCTTACCATAAAAATAGCTGCATGCACAGCAGCTATCTTCAAAGGGTTGAAGGGAGATAGTGCGTTAATATCCGAGCTCATTAGCTTGAAAATGTTTTACTTATGGAATTAGTAAATCATTTTTCTATATCGAAACAGAATTTATAACTTGCTATCCTCTTGACTAGCAAGCAAAGATTGACCTCTGTGGAAAGGATGATTCATTCGTATCAACACGAGAGTCCAACTACATTGCATTGCTAGAATTCGTGTTGTATATTTGAAAGAGATTGATCTCCCTACTTCTCTCATGATAGAATCCTCTTCTCATTGAGCCCCCTTTCTCCTCGGTCCATAGAGACAAAATGTAGGACTGGTGCTAAAAGTGAATCATGGAAGAAAGGACTCACTAAGCCGAGAGTACTAACTAATTCTAATAGATAGAATAGAAAATACTAATAGAACTGAAAAGAACTGTCTTTTCTGTATACTTTCCCCGGTTCTGTTGCTACCGCGGGCTTTATGCAATCGATCGGATCATATAGATGTCCCTTCAACACAACATAGGTCATCGAAAGGATCTCGAAGACCCACCAAAGCACGAAAGCTAGGATCTTTCAGAAAATGGATTCCTATTCAAAGAGTGCATAACCACATGGATAAGCTCACATTAACTCGTTAATTTGGAATCCAATTTGGGATTTTTCTTGGGAGGTATCGAAAAAGAATTAGAATGGAATAATATCGATTCATATAGATACAGAAGAAAATATTCTCTATTGATTCAAAGGCCATACCTATAGGATAGAGAAAGAGAAAAAAATCGAAGATTTTACTCATATAGTACTTTTGATCGAAAAATCAATGGCCAGTTACTTGGGATTCTCGATTATTCCATTTCCTGATGTTAGCAATGTATAGCAGTCAAATAGGATCATTCTCTTCTTGAGACCTTTTACTTTTTTTCATCATGTGGGAATTAGAATTAATTCCCGTTTATTTACTTCTATTTATGTTGGGGGGGTTGTTTATACACTGCGGTAGGTTCCATTTTTCTATTAATAGGAGTTTTGGGTATTGGTTTATATGGCTCCAATGAACCAACATTAAATTTGGAAACATTATATAATCAATCATATCCTGTGGCACTGGAAGTAATATTCTATATTATATTTCTTATTGCTTTTGCTGTCAAATCACCGATTATACCCTTACATACACGATCTAATAGCGGTGACCATTGAATAAGTTTCTTCAGCTTGAGTTGAGTTAAAAGCATGGAATGTATTTGCACCATCACCATCTTTAAATGAAGTATTTTCAATGGTAGCACCTGTATAGCGCATAGCAGAGCAGCGCCCAATATACAGGCAACTCCCATCATATGAAACGAGTTCAATGTCTAATTATGAAACCCTTGGAAAAAGAGGATGAAGCGAAAGATAGCTGCTACACCAAAACTAGGTGCAAAGAACCAATTAGGTCAGGGTAGATCTATGAAACACTACTAATTATATTTATTAGCAATATATTACAGGGTATTCACTTGAAAATCTAAGGACACGATCTAATTGTTTAGCTAGGTGTTACCGAAGTCTTGGATATCCGATTGTAAATGAAGCAAACTTCATTGGATTTTCATTATATCTTTTCAAAACTAATTATATTTATTAGCGATATATTATAGGGTATTCATGTGAAAATCTACACATATTGAAAATTGACTTTTATTTGTTATATCTTTGACTTTTATATTCAATACATGATATGTCACTTATATGTTATATTTATTATGTAATATTATTGTCAATGTAATATTATTTATCTATATTAATATAAGCTGTCCTATTTGCATGTTACATTTTTTTATATATTATTGTCTATATTTAATTTATAATATCTTATTTAAATTTATTAATACAATGTATAATAATGTGTTGCATGTATTTGCATTTATTATATGATTCTCAAGTACAATTATAATAATACTAGCTGTTAGCGTATCTGCTGTGTGTGTAAAAATTAGTTTTTTTTTTTCTATCTAATAAAAAAAGAAATATATATTTATTCCAAATTTATAGTACAATATTTTATATTTACCATTATAAATTTCACTTCTAATGTATCTATATAATTTATAATAACATTTTTCCAAAAATTACAAGAATGAAAGAAATTATGGAAATTGTGTAAAAAGTGGCTTTATTGGAAATTGTGAAAGGAAAGGAACAAGAAAGTGAGAGAGAGAAAAAATGGGGAGAGAAAAAGGTGGAGTACAATTTTAGAGAGTGGGAAAGAGAAATTAGATATAAGGATTGTAAGAAAAGACAATTTTACCCATGATATAAATTATGTATAATTTTTCATAATATTATTTTAGTATTAGTTTTTCTATTAAATAATATTTGTTGTTGATTTAAAAAGTAAATTTAACTATGATAGCTATTTAAGCCTCAAAAGACTTTAATAATATAGATATATACAATATTATGGAAATAATATACATTACAATATATGATATTTAAAATTTATAACTTAATTCTAGCTTTAAATAATTACATAAATTATATGTCAACTTGGAAATTATTTTACAAAAATAAGAAATTTTTGTTGAATGAATGTAAATTAAGGGTATGAGTCTCTAAATTATACTTTACCTTATAGGTATGAGTCTCTAAATTTTGAAACTAGATTATATTCTAAATTCCTAAAACTATGAAATCTATCTTTATAAAATTGTAAGTATATGGTATCTTATGGAACATGTAAACTACAATAGAATATGTAGTGAAAACATATATATGATGTTTAAAGTTTCAATTTATAAGGAAAGTGATTTAAAGTATGGAAAGTTATGTACATATATTGCTTATAGCATAAAAAAAAAGTAAGCAATAAGAAGAAACAAGGGAAGAGAGATGGAAAATAACAATAAAGATAGTGTTAGTAATAGAGAGAAAATGGGATAAGAAAGTTAAGGTAGAGAATATGAACATAAAATTAAGACAAGAGAGAGATGAATGAATTGCTTTAGATTTAAGGTTCCTTATAGATGATAGGATTAATTTTCAACCTATATGATTATTATTCTTTTTAAACTAAGAACATTTAAAGTAGAAATATAATATTATTTTATATTTATTATTATTATTTAATAATTTTTATAAAGTAAGTATATAGTATCTTAAAAACTGGACCATGTATATATCATAATATATATTGTTACGTTTTGAAGTGGTAAAATCATAATAATCTCACTGTATAAATTACTCTAAGATAGAAACTGACCTTACAATCACTATCGTAGATAAAGGAGTTTACAACAAACCCACTTTAAAGTAAACGGTTCACCATAAAATGGTAAGATTTTGCTTGCAAAAGTCTTGAGGCATACAATAAAATCCTAAAGTCTAATAGTGTTTATAAAATACAGTAACCTAATAATTTACTAATACACATTTTGGCTCCAAAATATTAAAGGACAAGTATCAAAACCTTGGAAGATTAACTATTCTTCAATTTGTATCCTCACTTCTCAAGATCTAGCGGTCCCTAGCTTTATAGTTAATACTACTTCCTAATCAGCACTTGCAATAATATTTATAGTGATGTGAGTAACCAATCATTCAATAAATTGGGATTGAGACATAAGACTATACGTCAAGCATAGATAGGGTTATTAAACAGTTAGTTAGATGCAATACAATAATCAAATGCCATTATATGACATTGTTCAGTTCATTGTAAGATTAAAGAAATTACATTCAGTTTAATCCTAACTGAGGAGTTTAGCATACATTTAATAGCTTAGGACCAAACCCAAACTTATACAATAGAGATATTACTTCTCTTACGACTACTATCGTATCGCTACCTTTATCCTTACTGTGACCTCCTCTTCTATTAGTTAGTTCAACTAAGGATAAAAAATGGACTATTATGCTTTAGCATTATCCCTTTCAAAGGAGTTAATATTTGGTCGGTGAAACCTAAACATTTCCCTTAATGGGTTGCAATATAAGTCTAGTTAATATTATAAGCCATATATTGTTAAGTTCATTTAAGGTAATTAGTCCAAATTATGCAATACAAAATAATGCAAACCATTACAACAAACTAATAGTATACAATATATTTCGAGATATGCACATATACGCATGTGCATAATCGAACTACCTACAAGCACAAACAAGTATAATATTAAGCCTTCAAGTATTGTGAAGCAATACATTGAAATACATTTGCATATTGATCCTAAGGTTACCTAGATTTTTGCATTTGCTCACTAAGGTGTAACTTATCGTGCAGCGTTATCACTCATCCCTATAACATAAATAGTTTTTAGTATTGATATAATTAATGTATGTAGGCTCTATTCTATAATATAAATTATTGTCCTCACTTTAGGGTATTACATTTAATTATTCAGGTTTTAAGTATCTTGTGATTATTTCTCTTGTTTAGTTAGATTCTGAATTTGCTTTTGATTCCAACTCTGATTCAGCCTTCGAATTTGGTTCTAGTTTACCTTTAGGTTACTCTTTATTTATAATTCTTATAAATTCCTTCTAACTTATTTCTTACAATTTATTTAGGTGAATATAATCTCTGGTTCAAATTCTGACTAACTTCCCAAAATATTTCTATTAGCTTAATTCTGATTTTTCTTCTTAATCAGATTCTGATCCAAAGATTTTCTATATTATGGCATAACCACTCTTAAGTTCAATTCATAACCACATTTAAAACTCCTCTTATAGCTTAGTTCTACTTCAATTTGAATTGATTTTCATTTGACTTCTTCATTTGGCTACTTCACACTTATAACATCTATACTTTCCAAATCCATAATATACAAATCCGATGTTCCAATCTTCATAAAATTCATCATTAGAACTTACCACAGATCAGAATCTAAGTCAATAACTTGAAAAATTACAAAATACATATTGACAAATAGCCATTTTAATAGGATTTTAGAGCTTAAAATTCAAATAAAAATGTGAAAAATAGTTTTGATGAAGAACTCTTCATAGTGATTTAATATATCTAATAGATGTTTTATAGATAAATTTTGGAGCTAAAATAACATCAATAGGGTTTTTTAAAACAAAAACAAAATCAGGTTGGTTCTAGCAATTTATTAAGAGTGATATATTTTGAAACATAATTTAAATAAAATAACATTTTTTTCTTGAAAACTATATATAAAAATATGCCAAAATAAATTTTTCCGTATTTTTTAGGTAAGAAGCAATTTTAATAAAATTGGATAAAATTAGGCCACTTACTGGCATTGGATGCTTCAACCACCATTGATGGTAGAGGCTTTGTTGGTAGCATTAGGCAATGCTTCTCTTGTCTAATGGTGGTGGCTGTTTGTTCCTAGGTCTTATGTTGATACACGATCTTTTATTTAGACCTAATTACACTATATTTTGGATAATTTTCTTAAAAAACCTATACTACTCACTCTATCCTCTCTCCTTTTTTCCTTAATAACTGAATGCCTAAATAGTGTTAAGATGGAGGAACTCTGAATTTATAGACATAGGTTGGGTCATAGACCTTTTCTTTTGGGTTATATGTAGCATTTTCTTAGTTTAACCCTCTTTTAAGTGTCCTTATCTTTACTTTTTCTTTATGCCATACTCAACCCTAACTTGGCATGCTATATTCTAGTCCTTTCCAACATAATATATAATTTTTAATTAATTTTTCTAGATCTATTTAGTATTATTTAATATATATTAGGTATTTTAAGTAATTTTGGGTATTTTTATCTTCACGTAAATTCATATATAATACAAATAAATATTCCTAAATATTATTTAAGTTATTTTATGATTTTTAATGTGTATATATTTTATCTCTAATGTCTCATTAATTATCAAAACCCAATTTACATGTTTGTGATAAATAATAGATAATTTATATGTAACTCAATAATATAATATTTAATTATTTTATTTCATTATTTTTCTAAATCCAAATTTATAAAGTTAATTTTATTAATATTTCTAACTTTATCATAAAATTCATGCTCAATCGAATCATTTGCGCAATTGCTTTAAATTTTATAAATCGCTTTTGAATCGACTAATTTAAGTTGATAATATATTTTTGTGGGGTCTCACATAGATTTCAAGATAGTATTGGTGTTGGATACGAAAATGCCATACACATATATTCTTTTATGGGAGCAGGTTTAGATAATTATATTCAGAACTTAATCTATGTCCCCCATTCTTGTTTAATAACCTAGATGTAACCACATTGTTTTGATGGGTAACCGTGAAATATAGGAATTCTACTCTACCACCCATGAAACGCAAATATGTATGATGAAGGGGAAAAGGCGTTTCCTTGTCCACGAAGACCGACGTTTTAACCCCCTTATAAGCAAATATTATGAATTACTTCAGAGAAGGCTATACAAAAGAGTTAATAATAGTGAATGAAGTCTAAGCCGAACTGTTCTAATAGTTGATAGGGCAAAATGAAAATATATTGGCTAAATTATTGATTAAACATAGCAATAGAATCTCTAAACTTAACTTTCAAAAGTGATTTTATCTCTTATAATCGCTCAAATAAGTATACATGCATCATAAAGCGTTTTTATTTACGTCCCTCGTAATGAGGATTTAAGGATTTTAGCAATGATACATAGGTTATTTGCACATTTATAGTGACATATGAGCCTTGTTTATTATAAGTCCTAAAATATCCCACTGTGACTAACTATCCCTACCCTGATTGTTTGATTTAAATTTCATTTGATATTATGCAAATGTCGACACGTCCAAATTATTATATTGTTTTACAGTATTTATGATATGGAGGAAGCCATTCGGTCCAATCTTCTTTGGCCATCTAATTGCACTTGACTTTTTCCAAGTAGGTGGTGAAAAAAAGAATTAATAATATTAACAGTAAATCGATAAATGGTATGAAAATATTAATAAAGTTTTGATAAGTATTAATAAAGGAATATGTATTTAAAAAAAATATTAATTATATTTATATATATATAAATTTTATAAATATTTATATACTATTTATTAATTTATGTGATATATTGATAAAATTAAAGTTGAAAATCTTTCTTGAAGTGGTGTCCATTTGATTTGTTGTCATCACCAGAGATTTGCACCTACCCCAAGTCCCTATCAGTTTGTGTTTGGAAACAAAGAGAAACGTAGGGAAAGAGAAGGAATTTGACACAGTAATATTAAAACCGAAGCATAATTTTGACAATTACTTCATCTACTTCTCTTTCTTTTCCCTTCATCCATATTAATATGGTAGTTTACTAATTTTATTAATATGTTGCGTAAAATTTTCCATATATCACACGTGTTGAATTTTATATTGAATACTTTCGGAGTTGAATCTTATTGTAGACATGAATAATAACAAACTTAAATAACAATTAGTTACTGTATGGGAGGAAGTAAGAGTCCTCCGAATGAAAAAAGATTCATTTGTATTAATATGTAATATGTTTTGATAAAAAAATAAGTAAATACTAATAATATTTAGATACGTATTAATAATATTAAATTCATATTTTTCCACGTTATTGTTTTATTGATATCCATTATTCATCAACGTATGTAACATGCTATTAAAACCTTTCACCTCCGTATATGCTTCTTTAGAAATTACGAAGAATTCTAGTCCTCGCGTTTTGCTGTCCCACTGGTTGTTCATCGTCTACGAATCTCCTCCTTTCTAGCTAGATGCATGTGTGAAATTGACCACATGAAAACGATCCATTGACTTTCAAGGAAAGACAAATGTATGAACTGTTTAGTGGACCTTCGACGTAGAACAATAGCATAAACATCTGGGCACTGAATCTTTTTTCCTGGGCAAGTGGTAGGCGTTTGGCTCTCTGTCTTTGTCTCTTCTCACGTACATCATGCTCTTGCCTGGAGCCCCTGTCACATTTTCAAGAGAAAAGTTTCGATGAATCTTTTTTCCACGTGAGAAGAGACAAGACACGTACCATTGAATCTTTTTTCCAAGTTCAACCAATTTCTTTTCCCGAATTTCATCAGGTGTAAAACGACTAATCATATTATTCATCTACTCATCATTCAATGATTTTTATTCGACCAATCAAGATATTACAGAAATCAGATAAGGAATTTCATCAGGTGCATTCGTATGTATATTTTAAAAAAGAAAAAGAAGCAAGAAAAATTATAAGCCATTCTGAAATAAGGAATTTCACCGGGATCAACGTTTAATAGTTCGAGCATAAGCTAGGAAGAATGATTTTGTTATCGTAAAAAGCAGATAAAAGTTAATTATAAAAATGGTGAAAATAGAGAATCTTCCTTGTATGCAATTATGTGACCTTCTAAGTGACAATATAGGTATCGACGATATTAATTACATAACAAAATATTTAACGGAGTTATATATATAGCATTACGATATCTTATATTTAAACTACTCTAACAATGCTTATCTCCTTTTTTATACTATTTAAATTTTTCATCTTCTAGTTCAATTTTAATGTAACTGTTCATTTTCTAGTATTTAATTTTTTTTTTTAAGAAAGAAGTACATTTTGTAGGAATTTTATCAAGTTCCCTAAATGGAAGTCCAGTTGCGAACACTATTAACGGCGATTTTACAAACATTTGTGAGGTTTTATGCATTTTTTAGTACTTAAACGAATTTTCAGTAATTCTAACTTAGGCTATCATTCAAATATGGTTGATGTTGCAATTGTTGAGTTGATAAATATGCTTAAACATTTGTAGTAAATCAACATAAGGAACATTTACAATGTTAACGATGATTTTTTATTTATCTTGTATTGAGCTTTCATAGGCTTGCAAAATAGTAAAGATGTCCAAATGGTACTGAAATTTCCTCTAGTGTTGCAACTCTCATGCTTGAGTAAGTCTCCAAATGATAAGTGTGTACATACGTCACCTCTAAGCTCTCAAAAAGTCCTTTAGCGAGTACCTATATGGGCTTTATTTGTAGTTGTGGGCTAGTGGAATTGGATATAGCTTGAGTAGCTAAGCTAAGGCCTTATGAGTCTCATCATGTTGGGTTTTGGTCTTAAAGTGATGGTCTAATGATGGGCTTACTTGCTTCTTACCCTACGGATTATCTCACCATATTAAATGTATTTCAACTAATGGGCCTTGCCAAGAACAGGTATTATGTTATGAGTACTATGTTTAAGGGTAGACCACATTTATAGTTGTCCTATGTGCAATAGCTCTAAGGGCTCTACTAGAAATGGGGCATTCTATCAAGAGCATGGTACTCGGGGGTTGAGCACATCGCTTGTCCATCCTAAGTGCTTCTCTTAGTGTGTTAAGCTTAGATCGTCTTGTTAGGCTATTTGGCTTATTTTAGTGACGTAGCCCAAATCGACTTTCAACCATCAACATACAAAAAGTTACTTTTATTGGTTATTTTATAAGGTGAAAGCTAATTTATGAAAGATAATAGTCATTCATGAAATTTACCTTGATTTACAAAATATATAGTTGTTGATAAGGCTCTTTAGATACAAACCCCTCAGGCCTGTCTGAATCTGATACATTTTGCTGTTTGGGGCTCGCTACCGTGAGCTTGAGCCTAGGCCTGGATTGATCAAATCTAAGAAACTCTATAACGGCTATAATATACAAAATAAGGATAAAATATCAAGTCAACAACTACGTCCGGGATAAGTGAGATATATTAGATACCGCGACTCTACTCTCCTATACTTATGGGAGAAGATCTCTCCCACTTATTGTTCTCCAATTGCCAGCGCCACTCTACTATACATACCAGTTCGCTACCTAGTGGTAAGTCTCTCTACACTCTGCACACTAAACTTACTTATTACCCAAAAACACCTTCCATTCTCTAAGAGTTTATCGTTGATTTAAGTATTGGAATGGTTACGCTGGACAACACTCCGGTTTCTTATTATATTGTCTTGTTTTATAAGCTTATTATGTACAGAGCTCAATCATTACTGGTAAATAACTTGAGATGACAATAGTCATTTTACAAACTTATATTGCAGCTATGAAAAGATGACCATTTATAAACTTTTAACTATAAATGCGTAAAATGATTTCATATTTCATAATTTTATATTAAAGTTCATAAATGACAATAAAGTTGTATCTGCACTATAAGTTCGTGAGATGATTTTATTTTTTGTGAATTCACTTTAGTTCGTAAACATACTCAATAAAATTAATTATACATAAATGTCCATAACTTTGAATTTGTTATGAACGATGGAGTAACTTTCCAAACTTGACTATTGGTAATATCACTATATATTTCATAAAATCATCAAAGTTAACCATTTTACTTACAAGTTGGTAAAGTCACTTAAATACTCGTAAAATCTCACGAACATTTATAAAATCATTGCTCCTAATTCATAAAACTATTCAAATTATTCGCAAATTCACTCAGAAGCAGCTAAACTTCCATTGGAAAAACTTTTGCAGCACCCCATCCTGCAACGTATATTAGCAAGAAGTGGACGGAAAGAGGGGGGAAAAAAAGGATGAAAGAGAGAGGGAGAGAGATCATGGGCCTTGTCCATTTTAATAAATTTATAAGAATTACAGAAATTTTAGACAAGTCACAAGGCATTAGGAAAATTATGAAAAGGACGAAAAATACAAAATTTTTGTGGACAAATGAAAATTAATTTACCAATAAATTTGTATAATAAATAGGGATGATACAAAATTGTAAGCGAATTGCAATTTTCTAGTATAATTACAAATTCTAAAAGATAATTATGCAGTTTTAAACAAAAATACAAATTTACACAATGTTCTTAAAGTTATTTAATTTCATATACTTTGTAATATTCTGTAAATCAGAATTTTCCTTCAATTTCCTATCCTTTTTTTTTTAATTGTATTGGCAACTTAATTAATACACATAGTTGTCAAGTAAAATTTTTCTGAATTACTTCATTTATTGGTATTAAAATGTAATATGTTTTAATGAGTAGTAAGTAACTACTTATTAAAATAATATTTAGATGCATATGAATACAATTAATTCATATTTTTTATTAAAATTTTATTAATATTTATCTATTACTTATTAAAATATAAAATGTTATTACCATTAAAATCTTCCCACCTCCGTGGTGCTTCTTTTGGAATTCCGAAGAATTCTAGCCCTCGTGTTTTACTTTCCCACTGGTTGTTCATCATTCGCGAACCCCTCTCTCTCTCTAGCTAGATGTGTGTGTGAAATTGACTACATGAAAATGATCCATTGATTTCGAAGGAAAGACGAAATGCATGGTGTTAGTAGACCTTCCGCGTAGAAAAGTGGCATAAACATTTGGGCAAGTGGTAGACGTTTGGCTCTGTGTCTTGTCTCTTCACACGTACGTCATGCTCCTGGATAGAACCTCTACCACGCTTCCAGTCAATTTAATTTAATTTCCTTCTCCGAATTTCATCACGTGCACAACGACTAATTATATTATTCATCTAATGATCACCTCTTAATAACTTTTATTTGATCAATTAACATATTACAGAAATTGAGTAAGGAATTTCATCGGGATCAACGTTTGTGGGTCTGGGCATAAGTTAGGGAGAATAGTTTTGTTTCTGTAAAGGCCTTACTTCTAAAGATGGTATCAACAGAAAATGTTCCCCGTATGTAACCATGTACCCTGGTCAGTGATAATATAGATACCAGTGTAATGTGTATCATATCAGCAAAATATCTAACAAAATTATATATGTAACGTCATGATATTTTTTATTTGATTAGGTATAATTATATCTGTTACCTTTTTTTTTTTTTTTTCATCTCTATCTGGGTTTAATATAAATGTTCATTCTCTAGTTTTTATTATTTTTTCCCTAGAAAGAAGTTACATTCTGTAGGAATTTTCTAAAGTTCCCTCAATAGAAGTCCAATTGCGGACACTCTTAGCGATTAACATCTGTGAGGTTTCATGAATTTTTTTAGTACTTGTACGAATTTGAAGTAATATAACTTAAGTGATTCTTCAGATGTTGTAAACTGTCATGTTCATAGATTTGCCAAATATTTGTAGCAAATTAACGTAAGGGACATTTATGACAGTTACTTTTATTGAGTACTTATACAAAATGAAGTTAATTTGCAAAACATATGTAGTCATTCACGAATAACTAGATCTACAAAATATATAGTGATTTTACGAACTTATATTGCAATGACGAAAATATTGCCATTTACAAACTTTTAACGATAAGTTCGTGAAATGACATTACATTTCACAATTTTAGACTAAAGTTCATAAATGATAATAGGCTCACAATTATACTGTAAATTCATCAAATGACTTTATCTTTGGTAAATTCACTTTAGTTCGTAAAGATACTCAATAACGTAATTATACATGCATGTTCATAACGTTGAATTTGTTACAAATGATGGAGTAACATTATGAACTTGACTATTGGTAATGTCAGTATATATTACGTAAAATCAGCTAAATTCATAATTTTACTTAAAAAACTTTTAAGATTACCTAAATATTCGTAAGATCTCATAAATATGTATAAAATCATTGGTCCTAATTCATAAAACTATTCAAATTATTCTCAAATTCACTCTGAAGCGGCTAAACTGAAAAAATTTTTTGTTTCACCCCATCCTGCGATGCCTATTATCGAGAAGTGGGCGAAGAGAGAGAGAGAGAGAGAGAGAGTATTGCCTTGCCCATTTTAACGAATTCATAAGAATCACAAAAATTTTAGATAAGTTACAAGAGATTATGAAAATTATGAAAAGAAAGAAAATCACAAAATTTCGTGAATAATTGAAAATAATTTACTATCTAATCAATTTGCAATAATAGAGATTATTAATATGAGATTTTAGACATAGGTCCCTTAGGCTCATGCTGGCCTGTTTAGGCTTTATGTCAACTTGATTAAGTCTAAAACTAATGCGATCTATTAGCATCAGACCTATTCTACTTAGTGACTAATCGACTTGAGGAGTCTCCAAACAAGGACCTAACATCCTCTAACAACCAACCTAGCGTCAGAATAGTCATAAGGGTCATAAGACAAGAGGATGAGACTCCAAGACCTAGTTAATAAACACATCCTATAATCTTGAAACACGTCAACTTGCATGATCATACTACATAGATTTTGTGGAAGTTCCAACGTATTTAACTTGCTCCTGAATCTGTGATGGCCCTCCTCTATAAATAGCATAGGCTCCCTAATGGTAACTCACATTGACTTCGTTGCACACTTAACCTCCTCTAAGCTCTCTAGCTCTCTTATTCACATTCCTTTTAACTTTTACCAACTTAAGCATTGGAGGGATCATATCAGACAATGCCTTTGGCGCCCCTCACTACGTTTTCTTTTACAGGCCCAATATACACTCATGCAAAGCCTAATCACTCTATTCTCTATTAGCAGAATCCTACTGACAACATTTGGCCTTGTCCATGGGAACTCAACATACTTTGCTTTGTAAACCATCTAACACTTTATCTATTCTAGCGTACTTAGCCTATTTGATTCACCATGTTGGGAATTGCAAACCCAACTAACAACTAACCCTCAATCGTGCCAATTTTTTGGCAACACTAGCTAGAGTAGCTCAAGAAGGCTCTTGAAATTCTCTTAGCTAAAAACATCGAAATGGAGTCTCAAAATAAGGAATTGAAGACCAAGTACCTTCCCTTGTTGACTCTTCAGATGCTTAAAGCAACTAGAATCATCATCTAAGCAAGAGAAGAATAAGGCATTTTAACCGCATCTTACTGTACAAAATCATCATGCATAGTTTGTGACCACCTACTACTGCACCATTGTTGGCAATGGGCAATTGACCAACTCCTATGGCGATGTTACCTACTATAGTATTGATTCCATTCAAGTGATAACTGTAGACTTGAATGAGCTTTGCGAGATAGTGAAAAGGCTGTTTGAGAAGCTGGAAAGCAAGGCTGTTAAAGGCATTGGCCAAGTTGTTAACAATAAAACCCCCCCTTCACTTGGGGGAGGCATGACAAGGTCCTTCCTCTTAACTCCAAGTTGTCAATGGGAAAGCCATGGACCTCCGTGAACATGGGGATGCCATTATGTATAAGGCCTTCCTTAGCATCTTAAGGAATGCGGCTTGAACATAGTTTAATAACCTATTCAAGAGCTCTATTTCATCATTTGATGAGCTCGCTCATCGGTTTAACTTGCATTTCAGAGCTAGTGAGCCTCCATCTAAGGACACGTCGTCCTTGTACTTGATCTACTAGAAAGAAAGGGAAATCCTTTGTGAACTCGTAGCATGGTTCAATAATGTCGTGGTTGAGATCCCTGAGTTAGATGAGGTAGTAGTTGTTCATGTTGCCCAGCTTGGCATATAGCCATTTTAGGATTTTTTTTTTTTTCACTCTGTATACTAAAGCAAACCTAAGACTCTAGTTGATTTCAAACTCTGGCTGAATTTTGCTAAAAGACTCAAAAGTACATAAACCAGGAGGATAGCATCTGTGTTATGTGTAAAGCTGACTTAGAGAGGTCAGGAAGGAAGAAGGAGAAGGATAAGGGGTCTTTTAAGGATTGCCTTGACAATAAAATGCCTAGCTGCCTTGGTACAGGCACGGACATAGATGGATACACGACTAATGGTACCTCATGAATTGGGGGTGGTTCCAAACCTCAAGACAGTTTGAAAGGTAAATGATAATTGAAGTTTGAGTTTGGGTTCTTGTGTACTAACAGTGAATATGACACATGAACATCTCACACTAGCTTAGGTTGCACTTCATATTACGTACAAGTGTGGCCAAAGGTCACTCGTCACTAATCTACACTCATAAATGGACTAGATAAGAGTAGGGGTGAGTAAGTAAACACTTAGCTCAAAATGGGAATGTCTGAAATTGATTCTCACTAATAATGCAGCTATTACACTTGAAGGGGTATTTATATGACCCAATTAGAGCAAGTCTTAGGTTGTTACAATTACTAAAAAGATTCTTATTAGAAAAGGAAAAGGATATAATTTACAAGGGTAAATTGGCAATCGATATAAAAAGAATATCCCTTAGAAGGATAGTACAGATATCAAAGAGGGGACATGTATCGATTTTATAATCCCAAAAGATAAGAGCTACCAAACAAAGCTAATTCACTTAATGTCAAGTTTATAGCTCGGTAGAGCAAAAGCTTCAAGAACATGCAAGTGGGAAATAAGAACCTGGCAGCTCAAGCTCAGTAGGTCAACTCGACTACTGTTTGCCTACATAGAGAAACTTGAGTTTAAGATGTTTGAGATTAAGAGTGAAGTGTCGAGTCAGATAAGTTGCTACTCTTTGAGGGTGGGTTAGCTCCCTTTAGATAGCTCGACAGACTAAGCTGGCAAGTCTTTAGGCTAGGGAGTAAGTAATCAACTAATGGTCTTTATCATTCCCTTCCAGTTGTTTAAGATTTAGGATCAAATCTTATTTAGCTTTTGATGGCTCATCATTGAGGACATATGGATTGAGTTAGCAATGTTGAAGGAGTTTGAGACTCCACACCCCTTGGGTAGTTCAATCCTGCAAGCATTAGGATTGATCTATTCGAGCACCTTAAAAGGTCTATTGGCATTGGGAGATAACTCACTCTTCCTTGAACTTAGGAACCGATCTTTACTGAGATGTATCTAAACCAAATTACTGAGTTGAAATTCCTTGACCTTCCATCCTTAGCCTCATTTCTCAAGCTTAGAAGTAGCTCAATTTAGATGCCCTATGACTTTTTGGTACATAACCTTGATGGCCTTCGATCTTTCTATGGTTGGCTAGTCTTTTTACTAGTGTGGAAATGGCATCTGATTTAGTGGAAACTTGGAGTCAAAACCATAGGTGACCTCAAATGTTGACTTGCCTATGACGGTGTACATGGTCTTACTATAGGTAAACTCTATTATGGGTAGATACATATACCAATCAATTAGGTTCCGATTAACAACAACTCTAAGCAAAGTCCACAATGTCCTATTGACAACTTCTATTTGTCTGTCTGTCTAAGGGTAGTAGGACGTACTAAACAATAATTTGGTTCCCATTCACCTCCTTAATGTCCTCCAAAAGTGGCTCATGAACTTTGGATCTTAATCTAATATGACAGTTCTGGGTACTCTAGGAGCTTAACGATTTTCTACAAGAAAAGAAAAGAGATAGCTAAAGCATCGTTAGCTCGAGAACAGGGCATGAAGTGTGCCATCTTATTGAATCGATCCATAACTATCATGATAAAGTCCTTCTTTCGGGACATCCTCGGCAAACCTAACAAAAAGTCTATACTCAGTTTGGACTATGGTTTGGTCGAGATTAGTAACGATAAATATTGTCCTTACTTAGCTTAGCTCTTAGCCCTTCTACAAGTAACACACTTCTCCCATATAGCTTGGACATCTTTCATCATTTTTAGCTAAAAGAATCTAAAGGCTGATACCTCATGAGTTTGGTGTTTGCCGAATTATCTAAATAGTCCTCCCCTATGCACCTCGTGCATAAGTAATTCCCATATCGAATAGGTCAGGATACACAACCCTCTCTTTCGAATCAAGTATCCATCCTCCCTATAATAATCATTAATAATTTGGCCATCTTCATACCTAGCATAGATTGGATTAAAGTGTAGATCCTAAGCATACAAATCTTTGATCACATTCAAGAAGTTTGGTCTGTAACTTAGTTAAGAGGGAATGTTGTCGAAATAGAGTATCGGCTACTACATTGTTCTTGCCATTCATGTACTTGATGACATATGAGAGCCCCTTCATGAACTTAACCTACTTAGCTTGTCTCTTAGGTAGCTTGGGCTCGCTCTTCAAATATCTCAACGATTCATGGTCAGTATAGATCATAAATTCTCTAGGTAATAAAAAATATTACTAGACTGTAAGAGCTCAGATCAAGGAGTAGAACTCCTTATCATATATGAAATAATTGAGCATGGTTCGTTAGAGCTTTTTACTAAAGTAGGCAATAGGTTAGCCTTCTTACATCAGTACAGCTCCTATGCCCAATCGAGATGTATCACACTCTACGTCAAACACTTTGTCAAAGCTTAGAAGAGCTAAGATAGGAGTAGTGGTCAACTTCGTCTTCACTTCCTTAAAGTTCCTTTGATTTTTCTCTTCGCACTTGAATTCAATGTTTTTCTTTGATAGTTTGATGAGTGGGGCTACAATAGTACTGAAATTCCTTATAAATTGGCCATAGAATAATGCTAGGTTGTGGAAGCTTCGTGAGTCAGTTGAACAAGTTGGCATAGGCCACCTAGGAATTGCCCTTAGCTTCTCCTCATCTACTTGTATACCACCAGCACTCACAACAAATCCTAGGAAGATTACTTCAAGCTCGACAAAAGTTGAAGATGCTTACAATGAGTCCTCAGGTCAGGACTATAGATAAGAATATCGTCAAAATATACAACAACTAACTTCCCCATTAGTTCTGGGAGCATATGGTTCATCAACCTAATGAATGTACTTGACGATGGCATCATAAGCTACTCATACATGTTTTGAATGCGGTTTTCCATTCATCTCCTTCTTGCATTCTGATAAGAAGATACTTAGATTTGAGATCAATCTTCGAGAATTTCCTTGCTCCATGTAACTCATCCAACATGTCATCAAGTTTAAGTATAGGTTACCTATACTTATTTGTAGTACAATCAATAGTATGGTTGTATATACATATCCTCCATGTAACATCCTCCTTTGGCACAAAAAAAGTTAATACAATACAATGGCTTAAGGATTCTCTCACATATCCTCTCTTCATGAGGTCATTAACTTGCCTCTATAACTTAGTAACCCATTCAAGGTTTAACCTATACACAAGCTTGTTTGGTAGTATAGTTCTTAGTTGTAGATCTATCACATGTTTAATCCTTCGAATAGGGGGTAGTCCTTTGGATAGTTCACTAGGGAACTAGTTGGCAAACTCATCCAATAAGACTTTGACCTTAGTAGGTAGTTCAACATTTAGTTCCCTCATTTCAAGTAACCTTCTGTTAGGTCATCACTAAAGCTTCCTTCAGAATTCAACTAAGTTGAGCTTACTTGTTTTTAACCTACTCGGCAGTCATAGGGCTCGACTTTACCTTCTTTCCTTCATGCTCCAATGAACATGTGTTATTCCTTCCATCATAAATCACCTTTCGATCAAACATGCACGGTTGTCCAAGAATAATATAAGATGCACTCATAAGTAACACATCATAGAACAGTTCGTCTTGGTAGTTTCCAATACAAATTAGCATAGCTACTTACTTATTCACTTGTAAGGCTCCTTCATCAATAAGCCAGTATAGCTCGTAAGGCTTAGGGTAAGGCTTAGTCGGTAACTTCAATTGCTAGAACATGAATGTAGATGCTACATTGGTACAACTACCGCTATCAACAATAAGTGCACACAACAACTCATCAACCTTACAACCAATGTGAAATAAGTTCTCACATTGCTCGTCTCCTTATGTTGGGCTCAATCTCATCACTCGCCTCAATACCATGGTTTTGGGCATGAAGTTACCCTCTTCATTATATATTACCTCCTCTTCCTGAAACCAATTAATTTTTCTACATTCCTTTGGTTCTTTAACCTCCTTATCAATACTATCAACCTCAATGGTAAGCATTTCACTCTTCACCACCATCACCCTTCTATTCGAATATTATCTTACCATATGCCCAAATCCTTAGCACTTGAAGCACTTGATCTCATTAGTCTTTTAAACTTCCTTGAGGGTTCTTTCTCTTTAGCTCAAGTGGTTGAAAGAAGTCAGGAATCACTGACCTTACTTGATTCTGCTTGTGCAGTTTTGCACATCGGTCAATTCTCTGAGTAGCTCGAATTGCCTCATCTAAGGACCCAATATCTCTAGTCTCAAGGATATCGCTTATTTCGCACTTCAAACCACTGATAAACCGAAAGATAGTTTAGTCTTCTAGCTCTACAACTTCACATCGAATCATTAACATCAGATTGTCCTTACTTTAGCTCTTGGAACCTTTTGAAGGCATCTTTGCAGATAGTAGCTGATAGGAATCAACCTTTGACCATATCCAAGTCAAGGCTTATTAATGTTTACCAAGGCCGAGCTGCAACCAAAAAGATAAAAGGAAGGAAAATAAACACTCGGCATCAACTCCGTTGTTAGCCAAGGTGTCAAGATACAACAAGGTCGAGGACGTGAGAGTAAAGGACCACTCAGTAAGGTACCAGGAGACTCTTGTCGATTGATTCTAGAACTCGGCAATTGTGGGCTGAACTCTCTAGTGTCTCAGCCAAGCTACGCGAGAGTTTAGGGACTCCTTCCCGAACCCGTATATCAAATTACTGACCCTATCTGGTTCGAATATTACTACTCCCAAGACATGCCAAGTGACTACATGCCGACTTCTGTTAAACGCATAGTTTTATAGTCTTGTATATGTTTTCCCTTATTTTATTTGTAGGCCCAATTCTTTAGGGTTTAAGGCCTTGTAGGTTATTTACAGTTTTGCCACTAGGATTTAAGACTTGCTATAAATAGCAGCATTTGTACTAACATGTGGAGGGATACAGAATGATAGATATATAGAGAGTGAAACTTTCCTCTTTCGAGCAAAGCTATACTTAAGTTAGCATTTGTCGAATTATCAAGTGTTGATTATACTCTTTAATCGTCCCTGCGTTCTTATCAATCTTGTTCTCAGATTGTAGTGAACCTCTTTATTTGAACCAGTTAGTGAGTTGCATTTGAACTTCATTTGAAACCTCGAGCAACATTTAGTGTTCGTGAGTCATATCGAACTTTATTTCCAACTCAAACCCTTAATTGTGTTTGTGTCTTGATGAGTTATATCTAATCACATTTACCATAAAAAACCTTTACGTTCTTCATACCCATTTTCTTTTAAATACCCATTCCTGTTCTTTAAATACCCATTCCTGTTCATTCAAGATCCGCTACCGTTTCTTTATGGATCGATCGTTTAATTCCTTATCATATTGGTATAAGAGCTTTCGGGAGACACGTGTGGTGGTGTTCTTCAAAGTTTGTTTAACCATTTCAACATCTTCTCATCAACATTTTGTAATGTAGTGTGTTGTTTGTGTTCTTAGTAGTCGTAGTATTGTGCTGTAGCTAAGTCTTGTAACATTAGTTTTAGTAGTTGATTCCAGTTGTTGTGAAAGTGTTTGTCAATAATGGTAGTTGTAGAAGCTGAGTAGTGGTTGTTTCTGAGTTACAGTAATTCTGTTTTGTTGTTTCTTCAATTTTCTGGTAAATTATTGTATGAACAAGAATGTTGGAGGATAGTGTCAACAACACTGGAGACAGTCCTTGTGGAAGCTTGAGGCAATGTGTTAACAACTTGGAGTTCCAAATTCAGAATCTCACTGACTTTATTCAAGAGCTTACTGGGTTAGTTAGAAGCCGTAGATGTGATGGCTAAGAAGGAAGAAGGGAGAAAACACCCACAAGTGGAAGTGGTTCTAATGAACTTGATCATGATGAGTAACAACTGAGAAGAGCTGCTAAGTCGAGAAGAAGAGAACACCATCCAATGTTAAGAGGAAGAAATGATAGAAGTGTTCACTTCGAAACAAATCAAGAAGCCTGGAGAAGAGAACTGAGGCTGAGATGAGGTGTGGCCAAGTAGAGCTCTAATAGAAGTGGCTGAACCGAGGAGAATCGACCAGCTCAGAATGTAAGGGATGAACCCCAAGCACCTGGCTAAGGACTTGATAATATAAAGCTTAAGTTGCTAACCTTCTGTAGAAGTAGCCAACCTGAAGAGTTCCTTGACTGGGTTCCCCGAATCTAGAAATTGTTTGAGTGCTATGAGTGTGATGATCGAAGGTTAAGCTAGCTTCACTATGCCTTGTTGAATACGGGAGTCTTTGGTGGGATAAGCTGATTGCTAAGCGAGATGTTGAAGGAGAAGAGTTGATCAGAACTTGGGGGCTCATGAAAAGATTGATGAACCAATACGTTGTGCCAACTTATTTCAAGTAGGAGATACTCCATGCTTTCCAACACCTGAGACAAGGTCGAAATATTATTGAAGAGTATTTGCAAGAGTTTGAGACCTTAATGACGAGATGTGAGATTGCCAAGCCATAGGACCATACCATTACCAGATTCTTGAGTGAACTCTAGGACAACATTGCCAACATAGTTGAATTGCAGCCGTTCAACTCTCTAGATGAGCTAATTAATTTGGCATTAAGAGTAGAGAGGCAGAAGAGAAGAAGGCATCAAAGGCCGAGTAGCTGACCTCCACCATGGTCTTGAAGGGTGAAGGGCGAAGGGCCCGAGGCTCAAATTAAAAGTTAGAGTGACAAGAGTTCAGAGGGACAATTGATAGAAGAAGATGTCTATCTCAAGGACTTCGATAAACTCTTGGTTATGGTGACACGAGCCAACTTAAGGGCAAATTCTAGACAAAGGGAAAATTTATTTCATATACGGTGCCTAGTGAATGGGAAGACCTGTTCCCTAGTAGTAGATGGAGGAAGCTGCACCAACATCGTCTCTGTTGAGTTGGTAGAAAAGATGAAATTGCTGTCCTAGCCGCACCCTCGACCTTATGGCTTGAAGTGGTTGAATGACAAGGATATGGTTCATGTGCATAAAAGAGCTTGAACAACATTCACGACAGGACAATATGAGGAAGAAGTTGAATTCGATGTGGTCCCTATGAATGCCGCAAATCTACTTCTTGGCCGACCTTGGGAGTATGATTAGAAAGTGATCCATGACAGCTTCCTCAACACTTACACTGTTTAGAAGGATGGGAAGAGCTATTGCTTAACCCTTATGAGCATTGAGGAAATCTAGAGACACTCAGCATCCATGGTGAAGAGAAAAGGGAAGAGAGCCCATGCTCAACACTTAATGTCAAGGACGTCTTCCTTTTAGACCTGTAGTAATGATGGGAATCAGCCTCCGACCATACCGAGGTTGAGCTGTAGCCAAAAGGACAAGAGGAAGGAAAATAAATATTCGGCATCAACTTTGTCATCAACTGAGGTGCCGAGATACCATAAGGCCGAAGACACGAGAGCAAAGGACCACTCAACATGGCACTGAGAGACTCGTGCCAATTGAATCTAGAACTCGGCAATTATGGGCTGATCTCTCTGGTATCTCAGCCAAGCTATGTGAGAGTTCAAGGACTCCTTCCAAAACCCGTACATTAAATTGCTGACTCCGTCCGGTTTGGATACTAATACTCCTAAGACATGCCGAGTGACTATATGTCGACTTATGTTAAATGTACAGTTTTGTATTCTTGTATATGTTTTCCCTTATTTTATTTATGGGCTTGATTCTTTAGGGTTTAAGGCCTTGCAGGTTATTTACAGTTTTACTACTAGAGTTTAGGACTTGTTATAAATAGCAATATTTGTACTATCATATGAAGGGATATAAATAGATAGATATATAGAGAGTGAAACTTTCCTCTCTCAAGTAAGGCTATATTGGAGTTAGCATTTATCGGATTATCAAGTGTTGATTATACTCTTTAATCGTCCCCAAGTTCTTACCAATCTTATTCTCAGATTGTGGTGAACCCCTTCATTTGAACCAAGTGGTGAACCCCTTCATTTGAACCAATTAGTGAGTTGTATCTAAGCTTCATTTGAAACCCCAAGTAACATTTAGTGTTCATAAGTCGCATTGACCTCTTTTTTGAGCTTAAACCCCTGATTGTGTTTATGTCTTGGTGAGTTATATCCAATCACATTCACCATCAAAAACCTTTACATTCTTCGTACCTATTTTCTTTTAAATACCCATTCCTGTTTGTTCAAGATCCCCTGCGGTTTCTTTCTAAATCGATCCTTTGATTCCTTATCATATTGGTATCAAAGATTTGATCCTTATCAGTAGCTCGGCATAAACCTCCTTTTCATTACTCTCTTCATCTTATCCCAATCTCTAATCTCCCTCTCTCCTTCTCTTCTTTGTATAGCCTATAGACTTTTCTATCATAAGGTGACATAACCTGTGAACTCTAGAACAAGTCTCACTTTGGTGTTATCAAGTGCTTCATTACACTTAAATTGCTTTTCTATCTCATCAACCCTATCAAGATAGTCCCTAGAATTGCTACTACCATAAAAGCTTGGAATTTGTAACTTTGGTCCTTTTACTATAGGAGATTGGACATTTCTCTTCTAAAGTTCATAGTATTCTTCTTCTTCATCACCTGTCTCTTCACCCTTTTCTTCTATCACCTCCAATGCAAGTCTTCATTGAGCAACTTTGTCCACTCCTTTAGCTTAAGGTGGTTAAATTGGGAAATTAGCTCTACTAGGTTGGCTATTGACTCTCTTGGGTAGCTCATTAGCTCGACCTTTGTATGGGTCATTTCTAGCTCCTTACCTATCCTCATTTATGGCAATCACTAGGTTGGTAAGCCTATCCAATCATTCGTCTATAGGTTAGGGTGTGAAACTCCCTTATTCACCTTTTCCATTATGAATGCCACTCTCTTGATTACCAAGGGTTCCTTAAACATTAAAATTGGACATTATTATTAATGTTGATGTGTCTTTAAGGTCAAATACACGGAGAGGCACCACAATGAGCAAGAATAAGGAAATAAAATGGGGGGTTTTAGCAAATTCATGAGTTCTTTAGCTAAATATGATACACTAATAAGATCCTATATGGTCTACAATTTGTCAAATATGATATATTAGTCTAAACTGAAAGGTCACTCACTGCTATTCCTTACTAAAGGGAATAGATAAGAGTTGAAGAGTAATGAGAACATTAAGGCTGCTCAAAAGATGCTTCAATAATCTGATATTGATTAGTTGATTCTTTACGTATAAGATAGTGGGGGTTTATATAAGTATCTACTAGGGTTACTTTACACATATGAAAAGATAAAAAAGGTATTCTATAATTAGTTTACTTGAAACTTACTAAAAGGGGGTAAAAGGGACATAATATTTAGTACAAAAAAGTGAAGAATCCTTCTAGAAAGATTGTGCAAAAAGATATGTGTCATGTGGTAGATGGAAGTTAGGACTATGATACAGAGTAGACGAAATAGAAACTGCTAACAATCAAAGGCCAGCTTAATTTGGACTGGGCTAGGTACCAATTAGTTCTTCTGAAGAAAAGTCAGCTTGATTCAAGGTCGGATGCCTATGGTTGGATCGGGAGCTTGCTTCAGCTATTTTAGGGCCATCTTCTAAGATAAAGCATCTCCGTTAAGTAGGGATAGATTTGACACAAGTAAGGATCTGATAGTCAGGTCAGCAGGAGAGCAGCTGGAGATAGGAACCCCCGTCTTGGCCATGGCCTAGAGCTAGTATCTTCAGAGTGAATCCTTAAAGTCCTTTAGCTTGACTATGTATAATCGGTCCAAGGGGTTGATTCCTATAATTTGCCTAAGGGTTAGAAAGATTTGTGTTCAAATCTAGAGTAGTCTCTACTCTTTCTTCCGGGGTGCTCATAAGGTCTTCTTCTATTAGTTGGTGAGGAATCAGATTGGATACGTTGAGGGTGGAGGAAACACCATAGTCATTAGGCAATTCGATTTGGTAGGCATTACGGTTGATCTTCTTCAGGACCTTAAATAGGCCATCAGCTTGAGGTGATAGTTTGCTCTGTCTCAAGTGTGGGAATGGCTCTTACTTGAGGTGAATCCATATAAGTCTCTTAGGTGGAAGGAAACAATTTGATGGCTTCCGCTACCAATTTCGTGCTATCTTTAATTAAATTTGGTAATCTTCTTAGTTACAAACTAGTGTAGTTCATGCAATTCTTAGGCTCGGTCAACTCTGGATTGACTCTCTTCAATAGCTACTGAAGCATCGATCATATCTAAGGGAATAGTAAGGTTAAGGCTATAGACGACCTCGAATGGGGCTATAGCAATCAAAGGCCAGGTTGTCAAAATTTGGTAGTAATAGGACAGTTGTTGAGGTGAGCTTTTCCTTGATCTCTTTAAAGCTTTGTTTAGCTCAGTTATTCCACTTGAATCCTTCACTTTTCTTTGTCAACTTGGTCAATGGGGCGACTATTGTACTAAAGTTCTTAATAAATTGTCTATAGAAAGAAGCTAGGCCATGAAAACTTCAGACCTCAATAACATTCCTTGACGTCGGTCATTCCTAAATAGCTCAAAACTTTTCCTTATGTTCTCGCATCCCTTCCCCTAACATTACAAAGCCTAAGAAAACCACCTAATTTTAGCAGAATGTACACTTCTTCATATTCCCATACAACTTCTCAATTCACAAAATGCTAAATACTTTGTGAAGATGTTGAACATAGTCACTTAATTCGGTATTGTATACCAATATGTCATCAAAGTACATGACCATACACCTTCCTATTAAAGGGTGCATTACATGGTTCATCAATCTCATGAAAGTACTCGGCAAATTAGTAAGTCTGAATGGCATAACCAACCATTCGTATAATCTATGCTTAGTCTTGAAGGTAGTCTTCTATTTATCTCCTGGTCTTATACAAATCTGGTGGTACCCACTTTGCAGATCAATCTTTGAAAACATTTTAGCACCATGAAGCTCATCCAGCATATCATCCAACCTCAGTATTGGATATCTGTACTTGATTGTAATTCGGTTGATTGCTCAGTTATCGATGCATACATACCATGAACTATCTTTCTTCGAAACAAGTGGAGCCAGTGTTGCGAATTGTAACCAAGAACAGATAAGGCCGATCGTTGGATGGGTCTAAGCTTGCAGAAAGCTCAAAAAAAGATTAATGGGGAAAATGCGAAAGGGTAAAATGAAGAATGAAATGGTAAGCAAAACTCACGAATAGCTTTAAAGAATATAACGCACTAATGGAACTTCCGAGGACTTACGACACAATTAGATATGACGTACAAATTGGTTCGGTGAGGTTATTCACCACTTAACCTTGCTTAAGGGAAAGAATAAGAGTATTATTAAGAGTAAACAAATAGTATTTATGTAAGGAAGAAAAGTACTCAAAAAGTGTATCAAGAATGATTTGATGTCCTCACAGTTACAAGTATAAGGGTATTTACGCCTTATTCCATCCTTTTCTAGCACTAGAAGTGTAGGCATAGCACAAGGGCTAAGACTCTCTCTTACATAGCCTCTCTTTAGTAACTCACTGACTTAACGTTGGACCTTAGAAGCTTGCTTGGGATTCATCCTATAAGCTGGCTTATTCTACAGTGTAGCGCCAAGTACTAAGTCAATGCTATGCTTTATGCCTCGAGTTGGGGGCAACCCTTTAGGTAACTACTCTGGAAACAGGTCGACATATTCATTTAACAACTCCTTGACCTCTTAGGGTAACTTACCCCACTCTTTCATTTCTAGTAGTTGCCTTTACTCATCACCAGAGCCTTCTTTGATCCGTAAGCAAGTTTCTTCTACAACTTGTAAACTTTTCTCGACGGCATCGGGTTTAGTGTGATCTTTCGATCGTCCTTCTCAAACATATAAGTATTCCTGTAGCCGTCATGCATAACTCTCCTGTCAAACAACCACGGTCTTCTTAACAACACATGGGAAGTGAACATGGGTAGTATATCACAAAGAATCTAGTCAAAGTAATTCCCTATAGTAATTGGTAGTAGTATTTGTTGAGTGACATGTAATGCTCCTTTCTTACTAAATCGGTGCAACTTGTATGGCCTTGGATGTACAACAGTCGACAACTTCAGTTTTGAAACAAGATCGGCTAATGCTACATTGGTACAGCTTTTACTATCCACGATGAGGGTACACATCTAATCATTTACCTTACAAGTAGTATGAAACAAATTTGCTCTATACTCCTCTTCCCATGAGGGTTCCATCTTCATAGTACGTCGAACAATCATGAGTAACTGATATAAGTCCTTAGGAAATACGTCTTTCTCAATAAGCTCTTTCTTGGCACTTTCTTTCTCCGTGGGAACCTCCTCCTCCTCCTCGAGTTCCTCATCCATACTCTTTACTTCTAGCTTTGGGATGTCTCCCTTGATGACCATCGTCTATTGATTTGGGCACTAAGTAGCCATGTGTTTGAACCTTTGGTACTTGAAGCACTTGATTTGGCTGGTTTTTCTGCTAGACCCTTGCCCCTTCTCATACGTTCAGGTCAGCCTTTCTACACAGCTCTGACATCAACCTTTCTTCTTGGCTTGGTACTTGGTAGAGTTCAGTGACTTGCCTGTTCGGGTCGGCTAGTCGGCATCCTTACCGATACTTGGCTCCTTCTTTGCCTCTCTACTTACTGGGCAATCTTAATAGTCTCATCTATGGTGTCAAATCGTTAGAACTCCACGACGTCTCGAATGCCTCCTCTTAATCTAATAACAAACCTTAAGATTGTTCGAGCTAATGGTTCCTCCACTTCGCAATGGATCATAAGCATTTGGAACTCTTGAACATATTCGTCAATAGTTCAGCCTCTTTGTCTCAGCTCTTGAAGTTGAGTGAAAGTATCTTAGAGATAGGTTTCCAGTACGAACTTGTTTCTGAGCACTCTTTTCATCTTGGGCCAAGTGTTAATCTCTTGTTAGCCCTCTTGTCGTCTCATAGCTTGAAAATTCTTCCACCACATGGCGGCATACCTATAAAATTCAACAACAGTAGTTCTCACTTTCTTGTAATCCTCATATTGATAGTAATCAAACACACGCTCTACCTTCTCTTCCCAATTCAGATACTCATCAACATTCCTAGATCCATTGAAACTTGGAATCCGAAGCTTCACATGGTTGGATGCTTTAGGGATTCGTACACGCTCCTCTTCAAAATAATCTTCTTCCTCTTCATCAACCTCTCTCAGGTCTATCATTCACTTTACTCGTCCGCCAACTCCTCCACCTCGAACTTGTCGAGTTAGGTTCTGACCTTTAACGGGTTAAGTAACTTATGGAGTGTTTTATGTGGTCTTAGTTGGTCGGTAACATAAAGCATGAACAGCCTAGGTCAGATCTACTAAGAGGTTAGTTACCTCATCAAACCTCTCATTAGTGATTTTAGGAGTTCCTTGAGACTGTCATCCATGGTGGATAACTCTACTATCATCACCAGTACCAACATTCATATTTAGGTTTGTCATTTTTCTTTACAGATTCAAAACTCAAATAATCACTTTAGGAAGTTATTAGTTAACAACAAAATAGCCAAATGAACACAGTAACTTGCTCTGTTTCACATATGTAAAACAGAACTTCAAAGAGAACTAACTACAATTCATATGAAACCTTCACTCTAATACTAAGATGTTGCGAACCGTGACCAAGAACAAACAAGGTCGGTCACTAGATGGATCCAAGCTTGCAAAAAGCTCGAAAGAGGATTAATAGGGAAAGTACGAAAGGGCAAAATGAAGAATGAAACAATAAGCAAAACCCACAAACAGCTTTAGAGGATATGAAACACTAATGGAACTTCCGATGACTTATGACACAATTTGATATAACGTACAAATTAGTTTAGTGAGATTATTTGTCACCTAATCTTGCTTAAGGGAAAGGATAAGAGTGTTGCCGAGAGTAAACAAACAGTATTTATGCAAGGAAGAAAAGTACTCAAAAAGTGTATTAAGAATGATCTAATGTCCTCATAGTTATAAGTACATGGGTATTTATACCCATAAGTTAGGACAACTTACCTAAAAAGGAAAAGATAAAAAGGGCATTTCCTAAGGAAGTAAAGATCAGGACATAAAAGGGTAAAAATGAATATATAAGAAAAATAATCATTGATGTAATGGATTCTACACATGATACCGCATATGTGGTGATGCTACATTGGCGAGGTTGTTAGAAAATGCGGACAAAAAAGTACGAATAGTTAGCTTGCTCAAGCAAGGATGGTTTTGTTAGTTCGAAGTCTTTCTTTATCACAAGGAAGATGCCGAGTAATTGGTTGGCTTGGGCGCAAGAGAGTAATCTTTTATTTGTCACACTATTGAAAGATGGGCGGTCATATGGCTCGATATGAAGGGTAACTTGACAAGGAAGTGCTCGGCTTTGGTAGGGATCAGTTAGAACAGAAGGATTTGTCAAGCCAATCCCTTTAGTCCTCTAGCAAGGCTATGGGTCAAGGGTTCAGTAGCCTAATTCCCATCAGCCAGTTCCATGCAAAGGCTCATGCTCTCCCTTAAATACCCTTACTTTATGATCTCATCTACTTACCTATTCAACTCAGCTGCTTACTTAAGGTTCATTTTGTATATAGGTCAGTTCAACAAGGTGGTACCTAGCTGTAGATCAATACAATGCTCTATGCCTTAGACTAGAGGCAATCCCTTAAATAGTTCTTCGAGAAATAGTTTAGAAAACTCATGTTGCAAGCTTTAGATCTCCTTTGGAACATTCTTTAATTCCCTCATCTCCAATAGTCTCCTGACCAATAGGAACATGGGTTCATTAGCTTTCTCAGCAAATTGAAGCTCTCTTTGGCTCATAACTAAGGTCTTCTTCTTACTAGCTCAGGTAAGCTAATTATGGGTCTCATTCACTTGGGATGAGGTCATGGCAACTTAATCTTCCTTGTATTCTTTACAAAGGCATAGGTGTTCTTATACTCATCGTGAGTAATACGTTAGTCAAACATCTAAGGTTGTCTAAGTAGCAAATGTGAAGGTTGCATGGGGATGACATCATAAACTACTTTGTCTCTATACACACTCCCAACACTAAACGGTACGGTTGCTTATTCAGTCATATGTAAAGCACCCTTATCATGAAGCCAATGTAGCTTATAAGGTCAAAGATGGTTTGAGGTCGATAAACCCAATCTCTACACAAAGGACTATACAATGATATTAGTACAATTTCCTCTACCCAATATAATGGTGTACAATTATCCCTTCATGGTATATTTAGTGTAGAATAGATTTTCCCTCTAGTCTTCCTTAGAGCTAGATAGGGAGTTTAATACTTGTTTCAAAACTAAGGTCATCACTTCTCCCTGGTCAGGATAAATATAGGTCTTTTCCTCCTCTACGGCTTCTACGACTCAAACATCCTTTTCTTACTCAAGCTCACTCTTATCGGTGTTATCTACTATATCTCCTCGGAGCATCATGACACGTCGGTTTAAGCACTCAGTAACCATGTATCTGAAGCCTAAGCATTTAAAGCACTTCATCTTACTAATCTCTCATCTGAAAGTTTGTCTTTCTCAAATGTCTTCAAGTTTGGCCTAGCTTCAGTTTGGCTTGATTATCCTACTTGGCTATGCTGATCTATTAAGCTTTCATTAGATTTTTTGTTCCTTTTCTTAGCTCGGTATGGCTTCCTCGACTCTACTTGAATAGGTCGATGTAGTACAGGGGCTCGAGTGAATATTATCCCAAGTTGGCTCAGAACATTTCTCCTTTGCGCTATCCTAATCACCTCTTCTAAGGTATAAAACCTCTGCACTTCTACAATGTTGCGAATCTTAAATCTGAGTCCAGAAATAAACCTCAATGCAGTATAGGCTTCTAGTTCTTCTATGTCAACTTAGATCATAAGCATTTAGAACTCTTTAACATAGTCATTAACAAATCTGTTTCCTTGACAATGCTCCTACAACTTTGTAAACGTATCTTGTAGGTATGTGTCGGCTACAAACCTACCTCTTAATAACCTTTTCATCTCATCTTATGTTCTAACACCTTGTCTTCCATCCCTTGCTCTAACTACATTTAGATTTTTCTACCACATTATGGCATACTCAGCAAACTCTAGTGCAGCAAGTCAAACTTTGATAACATCTATATACCCATAATAGTTAAATACCTTTTCGACCTTCTCTTCCTACTCTAAGTATCCATTGGCATCTCTACTTCCACTGAAGGGCGGAATTTGAAACTTGACATTATTTAGTCCTCGAGGAGCTCGGTGTCCTCATCCTTGTGTTTGGTAATAGTTAACTTCTTCTTCTTCTTCTTCTTCCTTAAACTCTTCAACATCTAACTCTTCATCATCTTCTTCGATCTCCTTTAACTCCAATCTTCGTCTAGTAGCTCCTCCAGCTCAAGGGGGTTAAACTGGGTAATGGGCTTGACCAGCTTGTACATAACCCCTCTATTAAATATGTTCAAGTAGATTTTGTAGTGGCATACCCTAAGGTTGTTGCTTATTAACTTGCATCGCTATGACTAGACTCTCAATAAAGTTTGTGAGTTTGTCGTCAATAGATCATGGGGTGTTACTACTATTATGACCATGACTAGGATGAGCATCACTACTCTGGTCACCAATAACACCCTAAACACTCGAATTTGACATCATACGATACTTTTCAAATAGATTGATAATTCACTAACAACTTTTAGTACCCAATAGTCACTTAAATGAAATAGGAATAACTTGCTTTGTTTTCACAATGAAAAGCAAAGTAAAAATAGAGTAATAATGGAATCACACTTGCTATGACATAAACACATTGCAGTAGCTATGGAAGGGATACGACAGCCATTAACGGTAAAGCAAACCAAAACTTCACATACTCCTTCTTAGATTTGTGCTTTGATACTAATAAAGCTAATATGCCTTTAGGGTCGAATACATGGAGAGGCACCACAACGAGCAAGAATAAGGAAATAACATGGGGGGTTTAGCAAATTTATGAGCTATCTAGTTAGATATGACGTATCGACAAGATCCCACATGGCCTACAATCTGCCGAATATGATATACTGGTCCGAAATGAAAGGTCACCCACCACTATTCCTTGCTAAAGGGAATAGATAAGAGTTGAAGAGTAATGAGAACATTAAGGTTGCTCAAAGGATGCTTGAATAATCTGATATTGATTAGTTGATTCTTTACATACAAGAAAGTGGAGGTTTATATACCTATTTACTAGGGTTACTTTACATATATAAAAAGACAAAAAGGGTATTCTAAGGTTACATGAAACTTACTAAAAGGGGGTAAAAGAGATAGAATATTTAGTATAAAAAGGTAAAGAATCCTTCTAGAAAGATCGTACCAAAAGATATGTATCATGTGGTAGATGGGAGTTAGGACTATGATATAAAGTAGATGAAATAGAAAGTGCTAGCAATCAAAGGTCAGCTTGATTTGGACCAGGCTAGGTACCAATTAGTTCTTTTGAAGAGAAGTTAGCTTGATTTGAGGTCAGATGCCTGTGGTTGGATTAGGAGCTTGCCTTAGCTATTCTGGGGCCATCTTTTGGGATAAAGCATTTTTGCTGAATAAGGGTAGATCTAACACAAGTAAGGATCTGATAGTCAGGTTGACAGTAGACTAACTTAAGATAGGAATCCCCCTCTCAACCATAGCCTAGAGTTAGTATCCTTCGAGTGAGTCCTTAAAGTCCTCTAGCTTAGCTATGCATGATCAGTCCACAGGGTTGATTCTTATCAATTATTTACTTCAATGGGCTAATAACTGAACCTCACTTCAAACAACAACACAATACGTACACAACAATAACAACTACTATAATGTCGTCAATAACACTTAGCAAAAAATAATCCAACTAAAAGCATACGATCTGTTTTGCAAATACAAAATAGGGGAAAACAGAGCACTAAGCTCCTTCAATACAATACGCTTCTCTAATACTTGTTATGATGACATACAACTCTTTTAGCACTTCTCAAGCCTTTACCTACTAACATCACATACAACACACTTATAACCAATCACTAAAAGCACAAAGTACTAGAAACTTACTTGGGTGTAACTAAGCTCTAATACCAAGATGACACAAGCAATGGCATGGATGGACATATGATTAGTGGTACCTCATGAACTAAATGTTGGTTCGAATCTTAAGACAGTCTAAAAAGTAAATGATAGTCTAAGTTTGAGCTAAGGTTCTCGTATACCGAAGGTGGGTACGATACACCAACGCCTTACATCAGCTCAGGTTATATTTGATATTATAAACAAGTATGGTTAAAGCTCAATTACTACTAATCTACGCTAATAATGGATTAGATAAGAGTAAGCATAAAGGGAATGTCTAAAATTGATTCTCATTAATAATGTGACTATTACACTTGAAGCGGTATTTTATGGCTTAATTAGGGTAAGTCTTAAGTTGTTACAACTACTAAAGATTCTCACTAGAAAAGGAAAAGTATATAATTTACAAGGGTAAATTGATAATCAGGACAAAAAGAATATCCTTTGTAAGGACAATACGGATGTTAAAGAGGGGATACATGTTGGTTCTTCAGTTTTGTAGTCCTAATGGATAAGACATGCCGAGCAAAGTTGATTCACTCAATATTAGGTTGATAGCTCAGCAAAATGGAAGCTTGGAGAGCATGTATTTAGGAGATGAGAACCTGGAAGCTTAGGCTTGGCAAGTCAGGTTCAATAGGTTGGCTTGGCTGATTTTCAACTGCATCAAAGAAACTTAAGTTCGAGATGTCGGAGAGCGAAAGTAGAGTGAATGAGCTTAGTAGGTTGGGTTGGATGAGTTGCTGCTTTATGAGGGTCAAATCCCTTTAGGCAACTTGTTAGACTAACCTAGTAAGTTCTCGAGTTTAGGAACGAATAATTGGCCCTTGATCCCTATCATGCCCTAATGAGAGAAACCTTATAAATAGGAAGCATTTGTTACCTATACCAGCATATTCACGGCATATGCCCCTCAACTAGCCTCTAGGCTAAATCTATATGGAGATTTAAGGAAGTGGTTTGCTCCATAAACCCATTAAGATGAGGGGTAACTCTAGTTGTAGAAATTTAGATAAAAACTGTTAGTTTTACGAAGACTACAAGCACACTGTAGACAAATGCTTCTAGTTGAAAAATGCCATCTAAAGAGGTTACTTCGGAGAATTCATCACCGATGCCAATGATCATGGCAAGAGGGTTGCTCGAATACAACAAATTGAGGAAGCCTGAGAAGAAAACAACAATGACCTCATAATAATTGAGCTCCCAATGGTGTTATCAACATCATAGTTTGGGACTTCACTCTAGGTGTCGATCGAGCTTTAGCAATTTGGTTAATGCCCCACCCAAAGTCATATTAGTGAGAGGAAAAAGGCAGAGGCAGGATATCTCTATCTCCTTCTTTAACGAAGATCTTAAGGGGGTTGATACCTTTTATCATGATACCTTGTAATAGGGATAAGGATCTCGAGATTCGAGGTCCTAAAGATTATGGTTGACAACGTCAACTCTACTGACATCCTCTTCAAACACGCCTATGATAAGATGTAGAAGAAGCTGCCTATATAGATGAAACCATACCACCATGATTTGATTAGCTTCAATGGGGGGACTATCTAACCTAAGGGCATCATCGCTCTTGATATGGAACTCGATGGTGATGACAATGTTGTTAGGCAACCAATGGAGTTTATGGTGGTAGGCTGCTCATCACCCCTCGCAATGGATATTGGAATGATCAACCCTTACATGCATTAGGGTAATCATGTAGTCCCGCCACCTTAAGGCTAAATTCCTTATTTTGATTAAGGTGGGAATTTGTCAATGTGATCAAAAGTTCTTTAGGGAGCTTTACATGAAGATAGTTAGAGGAGATAGCATCTTCATGTTGGAAATCAAGCCATAGGGGAAACTGGCTGAAAGAGGTAAGTTAGGTGAAAATATGGAGGAGGTGTAGATTGGAGACAATCCCAATCAAACCACGAAGGTTGTGATCAAGATGCCTCCCGAGCTGAGAGAAGCCATTTTCTAACTCTTATAGTCTAATGAGAGAGGACATTGTCTAACTCTTGAACTGAGAGAGTACATTGTCTAGCTCTTGTAGTCCAATGTTGATAGGTTTGCTTGGTCGCCATCAAACATGTTCAGCATATCAGCTGACTTAACAACTTATAGCTTCAAAATCGATGAAAAGATTCGGCTTGTCAAGTAAAGGAAGTAACACTTCACCCCATAGTGATAAGCTATGATTGAGGAAGAAGAGTAGAAGTTGATTAAGGTTGGATTTGTTTAGGAGGAAAAATACCCCACTTGGCTAGCAAAAATTGTGACTTAAGAAAAAAAAGAAAAAGTGGTGAATATGTGTTGATTATACCGACCAGACCTAAGCTCACCTAAAAGATTGTTTCCCCCTTCCAAAAATAAACTAATTAGTTAGTTAACTCCACATTGGGCTATCTGTTACTAAGTTTCATGGGCACCTTCTCAAGTTACAACTAAATTAAGATGGACCTGAAAGACGAAGTCCATAACTCTTTTGTCACAGACTTCGACACTTACTACTACATAGTAATGCCTTTCGACCAAAAAACCCTAAGATGATGTACTAATGGATGGTGACAAATTTGTTCAAGCCTTAGCTTAGGTGAAACATAGAAGTGTATGCCGATGACATAATTGTCAAAAGCAAGCGACCTGATGACATGAGCATCAAAAGCAAGTAACCTATTGACCACATTAAGGACTTATAGGAGCCCTTCAACCGAATGAGGAAGTACGACATGAAGTTAAATCCTTAAAAATGTGTTTTTGAGGTAGCCTCTGACAATTTTCTTAACTTCATGGAGACTCAATACTGTATAGAAGCTAATCCCAAGAAGATCACCATGATAGGGGTCATGAAGCCCCCTTTTACTATGAAGGAAGTACAAAAGCTTATCGACATGATAGCTATACTGAGCAGGTTCGTCTCCCAAAGTATGGACTGATGTGCGGAGTTCTTCAAAATCCTTAAGTATCTCTAAGGATTTAAGTGGAGCCCCTAATGTTAGGTTGCTTTTGTGGAACTACAAAACTTCCTAGAACACCCACCAATATTATTGAATCTTATTCTAAGAGAAGCCCTATACCTTTACTTTGTCATTAGTAACTGGGTGCTACCGTCCGTATTGGACAAGGTTAAAGGAAGGGAGCATAGGTCCATGTGCTACATTAGTCACATCCTCCAAGGGCCTAAGGTCAAGTACTCCAAGATTGAGAAGTTCACCTTAGCTGTAGTGATCTTTACATGGTGGCTTCATTCATACTTCCAAGCACATTAGGTCATTGTATTGATTAACCAGCCCTTATAAAGAGTGCTTCAAAAGCCTAATGCATCTAGGTGAGTGGTAAAGTATGAGCTTAAGCTTAATGCATATTGGATTCAATACCAGCTACAAATGGCCTATAAGGCACAACTCTTGGCTGACTTCATTGTGGAATACATCGGAGAGAGGGAAGCATCGCTAGAAGATGACAAGCTAATGTGGACTCTTTACATTGATGGCTCATCTACCTCTAAGGGAGGAGGTGTGGGATTAGTACTTAATGGGCTACACAAGAACACAATTTGTTATGCCCTCAAGTTAAGATTCCACACAAGCAACAACGAATCCAAATACGAGGCCTTAATTGCCGATTTCAAACTCAATGCTCATGATCCAGTATGTTTGGGGTGAATACAAGGCTAAAGGCGAATCTATGGCAAGGTACTTAGATAAAGTAAAGATTCTCTTAGCTAATTTCTCTTCACGGAATATCATAAAGATTCCTGAATTGAGAACTCAGTGGTCAACTAGCGATCCAGACTTACCTCAACAAGGATACAAAAACCTAATGTGAAGGATAGGAAAATCTACATTGAGTACTTGCTAGATAAGAGTATTAGCCTAAAAAAAAAACGAAGTCTTAAAGCTCAACATGATACCAATTGATTCGACCTAGATGGACCCCTTTAAGGAGTATTGAGAACATGGTACCTACTAGTCAATAGGAAGGAGGCCAGGAAGCTAAGATACCACCTCGCCACCAATACACTAATTGATAGCATCCTTTATCAAAGAGAGATCAACTTCCCTCTTTTGAGATGCCTTCATCCTAAAGAAGGCCTAAACATCATAGAGGAGCTGTACGTTGGCATGTGCAACAATCACATCCAATCTTATGCCTTCTACATATGATTTCTTTGGCTCAAACACTACTAGCCAACAATGAGGCAAGACATAAAGGCAATAGCCTAGAAGTACCCATAATGCTAGAAGCATGCCTCTATCACTCATGCCCCTTAGCTCTAACCTTTTGCTACTAACCAAGCGATGGCACTTTGCCCAATAAGGCATCAATATCTTAGGCACCTTCTTAAAAGCGCTCGGAAGACAACAATTCATAATTGTAGCAGTTGACTGATTTACAAAGTAAGTCGAGGCTAAGATTATAGAGAGGAGTATGAAGTCATTCTTCTACAACAATATCTTCTCTATATTCAGAGCCCTTATGCCCTTATAATGGACAATGGATGTCAATTTGACAATTTGAAGTTTAGAAAGTTCTACGCTAAGCATCACATTAACCCCCATTTCACCTTAGTCGTATACCCATAGTCCAATGGTTAAGTCGAGACAACTAATAAGATCATCCTCGAAAGCATCAAGAAGAATGGTGGATTAAACATAAGGTGGATGGGTAAACGAGCTCCCAAACATCTTATAGGGGTATAGGACTACCCATCAATTGTTGCAAGGCAAAACCCTTCCATCTAGCCTTTAGATCAGAAGCCATCTTGCCTATAGAATTGGAACTCCCCTAACATGATAATATAGTTCTTCAATATGCTTGCAAATGAGTCTATCTTGCAAGCCAGTGTAGACATAATAGAAGAAATATGAGGCATGGTAGCAGTTTGGTTAACGACTAACCAATACAAAGTAGTTAGATATTATGACAAGGAGGTTAGACACAAAGAGTTTAAAGTCGAAGATTTGGTTTACAAAAGACTACAAGCTACAAGCTCTCATGAAGGATAGGGGAAATTAGCCCTTAATTAGGAAGACCTAGTCAGGATAAGGGAAAAAATGAGAAGTGTTGCTTATCAACTCGAAAGACTAGATGATGAGCTCATCCCATGAACATGGATAGATAACCCAAACTAGATTCAAAATCACATATATTCATACTTTCAAGACTTGTGTACCATTGTCAAAACCAAAATCAAACTAACAAATTAGATTCCTAACTCTCTCTTGGGGTTTGGGTGGGAGGTGGAGGGATTAGATCAATCCACTTCCAACTTATTAACAAGCCCATTAGATCTACAAGAAATTAAACAAGCCTTGTTTTCAATAAGATCCAAAAATCACATGGAAAAGATGGTATACATGTAAGGTTTTATAAAAACATGTGGCCACTAATACAAAACTCACTAGTTAACCTAGCTACCACAGTTTTCCATCATTAGAAACTACCTATTAAACTCAATGAAACCTTAATTGTTTTAATTTTGAAGTAGCTAGAAGTTAATAAAATAAAACAATTTACACTCATAAGTCTATGTAACACCATTTATTAAATCACAACAAAATTTCTAGTGCTAAGAATAAGATGATACTTACACTAACTAATTCACCCACCTTAATCATGTTTCATACCCGTGTATGGCAAACAAGACAATATCTTACTCCTTCAAAAACTCATGCATACAATTAGAAATAAAAAAGGATAACAAGGATACATGATAATTAAGATAAACCTGGAAAATGCCTTTGATAGAATTAAGTGGGATTTTATCCTAGATGCTCTATAAGCACTCAATTTCCCAAAGGAATGGATAAACCTTATAATTTCTTGCTTAGCAACAGTAACCACATAAGCATGCTTAATGGATTTACGCTCTAACCTTTGACCCTAACAATGGGAATAAGACAAGGAGATTTTATTTCCCCTTATTTATTCATCATAGCATTTAAAATAATAAATAGACTTATAAAGTAAAAAGCTAAAGAAAAAACTTGGAAACCCATCAAGCCTATGAAGTTCAATATGAACTTCACCTACTTATTTTTTGCACCAACCTTAGCCAAAGCAATTTATTCTACACTACAATTGTTTGAAAAATCTTCAGGCCTAAAAATAAACCTATCCAAATCCACTATCTTATCCTAAAAAAAGACCACAAAGAGCATACAAGGGCAAATACAAAGAATCTTAAGAATAAAAAGCACACAATCCTTATGGAAATACCTAAGATTTTCAATAAATAAATAAGGGATTACAAACCAAGGACAAGGATTAAGGAGACATGTTAAACAAGATTGACTCAAAGCTTATAGATGGAAAATCAAGTTTTTTAGTATGGTTGGAAGAATAATCCTTATCAACCCAACTTTAAATGCCATCCTTGTTTGCACCATGCAAGTCACATCATTACCAAATAAGACATTAGAAAGTATGAAAAGAAAAATTAGAAAATTTCTCAAGAATGGATGAAATACTATGTATAAAACACATTAGACTTCATGGAATAAAATCTGTACTCCCAAAAACTAAGGGGGTTTAAGGATTCATGATATTCGTTTAAATAACTAAGTCTTTAAAATTGAGAGGGCATGGTTCCTATTCAAAGGAGAAAAACTTTGGAGCAAACTATGCTTACTAAAGTACAAAAACTACATAAGGTGATGATATACTTTACTTTAACCACCATCGACCTCTCCTTTATGGAAAAGTTTAGTAAGTGGCAACAAGAGACTACTATAGTTTAGTCCAAAGTTTGTTGGAAATGGATAATCAACAAATTTTTGGATAGATAATTAGTTTAGACAATAACTTTACTCGTACCCTTATCTAAGGCTCCCTAAAAAGGAATAGTGAACATCTTACTATGGCTAAAGTGCGAGAAAGCTATATAACATGGAAAGATGACTTGGTAAGACTTGAATTGACCCTAACTATAAGAAGTAAATATGGACTTTATGTTTTAAGAAAAACTGAGTAAGACATGCTGATAAGCATAAATCATATACATTTCTTAGGCATATTTTGGTAAAAATTGATCATGATTATGTTCATTTCTTAAGTTCTTGAGATCTAATTGTACAATATATTAGTTTTAGATGATTTAAGAGCAAGGAGATGAAGTTTGCACAAAAAAAAAAAATGTGATTTAAGGAAATAATGCTCATGAGGAATGGAAAACTTTGAAGGAAGAAGATCACTCCCACCAAAATGGACATGATCATGGAAGAATTAAGTGCCTAGTGCCTATTATGCTCTCTATTACGGGTGTGATCAAGGGAAGTATTGTAACCCCCTATTCATCATACCTATGATTATATATCAGGAGGGTGATCACTCCCTCTATTATGAAAATGATGAGATGAAATAATTGAGACGAGAAAATCATGCTAACATCACAGCCGTGATTAGTGGAGACTATTCTTTTTCAAGATGATTACATCCTAAGTCACAAGTGTAATGGGAGTGGTTACAGTTATTCTTTTTGAACTGTTTCGCACGAGCTGGTGCATAGAATGAGTCTAAACATCAGGGGTTGTCTTGAAATGGTGTATTTTAGACCTTTTGACAAGAATAATACAAATACATTGTAATTTTCAGACAAAAAGGGGATCATTGAGAAATCATCATCAAATATCACATTACATCACAAGATAATCTAGAACTTAGTTAGAGAGCATTAACCACAACACATTTATTCATCTTTATACCTATTTATGTTTTCCGTTTTTTGTACAATCACTAATGTTATATCGTGTACTCTTCCTAAAACTACTTGAGAGAGCCGATGAGACTTCAATGTTCGTGTATTTGTGAGACTTTTATAGTGAAATCAGAAAGGGGGTTTTATTCTTTATTGATTCTATGTGTTATTTCTTGTAAATTATGATTTTTGTTAGTTTATATTACAGTTTTATCATGTATGAGTAATAATTTAAGACTTGCTACATCTACTTAGTATGATCAAGTGCATAGAATAGTGGGTTCCTGATAAATGTTAATTCTGATGAATTGAACTTAATAAATCTAAGTTTTTTTATAGTGTACAATAATAACTTAGGATAGATTTCAATAGAGTAAGTCTAGAGACAATTTTATTGAATAGATCTAATTCGTTAGAACAATTTACTCCTAGTAGTAGAGATATTATTAGAAAAGTTGCTATATCCTTAGGGGAATTGATAAATGATTATAACGTTAATGCAATTCTAATTGGTTGTTAATTCAAAAGAGATTCTAATAGACACAATTAGGATGAAAAGTAAGTAATTATGGGAAAAATATTTACAAGCTAGTAATTCCCTGCATGTAACGAATAATAGGATAAAAGTAATGTTAATGCATTCTTTTAAGAAATTTTTGTTTCTTGTTTGATAATTTAAAAATTCTAACCCGGTTCCACCCCACTCTTCCTCACTTGGTAGAGGATTCTTAGCATCTAAGGTCCGATTTTACTTGCTTTATTATTTGTTTAAACCTAACACTCCGATACCACTATAACCTATCATGACCTAACATTACCGTTGTCATGGTAGGTCGCCATGTACCGTATAAAGGTTTACTATCAACCTTGCTGATCACAAGCCTTTCATATGACACATAAGACTCCTTCCACTACACGTTACTACCAGGCCCATAGATAAGTAATATAGAACAATTTAACTAAAATTAACTTCTATGGTGTAAATTAACTAAATAAACATATAGACTCGTAAGTTTCACACTAAAAAAATATTATAAACAAATGCAGTTCATAATTGGAATTGCATCATAAAGTTTAAACTATGTCATGAATAAAATAAAAGGAAATAGTTATCTACAAAAGTTTTTACAAAATCTCCTTTATGCTCCCTGATCGCTCCAACCCGTCTCTATACGAGACTCATTATAGGCATGCCTCAGCTTGAATTAGTGAAGATATTTTCCTGCAATAAAAGGAATCTATCAAGGTGTAAGTTTAAGCTTAGTGAGATAAATACCTTCATCAATATTGTATAGCAGAAATTTATTAGATGCATAATCATATGAATGCATGAACAATCAGTATGCCAAACAACACATATAGTGGCTTAGAAACTACATACAACTCAGAATTACACCCTTTATAGTTGGGGTTTGGAGATAATTAATCGACTCAAACCAAAATCCAGGTTTTAGACCTTGGGTTTTATTTCATTTGCACTATTATGCTTAAGCCAAAATAAAACTATATATATATATTTATATATATATATGTATATACTTTCTTTATCGAATAACAAATCATGTTTTTAAAATCCTAAGTCTAGTGGTATGGTGGCCTTCGCAATCCACAAACATACGCCCTAAGCAAAAGTCACAAGCACAACCCCTCGCTAACGGTTGGCGTCTCTTGGTGCCTAGTAAGGCCATTAGCTTAGGATAGAGACTCAATAAAATGATAACATAACTAATGCCCAATCTTGTAGGAGGCCTTCCTCCTGTAAGTCCTTTCCCATTTTCTACGTGAAACGGTAATTGGTGTTATCTGAATGTAATTATAGGGAATGCATGATCCATTTAATTTATTAATCATATAACTAGTTAACCTAATTTTCAAGGTGATTCAACAATTTCATTCCATACAATCGCACGGATAAATTATCACAACAATTCTTATTATTATATAATTAACAAGCCATAGCATTCAATTCACAAATTCATTCACATGTATTTCTCATATCCTACAAGCATCCAAATTTATATATATATATATATAAGTTTAGGTGCATCTATTCTACAAGCAAAATCAAGTAAAGAGTTATCGGAAATTTATTTACTCCACCATACGGGTCAGTCAAAGTAGTTCGAGGGTAGGTCGTCTCCAAACGTAAGGTCCCCTGGTCATTGAAATCATAATACTATAAGGGATTAAAATAAAACTTAGGAAACTAAGCTAAAACTCCTTAAGTTATACTTTTGACCAGTTTTTGTATTTTTCTCGATTTTACTTAAAAGTTCAATCGCGTATAACTTTTTTATTTTAAATCTGATTTTTATGATCTTATAGTCAATCTTCATCATTTTCGAGTGCACTTTAACGTGGTGAGGTTGGATTTTCATGATAAGGTATGTAAATCTGTCCATAGGTTAGAACAGTAGCGGCCTTCATGGTTTAGAGTGTTTTTGGGCTTTGTTTAGTTAACAGGCTTTTTGGTAACTTGGGAAATCCTTTAGGCTTAGCAGCTCAAAATACTCCTTGAGGTCGGATTTACAACTTTGATTTACACTCCTAAGGATAACAACCACTTCTTGGGCTATTAAGTGGGCTTAAGTTATTAAATGAGCTTGTTTTTTATCCAACTCAAATTTAACTACTTTCTTAAGCTTAGGGAGTGAGTTGTGGGTTTCTTGAGTGTCTTAAAACAACTCTTATTGATGCGTTAAGTTGCTAGTTAGAAGTTTAAGGGTGGTTCAACTTGATGTATGAGGCCTATTTTGGAAGTTTTAAGCTAGGTTTTGAGTTTTAAGTTTAATATACTTATCATATTTGCTTTGGTGGGCCTTTTTACTTTGTTTACTTACTTTTATCATATTTTTAAGTTTCTTTTAAGGGTGTTCCAGATTTGGTCGGTTTGAATATGAGAGCTTTTAACTTGCTTTTTCAACTTGTTTCATCATTTTCTTAAGTTTAGGTGTTAGATCATGAATCTGGGTTACTTGTATTCAAATCTTAACTTGACTTATTTTCCATGAAGGGATTATTTGACTCATATTTTTCATGAAAATAGTAGATCTCATACTTATTACAACTTCCATATCATAGTTCGTGTCATACAAAGTTAGTTTCCTCATAAAACTTTATGTAATGGATTTTTCCTTGATCTAAGTCAAAATTTGAGTATAATTAACTTAATAGAAGTAAAATCAACACCTAAATGACCTTTGAATCTTCATGTCCAGCATGTTTCTTTTCCATTCGAGTTCTCATTTCAAGATTTTCTCAACTTAAAATCTTTTATTCAAAGTGTTAAACAAGTATCTCTACAAAATACCAACTTTACATGCTCATATCATATTGCAACTTCATGTAAAGGTTTCTTGAGTTTGTTTCTTAGGATGGTTTTTGATATTATACCAACTTATGATCATACTCATATCTTCAAGAAATCATAGTCTTCTAACATAAATACTAACCTACTAACACAAAGAAACACCTACTCGTCTATAAAGCAAAAGTATGGAGATTGTACACTAACGTTCCATTTATGCTCTTTATCTTACTTTCTCCTTCTTGCACCCTTTTTGAAACCCGAGTTGTCGTCCTTTAAAGTGGAGTTTGGGGAGTGTTCTAAGGGTCCTAAAGAAGCTTCGAATGTTCAAAAAGTAAGACACAAGAAGGTGTTGAGTGTGCCATGAGTGTGGATGTGCTTAAAAGTGGCGACAAAGTAAAGGATTTATGGGGTATGGTTGTTTCCTCTTTTGTGTTGTTTTCAAAGTGAGAGAAAAGGAAGTGAAAATGAAATTGAAAGTGAGAGAAAATGAAGTGAAAATGAAATTGAAAGTGAGAGAAAATGATGAAAGAGTAGTCGGTTGGGAATGGGGTGATTGTGTGTTTAAGAAGCTTGATTTTGTTGTCTTGTAACATATACAAAAATCAACAATTGTAACTATTGATGATGTAAGCATTAAGAGGTAAATAGTGGAGTATAAGAAAGTGATTGATTGATGAAAGATAAGAGTATGGCCTCCCTTTTCTAGCTTGTACAACCAGCCATATAGTGTTCTTTTGGGTAAGGAATTATCTTGTCTCGTCTCATTTATTAAAGTTAAGCATGTGAAATCTTGTGATAATTTGTCTATATATAGTATAAGTGAAAGGGTGATAAGGAAAGTGTCTTATCACTAGATTTTGATAAGTTATCAATTGATAAATGATTCCAACTTTCAATAGATAAGTCATCTAAGGTGATTGGTTGGTCTACTTATTTATATGTAAGGCTTAGGCATGAAGATAAGAGTATTATCTTATAGGAAACTGTTTTTGGATTTACTTCTTGAATTGTTTTATAAATTATGATTCAATTCTTATAAAATTATGAAATTTTCTAGAGTTGAATGAAATTATTCAAATTAAATTATTGATTAGTTGCTTAGGGTTGAAAGTCCTTAATTGTTTTAGGGTTTAGGGTTTTTGGGTGACTTTAGAATTCGTAGTTTTTAAGTTTGGGTTTTATCAATAATAAGCTTTTGAATTGGAAAAATAAGTTCGTTTCTAATTGTAAACTTGAGTTGTTAGTTTAGTTAATCCTTGGGAACATTTAAGAAATACTCTTAGTCAAATCATAAGCCCACTAAAAGTAAGGTTTACAATGGGAGAAAAGGAAGGATCTACTTAGGAAATGTCCTCATCATAGGCTTCTAGAATGGCACTATGTTTAGACTTTCTAGAACAGGTTAAACTACACAATCAAATAGCTCATTGATGCATGATCACTTCTAACTAGAGCTACCAAGACATAAAATTTATAAACCTATATTTTATCCTTAACTTGGTTTAATAAGCAAGTATTCCTATTATTTGTAAGCATGGTTAAGTATAAGGTTGTCTCTACCGAGAACAAATATAAGCACTAGTACTAATTAATCTTCTTCTGATCAAGCAACCAAATTTGTCAAGTGATGAAAAGATTAAAATATCTAATTTACTAGCTAAACTACATTAATCCACAAACCAATTTCAACTAACACAATGGTTACAATAACACTTACTAATACAACACTTAACGTATAGACTTACTTCATCACATAGTATGATATCACCCTTAATTTAATCCTAATGATTCTTATCTATTGGAATTTATTAATTTGTAAGTATTCCTTTCAGAACTACTTACTCCCAATCCTAATTGTGTCTATTAGAATCTTTATTTAATTGACAGCTAATTATAATCACATTAACATCATGATAACTTATCAATTTCCTTAAGGATGTAGTAACTTTCCTAATAATATCTCTATTATCAGGAGTAAATTGCTTTAATTAATTAGATCTATTTGATAGAATTGTCTCTTAACATATTCTATCGAAATCCATCATATGTCAAGGTCGTGCACTACACCGTACTTAGATGCATTAGGTTCAATTCATCAGAATTAACATTTATTAAAAACCCACTATTCCATGCACTTAATCATACTAAGTGGATGTAGCAAGTCTTAAACTATTACTTGTACATAATAAAACAATAACATAAAGTAATAAAACTTGTAACTTATAAGAAATAAAACATAGAATCAGTAGAAGAGTAAAAACTCTTTTTTGATTTTACTATAGAAGTCTCATAAATGCATTAACGATGAATTCCCATCGGCTTTGTTTAGTATTTCTGGGAAAATTACAAGATTTACAAGTAGAAAATTATGTTAAGAATGTAAAGATACAATTAGTACACTCTAGGTTTACAGATGTGTTATGGCTTAAAATTGGAGCAAAAGTTCTTCAGGTTCTAACACAACGAATCTGATGTTCTCTCTTCTGATGTTGTTTGATGATGATCCTTTGATGATGTAGTATGATGTATCATGTCTGATGTCCCTTGTCTTAAAATTGTGATGTAACTATATTCTTCTTGTCAAAAGCCTCAAAATACCCCACTTTAAGACACCTGCTATTGTTTAGACTTATTCTACACATCGATTCAATTGAAACAATTTAAATAAGAATCATTTTGTCCACTCCTATCATGCCTGTAACACAGGGTGTGATTATCTCGAAAAAGCATAGTCTTTACCTATCATGACCTGATGTTGAACATAAACTCCTTATCTAATTTATTCATCTCCTCACGCCTGTGATAGGGGAAGTGATCACTCTCCTCATATATAATCACTGCCATGACTAACAGGAAGATTACAATACTTTCCTTAGTCATGCCCATGATAGAAGGCGTGACTAGCATTGGGTACTCAATTCTTCGATTATTATGTCCATAATTGAATGCATGTAGGTTTTCCTTCAAAGTTTTCCTTTCCTCACAGTCATCATTGTCTTAAATTGTATTGTTTTTTGTGTAAACTTTATCTCCTTACTCTTAAATAATCTGAAATCGATATATTACACAATTAGGTACCAAGAATTTTAGAAATTAACACAATTATGAACAATTTATCCCTAAGTATGCCTAAAAAGTGTAAAGTAATTTACGCTTATTAAACTTCCCCACACTTAAGAACACTATAAAACAATTAATAAATTTCGTAACTTTTTGGATTACATATTCAACAAAGCATTTATAGTAACTTAACTTTGTGCCTATCATATTGTGTTCTTAGAATACACAAATCAATATTTTAAGACTAATCCAAGTAAAACAAACTTCACCTTTACTATTTAATGATAGCTTCCAAAGGTATAAAGTCAACATAAAGTCAAATAAAACAAAGGAAATTGGTTATACTTCATCTACTTTGATAAGTGTATTAAAACCCATCAATTACTTCTTAAGCACAATAATCTAGAAGAAAAGTATTTTGCATCTATCTTTCTCCTATATTTCTACTTATTTTATTTAATCTCTCCAAGAACAACTTATACATCGCATTTTCAATTTTTCTTTTTCAGTAGAAGTGTAAAGACCAAAGATTAGTAATGAGGTCGGATTTTGCTCTTCTAAGAGATCAAAGCTTACCCTTACTAACTCAATTATAAGGACAAAAATTAGCAGCAGGGTCGACTTTGCTCTTCTAAAAGACTAAAGCTTACCCTTACTAATTCAGTCCTTAAACACTTCAATTTACTTTATATTAAAGAGATTCTTAAGAAGCATCAATAAGTGAATCATTTCATTTGCTCTTTCCATTTAAGATTAAATGAGCTCTAAAAGTAATTAGAGAGTAATTATACTACTTAGTAAGTTTAGAAATACAACCATTCATTAGATTTGATCTTTCAATTCTGATTCACTTTTAACCTATAAATTCATTCGTTAAATGACAAGTAAGTGTGCTTCACTTAGATTTGATCCTACAATTTTGATCGAGTATACTAAATCCATAAGAGGTGAGTAAGGCACAAAACTAATACACAAAATTGACTATTATTTTGTCAAATCCATAATCTATTAAGTCAATTTATAACTTGAAATAAACAAACTTAAGTGGAAAACTTTTGATAATTCTTCCTTAAACTTAGGGAGAGACAATGTCTAAGGAAGGCAAACACAAAACAAGCATAGAAAGAGAAAATATAAAACAAACAAAAATAAGAACAAGACTCCCCTATGTGAAGTTTGATCAATGCATTTGGGCCATAAATCATCAAAATAGACATCCTTCAAACACCACGATAAATGGAATATAAAAGAAACCTGACCATTAAACACACTAAAACAAACCATAACAACAGATGATATGAGAGTCTTTAGCAAAATACATCAAAAAAGTTAAGCTCTCAAATAGTTAATGAGTTACAAAAACAAAAAAAAAAAAATGTCAATCATCATCAGCTTCAGTTTCCTCATTTAAGCCATCCTCTTCATTCCCTGATTACTCTTCCTTACTATTATTTCCAGCTTCTTACCCTCTGACTTTTAGTCGAGTTCCTTAGGTCTCTTCTGCATTGTCACTGTCCTCTTCTTTTAACCCATCCTCCTCATCATTCAAATCCTTATCTTCCGACCCATTCCCTTTTGCTTGTTAGGTAATGGTAGGGGCATTGGAGGCTAACTAAGACCTACATCCTTTTAGGTTTGAAGATGAGACAAATAGGAGGGAATGGCTATGCCGATTGTTGTGGTGATATTTTTTTATTATTCAACAATCCCTTTCTAAGTTTTTTTTTTTTTTTTAATCTTAGCCACTTTAGTTTCCAAGCACTTCAAATTTCTGATCGAGAAACTAGATGTGGTTGGCATAAAGTTTGGAGCACTAAGATCCTTAATGTCCAAGTTAGGGTTTAAGACTCTTGCAATACCCTATTGATTGGAAGGAGTTCTTAAAAGCAATTCCTAGAAGCGATTTCGATTCAGCACAAGAGTCTCTTGGCCTATAACTATTAGGCTATAACATCAAGTTCCTTAGAATTCTAGTATTCATACCTCCAATGAAGATACCCTTGCTCTTGTCGAAAGTTTGCCGATGAATTCCAAATGTAGTGAGCATTCCAACATTCACCGAATACCTCTTGAGTACACTATACAAGGGTAGTAAGTCATGTTCCCCCATTGCCTCAAAACTTTTATGCTTCCTATGGATTGTCCTTATAAGGATGTAGTGAAAGATTCGAGCACTAGTCTTCTTTAGGGTAGAAGCTTTTGACTTATTTTCCTAGAAACTACTCTAAGTTGAGATTTCTCTCCAGAATTCATTCAAAGAAGTACCTTAGTAAAGACTTATCGGTAAATCCTCAAATTCATCCTCCTCTAATTCTACCCTAGTGTATATAAACCCATATCATGTACAAAGGTCATCAAGTCAAAGGTGTGAGTTCTTTTAAATGCTAAGAACTCAAGTTTGTTTACTATTTTCGAGCCTATATACTCATACTTGATTTTGAAGGATGAGAGGAACGCTAATATAGTTTGCTTGTATGTTTTTTCCTAAATCGTTAATAACTTTAGCCATGGCCCATTCTTCAATAGCCTCTACAAAGCTACCTTTAACCCATACTTTCCTAACATATCTCAGTCAATAATACAATACCTCTTTATTATCTTCTTAGCAGTAAACTCCTTAAACCTTTCTTTATGTTCTGCAATCTAACTAGTCGATGGAGCGACTACTCTACTTGAGCTCGCTGCATTAGATCATCTGGGAGGAGGAGAAGGAGAAGTATCTACCTTCAGTCTCTTGTTTCGAGAAGTTATGGATGATTTCTTAGATGCCATCTAGAAATACAAGTGTTATTTCTAGAAAAGCAAAGATCATGCACATTCTGATAACAATTGAGACTAAAACATAGCCCTTCTACCTTCCTCCAATACCAACCATAAATACTTTACAAACTAAACATGATCAACCCCCACCTATTCTTAAGCATGAGTAACACAAGTGAGTCCCTTGTAAGGTCATCTTGCAATAAAAAACTATAACTAAGTGTTATTATCTCCCCTTTTTATCAATTGACTATACAACATTTTAATTTCACAACACATAAACATAATCCCATTGCCATTTGACATACGAAACTACAACATATACAAAACCAACTGTCAGCACAATCCTACATAACAATTAACTATTAATGACAAAACTAAATCATCAAATTAGACTTAATTTGCATAAATCCTTAATTTGGTAATTATCAATGGAAATTAGGGTTTAAGTGAGTCATTCCAATTTCAGCATCAAGTTTATGCAAATCAAAGTTTAATTACTACACAAACAACATTACAAGTATAATCACAATACAATTATAAATCATAATGAACACACATATTCAAACTCTAAAATTACTTGAACTAAATCTATCTAAATGATGAAAAAGTATGGAAAAAGGGGAAGATCATACCTTAGAAGCACATACAAGTGATGAAAACAGGCATGCAGTTGTTAGAAATGGTTAGAATAATGATTGAAGTTGAGAAAATGGTAGTAGAGTTTCTTTCAAAATGGGCATGTAGGGAGTATTATGGGGTAGAATTTCGAAAAGTTTGAGAAATGAGGAGAGAGAGAAGAAAATTTCTTATATAATATTGTGTTAAGGAGACAATCACTCTCGTAACTTATGGCCTAATGGGTCTTTCGTGCTTATCACGAGCATGATGACTGCCGTAATTATCATTATGACAAAAAATATTAGACTATTATGGCCTACAACCCACACTAGTTACTACCATGAATATACTCATAATCGACGCTATGCAAAAAATAAGTGTAACCCTTTTGATCACGGTCATTAACAAGGGTGTGAGTGTCTTTAAGAGATTTATTACGATCGTGATAGATAGGTAGATCAGCCTTGTTGTTTAGTTACGGCCATAATTGTATCCATGGTTGTCTCATTTCAAAGAATTACCTTGTCTCACGAGCGTGAAGAAGATCACGTCCTTCATCTTTAACCCATCATGACTATGATAGGTATTCATCCTCCATATACAACCCTACACTAAGTGAAAATTTCTTCTACCTTTCGAATTGATCTTTTCTTTCTTTTTGGCTAACCTTCTACAAACACAACCAAAATAAAATAAATGAATAACAATAACAACAACAAGTAATTTAAACTTAACAAATACAAAGTGGTAAAAACAAACACAAGTAAACAAATCTAATCAAATGTTCCTTTTTCTAGATGCATTACCTCCACTACTTCATAAGAGTATACTCTTGTTACTACAAACAAACCTGACCATTTAGACTTAAGTTTCCTAAAGAATAACTTGAGTCTAAAATTGTATAAGAATACTGGATCACCTTCTCTGAATTGTTTAGGATGTTTTATCTATAAATCATACAATTGTTTAGCACAATCCTTATACACTTTGTTGTTCTCATAAGCCATCCAGCATCATTTGTTTAACTCATTAAGTTGGAGATTTCATCGTCTACCAACTGCTTCAAGACCTAAATTGGTTATTTTGATAGCCTAATAAGCCTTGTGCCTAATTTTTACTAGTAGATGACAAACCTTTCCATAAACCAATATATAAGGTGTAGTACCTAAGGGAGTCTTGTAAGTAGTCTGGTATGCCTACAAAGCATCATCTAACTTGTCAGCCCAATCCCTTTTGTTGTGTACCACTCTCTTTTCCAATATTCTTTTCAATTCCCTATTAGACACTTCCCTTTAGCCACTGGTTTATGAATGATAAGGAGTGGCCATTGTATGATATACTCCGTATCTCTTGAGAACTCGCTCAATCTGAGTATTACAAAAGTGAGTCCCCCTATCACTAATCAATACCTGAGATGCTCCAATTCTAGTGAATAACTTCTTCAAGAATCTCACTAGCACTCTAGCATCATTCGTTGGCATGGCTTGAGCTTCGACCCACTTCAATACGTAATCCACCGCTACCAAAATGTACTAATTCCTTAAAGAACCAGGGAACGGCCCCATGAAGTCTATTCCTCAAATGTTAAAGACTTCATATTTCAAAATGTAATTTTGTGACATTTCATCCCTCTTAGAGATGTTCCCTGTTCTTTGGCATCTATCGTAAGCCATCACATACTTATACGTATCCCAAAATATGCTTAGCCAGTAGAAACTAGCCTCCAATACCTTTGGAGTTGTCCTATTGGCATTGCAATGGCCTCTTACTATACCGCTATGATAATGGAACATAATCCTTTATCCCTTTTGATGTAAAATACAACGTCAGATGATTTAGTCAGCATACACTCTGAATAGAAATGGATCTTTCCAAAAGTAATATTTTAAATCTAAGAACTTCCTCTTCTTGTGATAATCCAAGTCTTATGTTAAAACCTTTCCCACCAAGCAATTTGCTATATCTACAAACCATGGAGTATCCTAGTCCTTAATTATATGAATAGCAAATAAACTCTCTTCTAGAAACTTTTCATTGATATCTTCCTCCTATAGTGTATTCAAATGTAGGTTGTCCAATCTAGATAAATGATCAGCAGCCAAATTTTTGGCTCCTTTCTTATCTCTTATCTTTAAATCAAATTCTTGCAACAACAACACCCATATGATCAACCTTAGTTTTGCATTGGGTTTAGTTAGAAGATATCTTAGAATTGAGTGATCCGTATAGACATTCACTTTTGAAAGAATGAGATATGACCAAAACTTATCAAAAGTAAAGACTATCACCAACAAATCTTTCTCAATTATGGTATAGTTCTTTTGGGCCTGAGTGAGTGTCTTGTCAGCATAATATATAGGCTAGAAATATCTGTCTTTCCTTTGCCCTAATATTGTACCTTCTATGAAATCACTTGCATTATATATCAACTCAAAAGGTAGAGTCTAATCTAGTACTACCACTATAAGAGCATTTGTCGATTATTATTATTATTATTATTTTTATACTTCAAAAGCCTCCAAACTACTAACACTAAATTTAAATGGTACATCCTTTTCCAAAAGCTTCGTAAAGGGTCTAGCTATTTTGGCGAAATCCTTAATGAATCTTCTATAAAATCTGGCATGTCTTAAGAAGCTACGTACGGCCTTAACTGATGATGGTGGTGGTTCAACCTTAGCTATGTTAACCTCAATCCCCTTATTTGACACCTTATGACCCAAGACAATGCCTTGTTATACCATAAAATGGCATTTCTCCTAATTGAGAAGTACACTTGTCTCTTTACATCTTTGAAGTACCTTTTTTAAGTTAGCAAGACATCCCTTGAATGTATCCTCAAATACTGAAAAATTATCCATGAAGACTTCTATCCCATCTTCTACCATTTCACCAAAGATAGCCAACATGCAACACTAAAAGGTGATTGGTGCATTACAAAGTCTGAACGGCATCCTATGGTATGCAAAAGTCCCATAACGGAAAGTAAAAGTGGTCTTCTTTTGATCCTTAGGTGCAATTGGAATTTTGAAAATACCCTAACACTCCCTCAAGAAAGCAATTGTACTTGTAACCTACTAATCTTTCCAACATTTGATCAGTTAAGGGTAACCGGAAGTGGTCCTTCTTGGTAGCATCATTAAGTCTCTTGTAATTAGTACACGCTCTCTAACCAATGACTGTACACATTGGGATTAATTTATTCTTCTTGTTCGGTACTACAATCATACCACCTTTCTTGAGAACTACTAGAACCGAGCTCACCCATGAGCTATTTGAAATTAGGTAGATAAGTCCTACATCTAGTAAGTTCATTGCTTCTTTCTTTACTACCTCCTTCATGTTTGGGTTGAGTCTCCTTTGTGGTTACACTACAGAATTATAATCTTCTTCCATCAATATTTTGTAAGTATAGAAAGATGGGCTTATACCCTTAATATTCGGTATCTTCCATGCTATTGCCCTTTTATGTTCCTTCAAAAATGATAGAAGGCTCACCTTCCATGCTGAATTAAGTTCTGATGAAATGATAGTCGAGAGTCTTAAATTGTCAACCAAAAATGTATACTCCAAGTAAGAGGGTAATTGCTTCAATTCTAGCTTAGGTGGTTCTTCTATTGAAGGCTTCAATAGAGTGATGTTGTTCTTGTTGATGTCTTCTACCCCCACATCTTTCTTTTGAAGAGCTTGAGCTTCTAAGTAGGTGACTACCTCATGTATCTCTTTTGTTTCATCTAAGTTTTCCTTCCTTGTTAGAAATAACTCTAATGGGTCCTTACTGAGAAATTCCTGCACAAAATCAAAAACAGTAAGATCGAAAGAGTCAATAGCAAAACATTTACCGTCGGTTGTCATAAATTGCTTGAAAACTTCTAACATTTGAATCACCATCTCATCTCCTCCTACTTTGAGGACAAGTTTACCATCTTTGAGGACAAGTTTACCATCCTTAATGTCAATTATTGCTCCTACTATAGCGAAAATGGTTTACCTAGTATGAGTGGAACATTTCGATCCTCATCTATATCAAGGATTACAAAATCTATTGGGAAGATGAAGTCTTGAACTTTCACCAACACATCCTCTACCACACTTGTTGAAAATCTCATAGACCTATTAGCCAATTATAGACTCATCCTCGTTGCTTTGGGTTTACCTAAATTCAATCTTTTAAATAGGTTATATGGCATGAGATTGATACTTGCTCCAAGGTCTACTAAAGCCTTTTCTATTGGTAGATCATCGATCAAACATAGTATGGTAAAACTACTTGGGTTCTTGAGCTTAGTAGTTAGCTTATTTAGGATCACAGCAAAACACTCTCCTCCAAGAGTGACCGTAGACAACTCTTCCAACTTTCTCTTATTGGATAACAATTCCTTAAGAAACTTAACATACTTAGGCATTTGTCCTAATGCTTTCACTAAGGGTAGATTGATGTGCATTTGTTTAAATAATTCTAAGAATTTGTTGTACTGCTCATCATCCCTTGCCTTTCTCAACCGGTTTGGATATGGTAGGGGTGGCTTATAATCCTTGACTAGGATAAGACGCTCCTCATCTTCTGGTTGATTGATTTGTTCTAATTGCTTTTCCAATTCAACATCCTCATTTTCTTTCTTTTCTTTAACTCCCTTAAGAGCTTACAACTCTTCCCTATTCCTTGAAGTCACAACCTTAACCTATTCTTTTGACTTTGCCTTAGTATTTCCTGGAAGAGATCCTGGAGCTCTTTTAAAAAGTGTTTTTGCTATTTGCATAAATTAGTTTTCTAAGTTATGGATTGATGCCTCCTGATTTCTCAAAACAGTTTCAGCAACCTAGTGACATGCTTTAGAAGACTTAATAAATTGAACCAACATTTCTTCTAATGATCCTGTTTTAGCTTAAGTGGGAGGAAATTGTCCTTGAAATCTAAGAGGTTAGATGTTCGAACTTTGCCCATTGTTACTACTCTACCAAAAATTTGGATAGTTCCTCCAACCTATGTTATACGTGTTACTGAATGGATCATTATGAGGCTAGATAAGATTTCTCATGTAGTCAACTTACTCCAATTGATTTGATTCAAATGAACTTGTGAAGTCAAACTCCACCACTACCAAAGCTTTGTTCCGACCTATAGTTGGGCTATCAACTTCCTTGCTAACACTTCTACCTTATGAGCTAAGGAGGAAGTAGCATACAATTTGTACTTTCCCACTAGTCTTTTCCCTTTAGCTCTCATAGATGACCATTAATAGTAGATATTAGCCATGTCTTCAAATAACTGGATGTATTGCTCTAGTGACTTGTGATTTAAGCTCCTAGAGCAGCTGCATCAATGAGCTACTTAGTTGTATAGTTTAACCCGTTATAGAAAGTCTAAACTTGATGCCATTCTAGAACCTTATGATGAGGACATTTCTTAAGTAGATCCTTCCATCTCTCCCATACCTCATATAATGTTTCCATATTCAACTGTCCAAATGTGGAGATGTCTACTCTCAACTTAGCTGTTCTTGATGGCTAGAAATATTTTCTTATAAATAGCTCTACTATCTCTTGCTAAGTATTGATGGAGTTTTTTAGCATATAGTTCAACCATTGTTTATCTTTATTCCTTAATGAGAACGAGAATAATCTTAGATAGATAGCATCCTTCGACACACTACTTATCTTGAATGTATTACATATTTCTAGAAATTGCTGTAAGTGATTGTTAGGGTCTTCTTCATTGAATCCGTCAAACTAGATGTACTATTAAATCATCTAAATAACACTCAGCTTTATCTCAAAAGTGTTCACTTAAATGCAAGGTTGAATGATGCTTGTGCTAGCTCCATCCAAGTTGGGTTTATAATAATCCAGTGTTGTTCTTAGAGCTAAAGGTGGATTTACTCCTAGCTCATTCTTTGGGTATACTATATTTCCATTCCCATCAAGAGGTGGGTTTAAATTCAATAGTGGAACTCTATTCTCTTTAAGATTCAAAAATTGGTTCCTTAATGGTGAATTAACATTCTCATTTTGGTCATTCATTCTGAATAAGTCTAATATCTCTTTTTTGATTCTCAATGGTTCACATCTTCGTACATCCTTGCTACAAGATGCTTGCTTCTTAAAACATTCACGAACTTTCTTCAAATTACTTCTGAGCATTCTCTTGAGTTTAAAATCAAAGTTAGCAAGTTCAATCATGCTATTCTAAGTCATAAATTGCAAAAAGCAGCAAATTTAAATCGTGTAAAGCATAAAAAAATTTCTTGAAATAATAAAACAATAACAAATGCAAGCTAGATCCATAGGAATTATAAATTTCCTAATAATGCCATCCCTAGCAATGGTACTAAAAACTTGATCATATCTAATTAGAGCTACTGAGTATTAAAATTTATAAACCTATATTTTATCCTTAACTCAGTTCAACGGACAAGTATACTTATCGTTTGTTAACATGGATGAGTATAGGGTCGTCTCTATTAAGAATGGAAACAAGTACTAGTATTAATTAATCTTCCTATGATCTGGCAATCAAATTTTTCAAGTGATGAAAGGATTAAAATATCTAATTTACTCGCTAAATTACAGTAATCCACAAACTAATTTCAGTTAGCACAATGGTTACAATAACACTTATTGACACAATACTAAACATGTAGACTTGCTTCACTACATAGCATGATATCACCCTTAATTTAATGCTAATGATTGTTATTTGCAAGGATTTATCAATTTGTAAGTATTCTTCTCAAAACTACTTACTCCTAACCTTAATTGTGTCCATTAGAATTGTTTCTGAATTAACAGCCAAATAGAATCACATTAACAACATGATAACTTATCAATTTCCTTCAAAATGCAATAACTTTCCTAATAATATCTCTATGATATTATTAGGAGTAAGTTATTTCAATGCATTAGATCTATTCGATAGAATTGTCTCTCGATGTATTCTATCAAAATCTGTCCTAAGTTAATGTCGTGCACTATACTGTACTTAGATGCATTAGGTTCAATTCATCAGAATTAACATTTATCAGGAAACCCCTATTCCATGCACTTGATCATATAAAGTGGATGTAGCAAGTCTTAAACTATTACTTGTACATGACAAAGCAATAACATAAAGTAACAAAACTAGTAACTTACAAGAAATAAAACATAGAATCAGTAGAAGAGTAAAAACTCTTTTTTGATTTTACTATAGAAGTCTCACAAATGCACAAACGATGAATTCCCATTGACTCTCTTTAGTAGTTCTGGGAAAAGTATACAATTTACAAATAGAAAATTATGCTAAGAATATAAAGATACAATTGGTACACTCTAGGTTTACAGATATGTTGTGGTTCGGAATTAAAGCAAAAGGCCTTTGGATTCTAACTTAAAGAATTTGATGTTCTCTCTTTTGATGATGATCTAATGCATTCTAGGGTTGGATACATGGAGATGTACTACAACGAACCAAATCAAAACAAATAGGGAAAAAGTTAGCAAAGTCCAAGCAGCTACTGAATGAATATGATGCATCATTCGATCCTACTCGACCTACAATCCATTGGATATGACACACTGATCCGAACTGAAGAGTCACTTGCCATTGCTCTTTGCTAAAGGGAATAGATAAGAGTTAAATGATAACGAGAACACTAAGGTTGCTTAAAGTGAACAATTCTGTATTGATTAGTTGATTGTCTGCACATAAGAAAGTGAAGGTTTATATACCCTTCCACTAGAGTTACTTAACATGTATGAAAATACTAAAGGGTATTCTAGAATTAAGTCACATAAAACATACTAAAATAGGTAAAAGGGGTAAAGAATATTCAGCACGGAAAAGAAAGAATCATTTTGAAATATTGTGTTAGAAGATACGTATTGCTTAGTAGCTAGACATTAGAAATATGATACAAGGTGTGCGGAAAAAGGAAAGCGTTATAGTTAGGGGTTAGGAGCTAATCAATATAGTAAAGGAGTCAGTTGAATTGGAGTTAGACGCTTATGGTTAGTTAGGGAGCTCGATTTGACTAGTCCTAGGTTGTCTTTTGGAATAAGACTTCGTTGCTAAGCGGGAGCATGTTTAACACATGTGAAGATCTGACACATAGGTCGGTAGGAGATCGGTTTGGCATAGAAATCCTTGTCTCAGCTTTGGTCTCAAGCTTACATTCTTTATACAAGTCCTTAGAGTCCTTTAGCTTGGTTACGAGTGATTGGTCCTATGGGCATAGTCCTATCATTTGCTTAAGGGTCAGAAAGATTTGCTCTTAAATCTGGAGGGGTCTTTGCTTCCTCTTCTAGGACGTACATGGGGTCTTCTTCTATTGGTTGGTGAAGGATCAAATCGGACACATTGAAGATAGAAGAAACACTATAGTCATTAGGCAACTTGATTTCGTAAGCGTTGCGGTTGGTCTTCTTCAGGATTTTGAACAAACCATCAGCATAAAGAGATATGATAACTCTGATTTTAAATATATTTCACATGGTGATTTTATAGTATATCCCTTGCATCTTTGGTTTTCTTTAAAGAAATTGATACTTAATTGAGTAAAATTTTGATTTCAAGGTTTGAACGCGTTCTTGGATTGAAAACGAAGAAAAGGAATCAAGTTTCACTCAATTTGGAGTTCAAATGAATGAGTTATGAAGTTTTGAAGTTACATAGTCTAGGACACAGTTGTGTCCCTAGGCCGTGTCCATCCAGGAAAATTTGCCAAGGTCAGAAAGTTATACGACTTGAGGACACGACTGTATCCCAGGGTGTGTCTAGTGATGAAAACAGAAACCTTACAATACATTATAAAAGGACATACTAGGGTTTCGTAAAAGAGATGGGACACTCAAGAAGCAGAGAGACACTCGAGAAGTAGAGAGACTTGAGGAGAAGGAGAAGAAAAAGGTGAAAGCAACACCCAACTTCAAGATTGGAGAGATTTTTCATCAACCAAAGGGGTTTTTCATGTTTTATTTCATGCTTTTGTTGGAACTCGTTTTTAGTTTCATTATGATAGCTTAAAATTCTTGTACTTAGGATTATGGAAGCTAGGATTTCATGTGATTCTTGGGTTGATTTATAATTTTGCAATAAAGTTTCTATTTTTTCTTGATTCAATTATGTTGTTTAATTGTTAATTGATATTTCTAGAGTATCAATCTATGATATTATGCATGATGATTGAGAAATTACATGTGTAACAAGATCGTGTCATAATTGGAGAGAATTACATGTGTACTTAGAGATAAGATACATGTTTCTTCTGGAAAGTTGTTCATTTATGTGGGAATTCATTATACATTAATGCGATTCTAAATTATATTACTAAGTGAAGAGATTTCGGTAAATACTTTAGGATTAGGGTTAATATGCTTGAGAAAGGTATTAACTTTAATTGTGAATCCCTCCGATCAAGAATAATAGAAATTGAATTGAATATATTTTAAGTGGTCACATGTTAAACACTAGGGGAAATAATTCCTAAATACGTTATTACCTTCTTGAAGTCGTTCTTAGTTTTATTGCTTTCTAAATTGCTTAATCAAGTCTCATAATTAGGTTAGTTTGTTAATTTTAGTATTTTTAATTCATTCAACTCATCATAATTTTCCGGTTAAATAATAGAGCTAAGGTTAATATTAGTACTTGAAGTCTTTAAGGGATCGACTCGGACTCACATCTGCTATATTAAAACTGATAGGTGCACTTGCCTAATATCATGTTTTTGGCGCCGTTGCTGGGAATTTTCGATATTAAGAACATTAGTTGCTTTATTACTTTGACCATTTTGTTTTTCTTTTGTTTTCATTGTTTATTTTCATTATCTAGAGCTGCAATTGATTCTGTATTTCTTACCCTTGTAGTGCATGATACGAAGCAACCTGGAAGATTTGGCAGAACTTGATCCTGAAATTGAGAGAACTGCCCTTCAAATTTTGAGATTGCGACCTAGACAAATTGTGGCTACCATAGAAGATGAGTCAATTGTTGAGATTAAGGAAGAGGGTGAAGAGGCCAACACTCAATTCATCGAGCAAGAAGATCCACCACACATGGCTAACAATGGTAATGAAGCAAATCGGACCATGTCCAATTATTTAAGGCTTACACTTATTGGAGCTGACTCTAGTATCGCAAGGCCAACCGTTGCGGCTAATAACTTCCAAATTGCACCTAACATCATACAAATGGTGCAACAATATGTTCAGTTTGATGGTCTCCAAGATAAAGATCCTAATGCCCACATCTCTAGCTTTCTAGAGATTTGTGATACATTTAAAATCAACGGAGCCACAGATGATGCCATTCGACTGCGGCTATTTCCTTTTTCCTTGAGGGATAGAGCAAAGCAGTGGTTGAACTCTCTACTACGAAATTCAATCACAACTTGGAATGAATTGGTAGAGAAATTTGTGGAGAAGTATTTCCCACCTGCGAAGACCGCTAAACTTCGAAACGACATTTCTTGTTTTGCTCAATTGGAAGCAGAGACTCTATATGACACTTGGGAGCAGTTTAAGGACTTGCTCAGGAGGTGCCCACATCATGGCCTCCCACTATGGATGCAGATTCAGACCTTCTATAATGGTCTTGATTTATCTATGAGATAGATGATTAATACATCCGCAGGAGGTACTTTAAACACAAAGACACCTGAGTAAGCACAAAACCTGATTGAAAGAATAGCGATGAATAATTATCAGTAGGAAAGCACTAGAGCTAAGCAAAAGACTATGGGAATTATGATGTGGACTTAACCACTACTCTGGCAGCCAAGGTAGACCTATTGAGTAAGAAGATTAATGCACTCTCTGTTGGCCCTCAACAAGTACAATCGGATGTAAGTGACTTTGGTATGCAGGGGTATGGAGCACAAGAACAATTGGAACAGGTAGATTATCTAGGAAATCCACCTAAGCAACAAAATAACCCCTACAGCAACACTTATAATCCCGGATAGAGGAATCACCCCAATTTCTCATGGGGAAATTAAAACCAAGGCCAACAGAAGACTAATTTTGGCCCACCTGGATTTCAGAGACCATTCCCACCTCTTCTTCCTCAAGAAAAGAAGTCTAGTGTGGAAGAACTTATCACAAAATATATTCAAGGCAATGAGGCTCGCTTATCCAATATTGAATCATCATTGAGGAATCAAGAGGCTTCCAATCGCAACTTTGAGAACTAAATTGGTCAACTTGCGAAGCTAATCTCTGAAAGACCACAGGGAACGCTACCGGGGAATACAGAACCCAATCCAAAGGAACATGTCAAGGTAGTGACACTTTGAAGTGGGAAGGAGTTGCATGCTGAGAGGAAGGTTAACGAGGAGACTAGTAAGAGCAAGGAGGGGATGAAAGCAATAGAAGACGTAGAGTCATCAAAGGCGAAGGAATATCAACCACCTATCCCATATCCCCAAAGACTCAAGCAAGATCGCAATAACTAACAATTTAGTAAGTTCCTTGACCTCTTTAAACAACTGCATATTAACTTACCTCTCGTTGATGCCTTGTCACAGACGTCGAAGTACGCTATGTTCTTAAAAGATTTGTTATCCAATAAGAGGAAGCTTAAGGAGCTTTCTACAGTCATCTTGGGTGAAGAATGTTTAGCGATCGTGTAAAATAAGTTGCCTAAAAGCTAAAAGACCTAGGAAGTTTTACAATTCCTTGTCATACTGGTAACTTGTTAATTGACAAAGCTTTAGTTGATTTGGGTGCTAGCATCAATTTAATGCCTTATAAATTTTTTAAGAAACTAAGATTAGGGGAACCTAAGCCCACACGCATGAGCTTGCAATTAGTTGATAGATCTGTGTCGTATCCTGAGGCATTATTAAGGATGTATTAGTCTAAGTGGGTAAATTTATTTTTCCAGTTGATTTTGTGATATTGGATATGGATGAAGATTTTGAGTTGCCCCTTATCTTGGGTAAACCATTCTTAGCTACTACTAGGGCTATAATTGATGTTAGTGATGGCAAGCTCATTCTTTGAGTAAGAGATGAAGAGATCATGTTTAAAATTTCGGAGGCTATGAAAAAGTATGTCGATCAGGATGATACTTGCTACCTTTTGGATGTTACTGATACTTTTATTTCAAGTTATATGCAGGAAGTTCTTCTTAAGGATCCGTTGGAGAGTTGCTTGCAATTAGGCATGGAAGAAGCTTCAGAAGATCCTGTCAAATCTGAGGTGGTTGCCCAACTGGAGGCAAATAAACCTACCTCTATTGAGAAAGGGTTTGAAGAGTTTGAAAAGAGGAAGGAAGCACAGTTAAAAGCTTCGATTGAGGAGCCACCAGTATTGGAGTTAAAGCAATTACCTGATTACTTAGAATATGCCTTCTTAAAGAAGGACTCCAAATTACCGGTAATTATAGCATCCAATTTGGAAGAAGAACAGAGAGAAAGGTTGCTGAAAGTACTCAAGGAGCATAAGATGGCCATTGCTTGGAAAATATCCGATATTCAAGGTATCAATCCCTCCTTTTGTACTCATAAGATTTTAATGGAAGAAAACCACAAGCCGGTTGTGCAGCCCCAGAGACACTTAAATCCAAACATGAAAGAGGTAGTCAAAAAGGAAGTTATCAAACTCTTTGATGCAGGTATGATATATCCTATCTCTGATAGTTCATGGGTGAGTTTAGTGCAAGTAGTTCAAAAAAAAAAAAAGTAGGATGACAGTAGTTCCTAATGAAAAGAATGAATTAATCCCAATGAGAACGGTAACAGGTTGGCTTGTATGTATCAATTACCGAAAGTTAAATGATGTTACACGTAAGGACCATTTCCCCTTACCTTTTATTAATCAAATGATAGAACAATTAGTTAGACATATGTTTTATTGTTTTCTAGATGGCTTGTTTGGTTATTTTCGGATACCTATTGCACCGGAAGATCAAGAGAAGACTACTTTCACTTGTCCTTATGGCACCTTTGCTTACCGCAGAATGCCTTTTAGTCTTTGCAATGCACCTGCTACATTCCAGTTATGCATGTTAGCCATTTTTGATGATTTGATTGAGGACATAATCGAGGTATTTATGGATGATTTTTCAGTTTTTGGCAACTCATTTGACCTTTGTTTGAATAATTTGGACAAGGTACTTACTAGGTGTGAAGAGACCAATCTTGTCCTTAACTGGGATAAGTGCCACTTCATGGTACAAGAGGGTATTGTGCTGGGCCATAAGGTCTCATATCGAGGAATTTAGGTGGATACTGCCAAAGTGGATGCGATTGTAAGACTCCCATCTCTAACTTCGGTTAAGGCCATAAGAAGCTTTTTAGGACATGCAAGTTTTTATAGGCGATTTATTAAGGATTTCTTGAAAATTGCCTGCCCTTTAATTAAGTTATTAGAGAAGGATGTGTCTTATGTTTTCTCTCAGGAGTGTTTGAAAGCTTTTAATATCCTTAAAGAGAAACTTACCAATGCTCTAATCATGGTAGTACCTAATTGGGCACTTCCCTTTGAACTTATGTGTAATGCAAGTGATCACGCAGTCAGGGCAGTGATGGGGCAAAGGCGAGACAAGCACTTTAAACCAATTCACTATGCTAGCAAAACTCTTACTAATGCTCAGGAGAACTACATTACTACAAAAAAAGAGTTGCTAGCAGTTGTTTTTGCCTTTGATAAGTTTCTCTCTTATTTGCTTCTCTCTAAAGTGATTGTTTACACTGATCATTCTACCCTTAGGTACTTGTTAGCAAAACCAGATGCAAAGCCAAGATTGATTAGGTGGATCTTGTTGCTATAAGAGTTTGATGTAGAGATCAAAGATAAAAAAGGCGTTGAGAATTTAGCATCAGACCACTTATCTCGATTGGAGAATCCAAACTTGGAAATGCTCGAGGAGAATGAGATCAAAGATGAATTCCCTGAGGAGCGACTCTATGCCATTGCCTAGGTAAGTGATATGGAAATTCCTTGGTTCGTGGATATCGCTAATTTTTTAGCTGTAAGGATTATACCGAAGGGACTTGCACACCAGCAAAAGAAGAAATTTTTTTTTTATGTGAAACATTATTTTTGGGATGATCCTTACCTATTTAAAGTATGTACAGATCATGTTATTCGAAGGTGTGTACCACACCTCGAAGGATGGAGAATTTTGAGCCACTATCATTCAGGGCCTACAGGTGGGCATCATAATACCAATAGGACAGCTCATAAGGTCCTAGAGGTTGGATTTTATTGGCTTACCTTATTCACAGATGCCCAGAAATACGTGGAGATTTGTGATCGTTGCCAACGAGTGGGGAATATATCCCGTAGGGATGAAATGCCACAAAACCCCATCATTGAGGTTGTGGTATTTGATGTGTGGGGGATCGATTTCATGGGTCCTTTCCCGAACTTTAATGGAAATAAATATATCTTAGTAGCTATTAACTACGTCTCTAAGTGAGTGGAAGCTAAAGCCCTACCTACTAATGATGCTAGGGTAGTAAAAAAATTCTTGAAAGGCCTATTTTCTTGATTTGGCACCCCCAGGACAATTATAAGTGATAAGGGAACACACTTTTGTAATGCCCAACTCGACCAAACGTTGAAACGTTATGGCATTACACATAGAATAGCCACCTCGTACTACCCCCAAAGTAGTAGCCAAGTAGAAGTTGACAATCGCGATCTTAAGCGAATTCTTGAAAAAACCGTAGAGTATCATAAGAGAGATTGGTTAGAAAAGTTGGATGATGCTCTATGGGCATACAGAACCGCTTACAAAACACCACTAGGGACCACACCCTGCCGACTTGTATATGGCAAGGCTTGTCATTTACCGGTAAAGATTGAACATAAGGCTTATTGGGCAATTAAGAGTGCAAATGTTGATTTTGAGCGTATAGGTTCTCACAGGAAACTTCAATTAAATGAGCTCGAGGAATGGCGAGTAAATGCATATAAGAACTCCAAATTGTACAAAGGAAGGGCCAAAAAGTACCACAATCAGTGAATCAAACAAGATCGACAATTTAAAGAAGGTGATCATGTTCTTTTGTATAATTCTCGCCTTCGTTTATTCCTAGGTAAGTTGAAATTTAGGTGGTTTGGACCATTTACAACTACACAAGTTTTCTTGTATGGGACTGTTGAAGTTACATACCTAGAGAAAGACACCTTTAAGGTAAATGGGCAATGATTGAAGTTATACTTGAGTGGAAACTTGGAGCATGTTGGACGAGAGGAGTTTTATCTCCACCCGACAGAACTATCATGAGAAGATGTATCTCGTCGAGCTATCGAGGTTAAATATAGCACTTCTTGGGAGGCAACCCATATCTAACTTTGCATACACTTTAGTTCTTTAAGTTCATTCCATTTTATTTTTCTTTTATCTAACTTTGCTTTGCTTCTTTTATTTGTTTCAATTTTAGTCATAGGCTTTTCCCTTTTAGTTTCACAATTTTTTTCTCTCTTTAGTTTTCGTTGTCTTATTTTTTCTAATTTAAATACTTTTATTTTTTTTAGTTTCTTGTATTTTTAAATTCAGGAATTTAAGTAAAAAAAAAGAGAGCACAGAAAGTTACACGGGCATGAGACATGGTCGTATCCCAGCCTGTGTCCATCCAGACCCCTTCAATGAACTAACACCCACAGAAAGTTACACGGGCATAGGACACAGTTGTGTCCCAGCCCATGTCCGCCCAGCCATATACTGCGTAAACAGAAAGTTACATGGGCGTAGGACACGATTGTGTCCCAACCCGTATGCGCTTAGTATTCTCGACTGCAAACAGAAAGTTATACGGGTATAGGATACGGTTATGTCTCAGCCCGTGTGCGCCCAGTATTCCCGACCGCCAACAGAAAGTTAAACGGGCGTGGGACATGGTCGTATCCCAGCCCATGTGCGTCCAGAATTCACGATTAAACAAAGGAAGTTACACGAGTGTGGGACACGGTTGTGTCCTAGCTCGTGTTCGCCCAAGTAAGGCACTGCACATAAAGAGTTACACGAGCATGGGACACGGTCGTGTCCCAGCCCGTGTCTGCCCAGCACCCACATGACTCAGCATACGACCTGCACAATTTATTAAAACACACATACATACTCTCTCAAACACTTACAAACCAACACATATCCATTTCATATTCTCTCTTCTCTCCATCTTCTCTTTACGATTCCTGACATCACGATTCTTGATCCAAGTAAGTTCTCCTCATTGTTTATGCTTTATCTTCCTCATTGTTTAGGCAGGTTTAGTTACTTGACATTTAGGACTTTTGGGAATTGGTACATGCATTTAGTCTGACAGTTTATTTTGTTTTTGTTCTTTCATGTTCGACATGCATAACTGCCTTGTGTTGCTCGATTTTAATGTCTTTATGATGCCTCTTCTGGTTAGATATTCCTTATGATCTCTCAAATCCGAATTTTGTTTGTCAATTTGATAATCATTATTCAATCATGCTAGTTAGGGTTAGTATTGTGAGAGTAATTCTGGGTCATTTAGCGTCTTTGATGTGTTGGGACGCTTGCGTTTTAAGCTGATTGTAATGTAGTGGGTCTATTGTAGAATTAGTTGAATGCATTTGCAAGCTATTTTTTTTACACCAACTAGTTTTTCGGATGCACTCTACATGTTTGTTTAAATGTCCTAATGAGAATTCTTTCAATACGCTTCACTGTTAATCCTTTCTCCCTCTTTCTTCGTTTGAACTACGTGTAGCAAGGCTGCGCGTTTTTGATTTGGTTTGTTGTTTCTTTTCAGGTATTTAATGGCAAATCGCGCAAAGCTTATCGTTCGACGGAAATCCAAATATGCAGCATCCTCTTCATCACAAGAAGGTGCAATTGTTAAACCATTAGCCACTCTCCCTCCGATGGAGCACCCAATGCTTCAATTCAAGGAAGACTACTAGTCGCAATGCTATAGTTTACTTAAGAATAAGCCTTTCAGCGACACCCTTCGTCTGGATTGGGATGTTCTCGCTCAATTGGAGCTCACAACAGAAATGAAGGAGCTCTTGGACAGAACCATTTGGAAGCGATTTTTATCTCTTGAAGCTCCAGTTTATAAAGAGCTGAACTTGGAGTTTTTATGTACATACAAACTCGATAAAGAGAGTGCTACTGGCATTGGCCCCAAACGCAAACTCCATTTCACTTTGAGTGGCTACCCTTTCCACATGCCAATTGCTTAATTGGGCAGATATCTTGGTCTTTATGAAGATAAATATACACGGACAAAAGAGTTCCAACGTCTTTCATGTCATTTTCCACATGGAGTAACACCAAGGACGTTTTGGAATGAAATTACTATTGGTGATGCGTATGACCCAGTAAAGAGCAAGGCTTCTCAATTGGTCAAGCCTGAATATCGGGTTCTTCATTGGCTCTTTGCGCATACATTGACTAGCAGAGGCCTTAGCACTAATGTGGTTTCCAACAAGGATTGCCTCTATTTGTACAATGTGATTCATAAACATCCCATCAATCTCGCCATTAAGCTAGCTGAACTTTTTAGCCACCAAGCTACCACTACACGGAAGAAAGGGCATATTTATTATGGCCCCTACATCACCTTACTTATGCAGGCCATGCGGACTAAGGTTGTCATTTGGCCCTCACTTACTTTAGTCAATCAAGTCACTCCTATGCGACTTAATTCATTCTGACTCATGAACCTTTTCCCAACAAGACGTCAAGGTCGACACTCATGTAACACATCTCAAGGCCAGACGTCTTCAGCCAACTTTGAAGAAAAATTTGATATGTTGATGTTTGAGGTTCGTTATATCAGAGAAAGTGTGGATAAACTTCATATCCGCTAAGACAAAATGGAAAAATTTCTCAAGATGAAAGAGTCGGATGCACGTGATGAGGATAGTGAGAGTGAAGAAGAGGATGACGAGGGTGGTGACGAAGAGGCAGTTGAAGGTAGTGAAGAGGATGTTGAGGGCAGTGACGAAGACGATGATGCAACCATGGCGGAGGCACCATCTGATGAGGATGATAAAGAGATAGATTCTAATCCCTCTTCTTAATTCATGTTTTTTTTGTGTTGTTTTTCGTTGGCCAAGGCATGTGAAATCAAACATATAATGATAATGCTTCCTCGTTTTGAACTTCTTCACCTTATTTTCGACTGGTAAGGAAGTATTAGTTTCTTTTTCATTACATATATTTTCTTTTTCCCTATGCTGATTTTTTTTGTTTCATTTCTTGCTGCTATGCTTTCTTAGTAGTACATTGAGGACAATGTACGTTTTTAAGTGTGGGGAAGGGATATATATGAATTTGTTACTATTTAGGATACCAATTATTTACATTTGACTCAATTAATTTTTAAGTTAACTTACAATAGGTGATTAACAAGTGTTGAGCCAAATTAACTGTGTCATTTTGATCATTATTGATCTTATTATACTTTACTAGAATTGATTAGTCAAATCTGTAGAAGGCAAAGTTACAAGTTATTTAGCTTAGAACTTTAAGACTTGAAATTGGAGCAACATCACTAGTTGAGAGTTAGTTATGGTTCTTTTTAAATTTACTTTTATGTATACCTTTCTCTTAGAAATATTTAGAGTCCTATAATTTTTAGCAAACAAACAAATGGAATTCTTCTTTTAAGAAACCCCTGAAAAATCACAATAATTGGAGGTCAAAAGTAATAACAAGTATATAAATAGAAAAAATTGGTAAGGATTCGTCTTGGTCCGTTAGAAGAGTGAGATTGAGTCCTAATGCCAATTCTAATGAAAAAAAATTGATATGGATCGGCCTTAGTCCGTCAGAAGAGTAAGGTTCTTTCCTGCTATCAATATAAGGAATAAGTTGGTATGGATCAGCCTTAGTCCATCAGAAGAGCGAGATTCTTTTCCTCTACTAACATAATTGTGCTTAAATAAGGTAAATTTAAAAGACCTCCCAATAAAAGCATGAACTAGGTGGATGATCAGAAGATGAGTGGACGTAAAATGTGTTTGTTTTAAATTATGGCGCTTAGTGAGATGGAAGAGAGAATTGTATACACTTTAGTCAAATGGACAAAATTTTTATGACTCTTTCCCGGTTGGCGAGATGTTAAATCCAATTTTTAGTTTAAGAATCCTTGGTTAAATGACTTGGGTAAACTTTAACTTTCATAAATTAACTAGTGAACTCTAGTATTAAGTATTGTTGGAGCATTCAAATATGGTCAGGTGAAATTATGACATTGTTAAGGGTAAAATTGGTTAACTTTATTATTGTAAGTTAGTTGAGAATGATTTTTCTTACTTTTCTACTGGTTAAGTGTATTCATTCACCAGTTTCCTAATTAGTGATAAATTTTGTTTAGCGTTTCTTGTCCTAGAAATTTTGTTTTGATTTATTTGCTTGAAGACAAGTAAATGCTCAGGTGTGGGGAAGTTTGATAACTTTGATTTTAAATATATTTCACATGGTGATTTTATAGTATTTCCCTTACATCTTTGGTTTTCTTTAAAGAAATTGATACTTAATTGAGTAAAATTTTGATTTCAAGGTTTGAACGTGCTCTTGGATTAAAAAGGAATCAAGTTTTACTCAATTTGGAGTTCAAATGAATAAGTTATGAAGTTTTGAAGTTACACAATCTGGGACACAGTCGTATTCCCAAGCTGTATCCATTCAGGAAAATTTGCCAAGGTTAGAAAGTTACACAACCTGGGGACACGACTGTGTCCCAAGTCGTGTCTGATGATGAAAACAAAAATCTTACAATACATTATAAAAGGACATACTAAGGTTTCACAAAAGAGATGGGACACTCAAGAAGCAGAGAGACACTCGAGAAGTAGAGAGACTTGAGGAGAAGGAGAAGAAAAAGGTGAAAGCAATACCCAACTTCAAGATTGGAGAGATTTTTCATCAACTAAAGGGGTTTTTCATGTTTTATTTCATGCTTTTGTTGGAACTCGTTATTAGTTTTATTATGATAGCTTAAAATTCTTGTATTTAGGATTATGGAACCTAAGGTTTCATATGACTCTTGGGTTGATTTATAATTTTCAATAAAGTTTCTATCTTTTCTTGATTCAATTATGTTGTTTAATTGTTAATTGATATTTCTAGAGTATCAATCTATGATATTATGCATGATGATTGAGAAATTACATGTGTAACAAGATCGTGTCATAATTGGAGAGAATTACATGTGTACTTAGAGATAAGACACATGTTTCTTCCGGAAAGTTGTTCGTTTGTGTGAGAATTCATTATACATTAATGCGATTCTAAATTATATTACTAAGTGAAGAGATTCCGGTAAATAATTTAGGATTAGGGTTAATATGCTTGAGAAAGGTATTAACTTTAATTGTGAATCCCTCCGGTCAAGAATAATAGAAATTGAATTGAATATATTTTAAGTGGTCACATGTTAAACACTAGGGGAAATAATTTCTAAATACGTTGTTACCTTCTTGAAGTCGTTCTTAGTTTTATTGCTTTCTAAATTGCTTAATCAAGTCTCATAATTAGGTTAGTTTGTTAATTTTAGTATTTTTAATTCATTCAACTCATCATAATTTTCCGGTTAAATAATAGAGCTAAGGTTAATGTTAATACTCGAAGTCGCTGAAGGATCGACTCGGACTCACATCCGCTATATTAAAACTGATAGGTGCACTTGCCTAATATCAAGATAGCTTGTTCTATCTCAAGTGTGGGAATCATTCTCAGCTAAGGTGTATCCAGACCAAGTCTCTTAGGTGGAAGGATACAATTCAGCAGCCTTAGCAACCAATTTCATATTGTTTCTAATTGAATTTCGTGATCTTCTTGGTTACAAACTTGTATAGTTCATATAGTTCTTAGGCTCGGTCAACTCCGAATTGACTCTCTTCAATAGCTATTGGAGCGTCGAAAATATCTAGGAGAATAGTAGGGTTAAGGCCATAGATGACCTCGAACGGAGTCTTCCCAATAATGCTATGGATAATTTGGTTATATGCGAACTCCACAATTGGTAGGCATAGATCCCAATCCCTTAAGTTCTTTCCCATGACAGCTCTGAGTAGATTGCCTAGCATCTTGTTTACTACTTCAGTTTAGCTATCAGTTTGAGAGTGCCTATAAGAGTTGAATACAAGTTTAGTTCTAAGTCTTATCCAAAGAGTTTTCTAAAAATAGCTTAAAAATTTTGTGTCCTGGTTTAAGACAATAGTCTTTTGTACCCTATGTAGTTAAAAAACCTCCTAAAAAACAAATCAGCAATATATAAAGTATTGTTAGTTCAATGGTACAGGATGAAGTGCACTATCTTGCTGAAGCGGTCCACTACAACAAAGATAGAATCTTTTTCTCTAGATGTCTAGGGCAACCCTAGGACAAAGTCCATGTTGAGGTCAGCCCAAGGTAAAGTTAATGTTGGCAACGACATGTATTTTCCATAGGGTTCTTTATTCCTCTTAGCTCGCTTGTACACTTTATAACTACTAACTATCTTATGGACATCCTTAGCTAAATCTGACCAGTAAATGTTCTCCTTCAATAGATTGGCTGTCTTGGTCTCCCCAAAGTGACCTGGTAATTCGCCATTGTGAACTTCTTTGATCAATAGCTTATACGTGGAATAGTTCGGTATGTACAACCTTCAGTCCTTGAATAGATAACCTTCCTTAAGATAATATCCCTTAACAGCAATTCCATCCCTACATTGTTTTAGGACAGGACCGAAATGAGGATCATAAGCGTACTGCTTAGTAATGAGTAAGAATCCTAATAATTTTGTCTACAATGTGGTCACTGAGGTTTACTGTCATGATAGAGTATCAACAACCACATTTGCGCTTCTATTCATGTACCAAATGATGTACGAGAAACCTTCCATAAACTCTAATCACTTAGCTTGTTTTTCGAAAGTTTGATCTGACTCCCTAAATGCTTCAAAGACTCATGGTCTATGTAAATAACAAACTCTTGTAGCAACAAATAGTGTTGCCAAAAAGTAAGGACTTGGTAAAGAGAGTGCAATTCTTTTTTGTACACAAAATAGTTTAGGGTAGGACCACTAAGCTTTTCGCTATAGTGGGTGACGGGTTGTCGCTCCTGCATAAGGACAACGTCAGTTTCCACTCTCGATGCGTTACACTCTAATTTAAAGGGTTTGTCAAAATTTGGTAGTGTAAGGATAGGCGCCGAGGTAAGCTTCTCCTTGATCTCTCCAAAGCTTTGCTTAGCTCAATTATTCTACCTGAACCCTTCATTCTTCTTTGTCAACTCGATCATGGGTATAGCTATGGTATTGAAGTTTTTCATAAATCGCCTATAGAAAGAAGCTAGGCCATGAAAGCTTCAAATCTCAATGATATTCTTTAGCGTTAGCCACTTAAGAATAGCTCATATCTTCTCCTCATCTACCTAGAGTTCTTCCCCTGACACCACAAACCTTAGAAAGATCACCTCCTTCTAGCAAAATGTACATTTCTTCACATTTCCATTCAACTTCTTAGTTCGTAAAATGTCAAATACTTCGCAAAGATGTTGAACATGGTCATCCAAGTTAGCACTGTATACCAATATGTCATCAAAGCATACAACCATGCATTTTCTAATTAAAGGGTACATTACATGGTCCAACTTCTTAGTTTGTAAAATGTCAAATACTTTGCGAAGATGTTGAATATAGTCATCCAAGTCAACACTGTATACCAGTATGTCATCAAAGCATACAACCACACATTTTCTAATTAAAGGGTACATTATATGGTTTATTAACCTCATGAATATGCTTAGTGCATTAGTAAGTTCGAACGTATAACAAAAAATTCATAGATTCCATGCCTAGTCTTAAAGGCAGTTTTCCATTCATCGTCTGGCTTCATGTGAATTTGGTGGTAACCACTTCGCAAATCAATCTTTGAAAATATCTTAGCATCATGAAGCTCATTTAACATATCATTGAGTATTGGCATTGGGTATTTATACTTGACAGTAATTTGGTTAATTGCTTGGCTATTGATGTACATGTGCCTTGAACCATCTTTCTTAGGGACAGGCAGAGCTTGTACAGCATAAGGGCTCATGCTCTTTCTTACATATCCTCGCTCTATGAATTCGTCTGCCTATCTTTTCAGCTTAGTAGCCTACTTAAGGTTCATTCTGTATGTAAGTCGGTTTAGTAAGGTGGCACTTAGCTGCAAGTCAATATAGTACCTAATGCCTCGAACTAAAGGCAGTTCTTCAAGGAATAGATTGGAAAACTCATTTAGCAAATTTTGATTTTCATCAAGTATATCCTCTAAATCTCTCATTTCCAACAATCTTTTGATTAATAGGATCATAGATTCTTCAGCCTTTTTAGCAGCTCGGAGCTCTCTTTGGCTCATCACTAAGGCATTCTTTTGATTAGCTCAAGTGAGATGATTGTAGGTTTCATTTACTTAGGATAGGGTCAAAAGTTGCAACATTATCTTCTTTTCATCCTTAACAAATGCATAAGTATTCTTATACCCATCTCGAGTAACATGTCGGTCGAACAACTAAGGTTGTCTAAGCAGCATATGTAAAACTCTCATAAGGATGACATTGCACACTACTTCATCCCTATATACACTCCCAACATTGAACGATATTGTCACTTATTTAGTCACGTATAAAGTACCCTTATCATGAAGTCAATGCAGCTTATAAGGTTGAGGATGTTTTGAGGTCGATAGACTCAACCTCTGCATAAAGGACTATGTAATGACATTAGTACAACTTACCTCATCTACAATGATGGTGTATAATTGGCCTTTGATAGTACACTTGGTATGGAACATATTCTCCCTCTAGTCCTCCTCAGAGTTCGATAAGGAACTCAATACTTATCTCAAGACTAAGGTCATTGCTTCTCCTTGATTGGCATAGACACGGGTTTCCTCTTTCTCTTTGACTTCGAGTTTTCCAACATTTTCTTTCTCAAGCTCGCTTTCGTCGGTATTGTCCACTACATCTCCTTAGAGCAATATAACGTGTCGGTTTGGACACTTAGCAGCCATATGTCCGTAGCCCAAGTATTTAAAGCATTTCACCTCGTTGGTCTTTAATTCAAAGATCTTCCCTTTCTTATATATCCTTGGGGTTAGCCTAACCTCAACTTGGCCTGTCTGATCAACTCGACCCTATTGGCTTACTCGGCTATCATCAGATCGGTCATTTCTATCCTCAACCCTGTATGGCCTCCTTGGCTTTGCTTGAATAGGTTGGTAAGAAACTAAGGGTCGGGAGAATATTGGCTCAGGTTGGATTAGAGCACTTCTCCTCTTTTTTTCGACCTTTTATGCCATCTTTATCACCTCTTCCAAGGTAAAAAACCTCTATACCTCCACAATATGGTAAATTTCATATTGGAGTCCAGAGTTGAACCTCGATATGGTAAGAGCCTTAAGTTCTTTTATGTTAACTCAGATCATAAGTATTTGAAACTCTTTGACATAGTCATCAACAGATCGGCTTTCTTGGCAAAACTCTTGCAACTTTGTAAACGTATATTATAGGTAGGTCTCGAGTACAAATTTATCTCTTAACAACTTTTTTATCTCATCTTAGGTTTTAATACCTCATCTTTCATCTCTTGTTCTAGCTGCATTCAGATTTTTTCACTACATAGAGACATACCTAGTAAACTCCAGTGTAGGAAGTAGGATCTTGATAGGATCTATATATCCATAACATTTAAATACTTTCTCGACCTTTTCTTCCCACTCCAAGTATTCCTTTGCATCTCTACTTCCACTGAAGGGCGAGATTTGAACCTTGACATTATCTAACTTTTAAGGGACTTGGTGTCTTTGTCCTTACGCTTGGTAATAGTCAACTCCTTGTTCTTCCTCCCCAAATTTCAACATCTAGCTCCTCATTATTTTTCTCAATCTCCTCTAACTTTAGTTTTCATCTAACAGCTCAGTCTACTACTCTTTTAGCTCGCTGCAATCAAACTGGACAATTGATTCAATTACTTTGGCCATGGTGTCTCTTAGGGACATTTTCTTGTGGGTTATGGTGTTGCTATGACCAAACACGGATGCTTCATATTCATCCGCATGCAAGGAAGCAATTGCACGAGGAGTTGTAAGGGATTGTGAAGGAAGATAGGTGGTAGGTTTTATGCCCAAACTTTGGGAAACTGATATATTGAGTGCAGAATTGTGGGGTTTATTCAGTGGAGTATCAATAGGCCTTAAAATAGGGATAAAAGAAATTGAAGTCCAAATGGACTCGCAGGTAGCAGTAAACTTACTAAATTCTGCGAATTCAAAGTCTTACTTTCTTTCCAATGCGTTGTTAAATTGCAGGACTTATGTAAGGAATTCTATCGCATTCGCCAAATTTTTGAGCCACACGAGGCTAATATGGTAGCAGGTTGTTTAAACTTGGAAAGATAGCAACAAAGAAATGAAGTGGTTATGTTCGTCCCACCGAAGGAAGTCGAACAGTTTTTGCCTCAAGATATGATGCCTTTTGCAGCAATTAGGAATATTAAACGATGTAATGGAAGAAACAATCTAACTTCTGTTGTGAATAGGGAAAGACGCCCATGATGAATATGGTGTTATACTCTTTAATGTTGTGGTACTTTTGATAATATAATTAAATAAAATTATTTGCCACAGAAAAAACTTTTATATTTGAAATAACTCAATTTTAGATACCATCGATAATATTTCTTGCCCGTTTACATATTATGTTCCCTCTTTCCTTTTTTTTTTTTTCCCTTTTCTTGGTCTAGATAACAATTTGGCATCAATTATTTATGAGTTTGAATCCTGTAAAATTACTTCCCTAAAATTTTCCTAAAACTATTACCTTAAAATGAAAGAATGTGTCATCAATCTTTTATACTAAAAAAAAAAAAATATGACATAATGATGGCATCAAATGGTACTTTAAAATCCGAAATATTTTTTCTTTAAGGTTTAAAGATTTGATTTTGTATTCCATGTAACAAAGTGAGCTTGTTCGTCTTTTGTTTCTACTAATGTGGTTCTTTGAATCGATGGATTTTGATGCTTTCTTGTTTACATGCAGGCTAATCAAAGAGAAAATGACACTTTTGCTTCTTTAGGTTACTGTTTGATTTGCAGAATTAGAGAAAGGATAAATGCACAATGTAATATAAGAAAAATAGGATAGTACAACTATTATGTTTGGTGTGTATAGTTGAATATGATTTATTGTAATTGAAAATTTTGAAAAGAAAATTTGAAAAATTTATTATTTGTAATATCAATTACAATAAAGATCAATATTGTAATTTGGAAACTTATTGTATGGTTATTTTAGAAATTTTAAAGATACATTTCTTTTACATTATGTAAAATATATTTTTGATACAATCAAATATATACTTCAAACTTTTTAACTTTTATCCATCCATTGGACTGACTATACTAATCACTAACTTCCATCCATGCATAGAAGAAATTCTAAGATAGATCACTTGTCATTGAATTTAATAGCTAACATTGGACTATAAAATTGCACTTTCTCCGCTTCACAAATTCACTCAAATTTTCATTAATCTATAAAACCTAATTTGAATTCTGCTCCTAATTTGACCTTAATAGATCTACTAGAGGTAATTAGATCAATTAAAGATTATATTTCTAACCACCATTGATGGGTTATTATTGACATGTCTTCTAAATTGCAAACTATGTGAATTTGATGATTATTCATTCTCCAAAATTGAATTAGATCAAGGAAACAAGATAATATGCAAGATAAAAAATAATAGCTTTGGTACCATGTGAATTTTTTAGGTTTTGCTAATAAAATGATGTTAAAGATTAGGAATTCATGGAAGCTCTCCCGAACCTGTTTATAGAGAACATTAAGAGTGCAATTTTAGAATGAAATGTGAATTTTCGTATTATATCTATAATACATGAGTCTATTTATATACACTATTGCTAATTATAATTAACTAGTCCACTAAGTTTTTAACCAACTCCAATAATAACATCTCTACATAGAAAATAAATAAAATAAGTAATTTTCATAGATTGCTCGCTTGATGTGGATCATTTAAATTATTTTTTTAAAGTTTTTTTAAAATTATCTTCTTAAGATACATATATATTTAATCAATAATTGATATAATAGAAAAAATAATAATATAATGATGTTATTTTATATTTTAAAAATTGATATAATCTTAATTATTGAATTTATAATTTTATTTAAAATATTTTAAAGGATGCATTTCTTTTGCCTATATTTATTATAGTAGATTGAGGTTGTAATCCACTGAAGTCATTTTCACTTGGAAAGCGTGGATATTAACAGTGAGTTTTGCTTATAATTAATTCTCTCCGCCAATGTCTCTTTTCGACGTGGACTAACTGCAAGTTCCTAAATAATTTCGCCAACATATCACATGTTGAATTTATGGGAGTGCGTAATGGTCAAACTGGTCATACCAGTGACGACATCCTACTAAGTTAGCCCTGACTTCAGCAAAGTGTGGGTCCCACCTTGGAAGTTTTAACTGTACGCCGTATATATATATATATATATATATATATATATATATATATATTGTCTGCTTTCCAAGTTCCATTCTCAATATTTGTACCTTCATCTCCTTATTTTCACTCACATATTTCATTACACAAATTTTCGCCAGCGGTCGAGTTGGTCAACAATCAACATATTTCCGTTCTCCCTTTTTTTCCCTGAGCAAATTAATATAGCTTGAGGACTCAAAAAAATTAATTAACATTTTACGAATATTCTTTAAGAAATGAAAAAGTAAGATTTTTTTTTTCTTTTATATTTATTTGCTTTTCTATAGAGTTTATTATTTATATTGAAGACCGTGGAAACTTTTATTTTCAATTATCAATCAAAGATACTCGTTAGTAGTACACGGTTATAAATATATATATATATATATATATATTGATTTATAAAATGTTCAGAAGAGTTTGTTATCTTATATTTGTATTTTTAAGGGTAGAAAGTTATTTAGGTACTTAGATCAAATAAAAGAAAAGATGGTGAAGAGAAACGGCAGAGAGAAATTAGTTAGAGTAGCTATATATATGCGTATATCCACTCCTCCTTGATTATAAGGGGAAAAAAAAACTATATTTTTTAAAAGGACATATGTTTGATTAATTTACTTAATTCTCTTTTACTATTTTTAGCACCTTTGGCATGGATACAATTGTCCGCTATTATATGTTTCTCACATTCAACAAATCTTATATGTTTTGTTCAAAAAAAATAAAACTTATATGTGAATAGGGGTGGTCGGTGCTTCCTAGATATATAAATAATGGAACCGGTTTTCCCTAAAATGTAACCCTCAAGTCCAGAATTCCATAAGACCAAAAGCAAAATGATCTTTAGAGTTGAAAATCCCTTCGGTCAGGAATATTTCATTGACCAGTGATTCAACACATCCTTCGATTTCTCAAACATCAGGTCACATTCACATTGAGAACCCTGTTGCATCTCAGATCCATTCTCATTAGGATTAACAACTACCTAGACCTGGGCATGGGATCCTGACTCGTCCCAAACAGCTTCAGATTCCATTTTTGGTCCAGGTCATCATGGTTCCAGAACTCGTGAATCGTCTCGCCTAATTATTTTTCTTTTTCTTTGCTTTTATTCCTCCACTGCTCATCATCTAGTTTTAACAGTGTTGATCCGTAGTTCCGCTTAGCTCGACTGTCAGACAAATTACAATTGCATATATTCCCTTTTGGTATTGAAACTTTAATGTAAAAGAATACAAAAGTTATTTATTTATTTGTTGGCATATATATGTATATGATAATACAGCCACGGTTATAATATATAACGATATTGCAAGTAAATAAAATAGTACTATTATTCACATACAAAATAATTAGTAACATAACAAATAACTAAAATATAGAGGTTGTTTTGTTGTTGTTAATTTTAATAGTCTCCACTTACTAGAAAGATTATAAGTAGTCTTATAACTCTTAATCACCATTATTGTGCTATTTTCCTATAAATCTCAAGTTATTAAAACAGTTTATTGGAGTTAAGCCGATAAAAAGAGTCAAGAATTGAAAGGGATAAACAAGACAATTACTTTGATGCAACACTAATTTCAAAACTAGCGCCTTAAAATAGAACACACAAAATTATGTTTTATTTATGAAAATTATTTATAGTTAAGTAACTTTTCTAAACTGTTTTGTTATCTTTTCTAATAAAACTACTTGTATCGGTTACATGGAAGTATTTGTTATCTTTATCTTTCATATATTTTATTTTACTCTCTAATCCACTTCATGCCTTCCACTTTCTCAAATTTTGGTGTCAATCATGTATTTCTTGACTGATGCAATGGATTAGGAAGCAAAATAAGATATATGGGAAATAGGACCGTCAACCACTTCCATGCATTTGATTTAATGATGTGCAAAAAAAGAGATGATAGCACTATTTGGACACAAACTATAAATATTTTCTATATATTCGACTATAAGTTTACACGCTACCATAGATTGGAGAAAGTCAAATTAATGTTTCATCATAGTAGTTTCTTTTTTTTTTATTATTATTATTATTATTTCTTTTCAATTCTTGACTTTGTTGATTAGCTTACTCCAATCATCTACATTAATAATTCCTGATTTTTCGAAAAACAATACAAGAAGTGCCACTAAAAGATATATTAATGCATGGATGCTATATTTATACGTGCGTGTTTGCGTGTCTGTGTTTCTGTTGGTGCAAAATGGGTGTGTATGCCTACATTTATAGTAAATATGAGGAATGTGTGTATATGAGCATCTGTATTCGTGTGTATATTTGAGTTGCTCGTGTACTTATGTGTGTGTTTATAGATTGTGTATGTCGTTTGATTGCTCCATGTGAATGAATCGAATAATGAGCGGTAGGCGCTATCAGCTTTTGGTTTGTCTGGTTTTGTTATATCATTGAAAGATTTTGTTGATGGAACCGGGTATGTGACCCGGGCTGAGACCCAACATATGGAGTTGGTTCCTATTATCCAAACCGCACGAACCGGTCCTAAAGTGGTTCGCAATGAAGAACTAGCCTGTGCCAACCTATACCACAATCCAACAATGAATTTTGTAGACTAGAAATGGCAAGATTCATTTATAAACGGTCCTTATATCAGATCAATAATTCCACCGAAGAACTCTCTATTCCTTGGTCTCATACAGTCTACGAGTACTAACTTTAAGTCCATATTCTAATTTTCATTGCACTTTTGTGTCTTCATTTGCGGAAAATTCAATTGTTGTTAATTTTATATTCATTTTAGTTCAATACCATTTTAGTTGTGTTTAGTGTCTGTACTTTAGATATAGTTACATATTAGTGTCAAGCAATGCATCTTAAAAAAAAACAAGTTCATAATTATTTTTCAGAAATTAAAAGAAAATTATTTTTCTAAAAAAAAATAATTATGCATAACTTTTGCATGTGATGTTTGGTTTTAACAAAATTGAAGAGCTTGTGTGTACTTGTATTTGAAAATAAAATATAATATGTATCATGAGACCTCCTTCAAACTATAATACATATCCATACACAATACTATTTTGTTATATATACGATTATTATAACTGGGTATTGATTTTTCAAATTTTACAATTCCATAACTTGTAGACCACCTATCATATGGCTGCAAATTTATAGTCATTGGAAAGCTCATGTTATAGAATTACCTATAGACTTTTAAGTGACTCAAATGTCCACACTTGAAAATAGCCCCTTTTTTAGGTAGAGTGGTTCCACTCTTTTTTTTTTTTTTTTTTTTAATTTAGAAAATTAACACAAGCAGGTTAAGATTTTGAAACTTAAAAACTTGCTTACTTATATGAACTTATATATATTTATTTCAATTACCTTTACATCTTGTAATGGTGTTTTAAATTTTTTAGTTTTCTGTAAAATTTCGCAGTTTTTCATTATTTGTAAATTTCTATACCTTGAACATGAATATAAAGTTGAACAATTATGATGAATACAAATTCTGTAATTCAAACATACACATATGTCTCGAAAATTACAAAATTTTATAGACATTTACCGCTTATATGGACTATAACGAAAAAAATAAAAAAGAGTTAAAAGAAAAAACGAAAAAGGAGAATACCTAATAAAGAATTGCATTATAAGAAAAACTTACAGGAAATTTTAAGAAATTCTCTAACTTTGTTATAATGATTTTATTGTACTGTCTTTATTTCTTTCTTTCCTTTTCTTTTTTGTTAACAATCCTTTATCGCTTTAAAACCTTCCTTTATTTTTTATTAACAATGTGCATATCTTATAATTGTCTTCTAAGTTTTGTAATTTTGATAATATCTTGTGCCAACTTTCATGAATGCAATAAATATAAAAAAAAAAAAGGGTGATTTTATAGTGTGTAATTTTGTGTCAAATTGGCAATTTTTAGATATCTCATAATGTTGCTTCAATGGCTATAAATTTATCGTCATTCAATATTCAATTTGCAAATTATGGAATTGTAAAGTTTAAAAAATTAGTACTCAAACGTTATCGTAGATATACTAAAATATTATATTATTTGGTGGATGCTCGAAAGTTATGACAATTTTAAACTTTTACCTAGATTTTATGTTTCACGAGCTTTCAAAAATGTAAAGGTTGCTGATATACACAATTGAAATTTCTAAAACAAAACTAATATTCGTTTAACTTTTAAAAAAAATTACTAACTTTGAAGAAAAAAAGCTTTTTACAAAATTAATTAGTGTAAAGAGACCAAAATACAATCAGTTTTAAAATGTAAATATGGAAATGCAACAAAAACTAAAAGATAAATATTAATAGGATTTCTATACCATCTCGTTATTGTTTTTATGGAATTTATTAATATTTTGTTAAATTTGGACTATTTAATTAATTGTGAATTCAATGATACAAATTTTAAATAATATAACAAATGTGATAAGGAGGATGAAACCAATCCCTTTAATACGGGGGATATGTCCGTGGAAACTCGCGTATTGAATTTGCAATGGCCATTAACTCTCGGTACCTCAATCGCACTTTGAAATACGCAAACTAATTGCGTGGAGCTTTTCGTTTAATGAGTTGAGCAAAAGCAATCGGACAATGGAATCCTATTCTTTGGTTGACCAAAGGATCGGAGGGATGTTCTGTTCTTGGTAAGACTAGTTAGTTAATTCTTTGTATGTATGCGAATCACTTGTTTGTAATTCAAAGAGTCCCCCCAGTTCACATTGTTAATATCAATAAATAAATCATTTTGTTAGAAACTTGTAATTATTTATATTATTTGGCTGTTATAATAGTTATTTAACTGTTTAAAGAAGTGTAGATTTGAAAAGAATGCCTATGTCTTAGGGAAATTCGTAGGAACCATCCCTGAGAAAAAAAAAAATTGCCATATGAGATGCATATTAGTTAAGATATAATCACTATATATTTTACGGTAAAAATTATTATAGTTTAGTAGTATAAGCACTAGTGTCTCAATTTAAATTTTCTTTTCTCAAACTGTAAAATGCAATGTTACTAAAAAAGAAAAAAGCTATATTTGTTGTGGATATGTCTCACACATATAAATATATATACATAGCTATACATTGTAATTTATTATATTATATGATCACGTGCAATTATCAGCTCTGAGTTTGTTTGATTTTTTCCTTTGCTCTTGTTTCAAAGTTTATATTTCTGAAGATGTTGGTATATATTTTAATTCCGCGACAAAAAACGTAAGATTGAAACAGGGAATAGCGTAATGTTAATTGCGTCAGCCACGTGTTAAATCTAAGCCTGGTGATAAATTAACGTTTTCCATAATAAATAACTTCAGATTTGACCAATTATACAATTCACAGGTCTTCGAATCAATTGTTCAGGAATTTATAATATTTGATAAAATGAACTGGTACGAGAGTTGTTTCTTAAAGTTTGATATCCAAAAACTATAAATGTCCTGTATATTCCTCGTAGCTTTTCTTTTCAAAATTTATTACTATAAGTGCATTATTTATCCTATAAGCTCTTAAATATCATTTTATAGAGCTTTCCAACGGTCCTGTTTCATGTAACCCCCCAATAAGCTCTGTAACTTTTGCATAAGATATGGCAACAATCCTCTGAGTTTCGTAATTAAAATCTCTAATCAATTAATTTTTTTCCCGTGACAACAATTTATTTTTTGTGATTCTTTTGTTTTCTGCAAGTGTGATCTATCTTTTTTCAAATGTCCATGCAGTTCATGAATATCTTCTAAGTTTTCAAACTTTCCACTATTTCAAATTTTATAGTCTTCCTTAATCTACATGTCATCTTTAGGATCTTACCAATAAAGTATAATGAATTTAGGCTTTATGTTTGTGCAATGAACCAGCAAAGCAATGTACTATGAGGAGTGCTAAGGTGTTATCTAGCATAACCACTCCAATACTTAAGTTATTACTTTGTGTGTAAGAAGGGAATAAGAACACTACAATACTCAAATGTAGGTAAAGTGCACAAAGAGTCTAAGTAGTTTATCATTAGCTTGCTGATTGGTACTTATAGAGAAGGGTGACTAGAAGTTAGAAGACCTAAAGTGGCACTTTAACACATCCACATGTCATAGACAGTGGGATTGTGCGGCCCAGATTTGTTGGCTAGTGACCATTATTGGCTCTCCAAGCCTTATCCTGTTATCTGCTAGTTGTTGTAGGCTTATGGTAATTGGGTAGGTTGTCTACTAGGTTTGAGCTAAGGTCGGCTAGGAAGATAATAAGGTCAAATACTAGTAAGTTGAGCTAGGCAAGTTAGTATAAGCCTGATGGGACTAGGTTTAAAATACCCTATCAACACTTGCTCTCCCCATGGCCTCATTGCCATTGAAGTGGTAAGGAAAGAGAATGAATTGGTTCCTCAAGTGCATAGCTGAGATGGGCTTGAAGCACTTATGCTAGCTTGGCAATCTAGAGTATTGGGAAGACATGATAACACCCAAGGAGAAGATGTCGACTTAGCATGACTGGAGTTTGACTTAAGGAGACACATCGTAGAGTGATTAGAGTTGACCATACCTTAGGCCGAGTTGGATACTGAAGTGTTGAGTTGGAGATCAAGGGGGCTAACCTCCTTAAGCAATACAAAGTGTTGAGTAGAGGAGGTGGACTAGTAGAGGTGCCATGCAATCATGTCAATCGAGGTGAGGTCATACTAGTAAAGCTGAACTAAATTACCTTATCTGTGCGGAGCATGAAGGCTTCCTAAGCTACTGTGTTGGGGAGATGATGTAGTGGATTAAGAAGCTGAAGGGACTTTAGTCTACCTTCTTCAAGAAGCTAACTTTTTCAAATCCCTATGTTGGCGCACATTTGTAGAGTGCAAATAATGTGACATGATAGTTGTTATGTTTATGCAGGCACACGTACAATTGAAGTTGTGTTGTCGTTTAATTGCGGCCATCCAATCAATACTGTCGCCACATGTCTTCATCTTGGTATGTAGAGAGAAGTGCACTCATATGGATCCCTATAATCAAGAGTACACTTCCTTAGGTCTTAAGCCTACAAATATACCTAAAGAGGTTCGATTAAACACTTTCTACGACTTGAAACTTTTGCAATTGCAAACATTATCCATTTCTTCTTAACTTCCTTCTTCATCAACCAACTTTTGTACTTTCTTTTCTTTTCTTTCTCAATCATACTTCGAAATGGAAACCAACTTCGGCTTGAACTCTAGTGAGTCGCATTTTAACACATCAAATTATGAATTGATGCCTTCAAACTTTGAGGAAACTAGGAGTGATTCTAGCTTCATGAATGAGGGTGAAGAAGTCTCATCCACACTAGCACAATTAGATGAGGAGAAAAGGAGGGTGCTAGAGAGACTAGATAAGGCAAAACTCATAAAGGCCATCCCTTGAGATGTTTACCATAGGCCATTAATTTGTTTAATAGGCCTAGGAATGATAGGGGGCCAAGTAGCTAAATAAGCAAGAGTAAGCTGACTACCATAAACCATGCTTTAAGCAATTATGTTAAAGGGGAATTTTTTAGCTTGGTAGTGTAATTATCAAAGTACGAAGAGAGGGAGCCTTTACTATGGGGAAGGCATTTCGCCATCTATGAAAAGTATCTAGAGTTTGGTATGTGCCTCTCCTTCATTGATTTTGAGAAGGAACTCTTTGATTACCACTAGTGTTGCCTTGCTCAAATTCCTTCGAATGGGTAGAGAATATTGAAGGTGTTCCAGGCCTTATGTGAGTATTTGGTGGTGTGGACCACACCTAAGCTATTTAATTATTTTTATTTATAGACAACTTTAAATAGGATGTGCATCCAACATTGCCTAAAAAAGAAGTTGTTTGGGGCTTAGATTTGCCAACGAAGAACTCATAGGACGAGTTTGTGGTGGTGGAGCTACCTTCACTTAGCTAACTTCTAGACTCAGTGGACCAAACTAGTTTGGACTAGAGCTCTAAAAAAGCTTAGCTTAAGTAACTTCAAGGTGATGAGAGAGATTGAGGCCTTCATGGCATTGAGGTACAATAATTTAATAAATAACAAGGTGATTGTATGGAGGTATTTCAACAGGTTGATCTCCAAGCTCTTTCCTAGCATGGAGAAATCCATGATGAAAAAAATGGTTAGGACGTATAGGTCTAACCTCATCATAAGTTGACTCCTTTGTCGTGCTACTGTGGGCTTATAAGAAGTTGTCCTTCGTTCTTTGTCATTTTGAGCAATGGGGAGTTCCTCTTTGCCTATGCTGGTTACAATAGAGATTATAAGTACTTATAATTCTTTATCTTTTATTGATGTTGTTCATTTGTTTTTATAAGTGAGAAGTTAGTTGAGTCTGGAGAGTTGCCCCAACCTGGTGGACTGGAACTCATAAGATGGCGAGAGTTTAAGACAAAACTAAAGAAGAAAGTTGTTGACTCCAAGGGCAAGGCTGTGAAGCCGAAGTCAAGGGTAGAGGAGACTAGTAAGATAAAGCTACCTACTTTACCTTAAGGGGTCTCAATTAGCACCCTTTCTTTGGAGCTAATGGTTATCAAGCCACTAATTGTAGTGGCTCCTACATCTAATTCTTCTCTAGCATCCAAGCTCGTTATTACTATAAAAGAGGATGCTCCTATTGTTGATGACCCGAAGTTGGTGGTACTCCCTCTTCCTTCTAAAGGCAAGGAGAAAAGGCCCGAAAGCGCAGTAGGGAGGAGGTGGCAAGTCAGAAGAGGAAGACCTCTGAAGTGGGTAAGGCAAGTGTGCTAGATCTGAAAAAGGCAAAAAATGAAGGAGTCGCTTGGCCAGTTTATTATTTACGACTTGCCCTTTATTCACCCATATCGTTACATTGATAACATGGAGGAGAACTATCAGAATATCTTGAACAAGCATTGGAAGATGGAATAGTGCCAGACCTATTTAGGACTATTCTATACAAGTCTGAGAATAGTCACATATTCATAGGGGGTACTGAGTCGGCAACCAAGTAAGTTTGGACGAGACTCCATAGATTGAAGTGGGATATTCAGGACAGCGATGTGACACTACGCCATTAGGGGCTTAGCTTTCAAGCATCAATGGGTCTTTCACTCCTATTGACTAAGCAATCTTAGAGAAAATGGTAGAGTTCCAAGTCAAGTTGCCCTTGACTTGGGGAGCTAACTTAACTCACTCATTTGTCATGCCAGTCTTTATTCCTCTGATCTGCTTTACTTAGCAATTTCCTTTTAAACTTTTCTTTTAACTACTGGTGATTCACTTATTATCATACAATATTATGGTCAGGTGTTGCTTTGGCTTAGACACTACAATACAACATTAAATGAGGTAAAAAAACCTCCATCGTGAGGTGTTTAGTACATAGGGAAGTGGAGTCCTCATTTAGGCTTTTTTATTTCGAAAGTTTAGCAAGGCTAATCGACGTCTTCATTGTTCTTTTGTATAATGGATGGTGTTGGAGGCTGAGTTGCTTAAGGAGAGGTAGGAGCGAGAGAAAACTGAAGGGGTTGTTAAGGAGATAATGTGCTCAAAAGGAAATTAGAGGAAGAGTAAAAATCCAAGGCTTAACTCTTTAAGGGATTATAAGAGGAAAAGAAGACTAAGGAGGAGCTCTATAGATGCAACCATGAGTTGAGTGCATCTGTCTCTAGGATGCAAACTGACTTGGTAATGAAGGTGGATGAGTGTGAGAATGCTAAGAAATACTCATTGGAGCTAGTCAATTAGAAGATGGAGTTAGAGAAGATAATATAAGATCTTTAGAAAGAGGCTGATGAGATGAAAGGGTTGATCTCTAACTTAGAGAATGGAAATGCCATGAGCTTTACTACTGAGCAAAAGCCTATTAAGAGGTTCCTCAAAACAAGGATATCTCCACCGACTCAAGGCGGGTGCTTTGAGAGATGGTAAACATCACTTTAGCTTGGACTTAAGCTTTTTGGACCTTTTATACGATCCGACTCATTAAGAGGAAAGGGAAGCTAAGTAGAAGAAGAAGACAGTAGTTCTTGTTACGAAGGTCGTTTAAGATGCTCTTATACCCTGCCCAGCCTCATTAGATTTGTAGGAGGTCACCCCAAAAGGTACCCATGAGAAGGATCGAAGTCAAAGTGACCTTCTTACTTACCAGAGCCAATAGAATCTTCCTCTTCCTTCCTGAGCTCAAGGCTAGGCACTTCAAGTGGATTAACCTTTCGAAAAAATTGGCACGTTGGACTTCTCTGAATTACCAGAGTTGGCTGATTCAAAATGATAAGCCAATGTTTTTCTTTCCTTTTCTTACTTTTGTATTTGTCCTATGAAGAGAATTTTTGTACTAGGCTGATATGCTAGCCTTTATTACAGTAAATGTTTGATCAATTGAATAAAAGGCTTCCCTTCGCTGCCACTCTATATTTTCTTTTTTGTTTTTATATTTCTAGCTTGTTGATAATTGGGTAGCTTAGCCGAGGGATTAGTGCATTTTTTCTTTTAAGACTATTTAGCTATTGGAGGCTAAGGTCACTTTATTTTTAGGGAAGAGCAAGAGTTGCTCTTCTTAGAGGACCATTCAACTATTAGAAGTCTAGGTCGCGTATGTTAGGGAAGAGTTGGGGTTGCTCTTCTTTAGAAACCATTCAACTATTAGTAGCTTAGGTCACTATAAGGACCGAGCTGGTGGTGTTCTAGCAGGCATTATGGGGGTTCCTTGATTGTGTAAGAAGTGTTTCCTATTGTTGAGGTTACTTGATGGGGTATCAAGTCGGTGGTGTTCTATCTTGCCTATGCTTGAAGAGGCATGTAAGTCAAGAGTCCTTATGAGGACTTCTAATAAATTACAGGCTTGTTCACCCATTTCAAGTTGGAACGAGTTAAGAATAAAAAAGGACACCTAATAACTTTGGAGACTAAAACTTTCATTAGTATTTTCATAGAAAAAGTACAATTGTATTTACAATATTCTAATAAAAATATAGCTAAATATTGTTGGCTTTTCATGTGCACTAGATGAGCTCTTCATCCAAGCTCTCTAGCTTATATGCCTTATTCCTTAGGTTCTTTGTAACTCTAATTGGGTCTTCCCAATTGGGGGCTAGGTTCCCCTATCCTTCATGTGAGCCAATAGCTTGGAATTCCTTGTATTGAACCTTCTTATCATAATATCTGGCGGGCTTATGTTGATAAGCAGCTACTCGAGCTACAGTAAGGTCTCGAATATCCTTAATAGTGTCAATGTTAGCCTACAAAAGAGACTCATTTATGATAGCATTGAACAATTAAGTCTAGATGTTAGGAAGATCTAGTGGAGAGGATTGGTTTCGAGCTGAAAGCTAAGCTAAATGGAGTTTTGCCTGTAGAAGTATGGTAAGTAAACCTGTATCCCTACAAGATGTTTGATAGCTTGTTTACCCATTTTCCCTGAGCTTACTCAACCCTCTTCTTAATGCTGTTGAGAATGATCCTATTGCTCGCCTTGACCTGGCTATTGAATTAAGAGTGCATAATCGAGGTAAAGTAGGGTATACTATAATGCTTCACGCAAAATTCTTCAAATTTAAGGTTATTGAACTGCTGCCTATTATCCATGATAAGGGCATATGGAACCCTAAACCTAGAAAGGATGATGCAAATGGAGGATTCTATACTCTTCTCCGTTATCTTAGAGATGGTCTTGGCTTTGACTTACTTAGTGAAGTAGTTAATGGCCATAATGATGAATTGCCACCCCTAGAGGCCTTAAGGAAAGCTCTAAGGATATTGATTTCCTACTAAGAAAAAGGTCAAGGGCTTAATAAAGGTTGAAGGTTGGAGTTAGGGGCATATGTGATCAGAGCATGCTTCTGACATTGAGGACACTTCTAAGCTATGACTTTTGCATCTTGTGTCATAGTAAGCCAATAGTAATCAAGCTGAAGAGCTCAAATGTAGAGGACTTGTTATTGGATGTGATTGTTACACAGTCTAACATACAGCCCTTCCATGACATGCAACCCCTCTTTTGGTTGGAGGCATCTCAACAAGGGGAGGCTAACTCTTCTTTGGTACAAGATGTCATCAATTAAGGTGTAGTTGGTGGTATGATACCTCAATTTCTTGGCCTCTTTCTTATTGGCTAATAACATGCCCTACTCCAAATAGCTTAGGATCGGGTCCATCCAGCTCGGCTTTGCTGGTGCTGTACTAGGCTCGAAGACCTTAGCTCTATCAAAGTGATGCTCTTCTTCAGTAAGTACTCAATGAATATCTTCTTATCCTTCACCTGCAGTCGATTTCTCAATTCATGAAATTTTTATGATATTTCATGAAGGAAACTCAGTTAGGAGAGCCTTTACCTTCTCCAGGTATCTTGCCATGGTGTCATTCCTAGCTTATATTCACCTCGGACTTGCTAGACGATGAGTATATAGTTTGAGAATACGTTAAGGTATAAGGCACATATCTCTTTGGTCAACTTGAGACTGGTGATTAAGGCCTCGTATTTGGATTCGTTGTTATATGTATCAAACTCGACTTTGAGGGTATAGAAGATCGCTATCTTATGCAATGCAATGAGCACCAAACCCATACCTCTTTCTTTAGAGATGGAAGAGCCATTGACAAAGAGAGTCTACACCAGTTTGTCATCCTTAATTGGTGTTTCCTCCTCTTTAATGCATTCTATGATGAAGTCAGCCAACATCTATGCTTTGTTGGCCATTCATGGCTGGTATTGTATGCCATGTGTGCTCAAATCTAGCATGTACATAACCATCCGACTAAATGAATCGAGCTTTTGCAAAAGTGTACAAAATGGCTGGTCTATCAGTACCATGATTTGTTGTATTTAGAAGTAAGGCCAAAACCATTGTGTAGAAATTACGACTACTAAGGTGAACTTTTCTACTTTGGAATATTTGACCTCAGGCCCTTAGAGAATGTAATTGACGTAGTATACAAGTTTGTGTTCTCTTCCTTTCATCCTAATCAATACATACGAAAGTGCATTGTCGTTGATTGCCAAGTATAGGTAAAGATCCTCTCCTTGAATTAGCTTCGAGAGCACGGGTGGGTGCTTTAGCAAGTCCTATAGCTCTTTGAAGTTTACTTAGCATTACGGAGTCCATTCAAAACCCTTAGAATTCTTAGGGATTTTGAAGGACTGCATACATTTGTCTATGCTTATGGAGACAAATTTGCTCAGCACAACCACTATGCCAATATGTTTCTAAACTTCCTTGACCATGTTAGTAGGCTACATGTCTTTGATGGCCTTGCTCTTTTTTGGATTAGCCTCAATCCTTTGTTACATAACCATGAAGCCTAGGAACTTATCAGAGGTAACCTCAAATACACACTTATGGGGGTTTAGCTTCGTGTCATACATCCTCATTTTATCAAAGGCCTCCTATAAGTCCTTGATATGGCAGCTAGGCTACTTGCTTTTGATAAGCATGTCATCTATATACACCTCCATGTTCCGCCTAAGTTGAGCTTGAACAATGTGGTCACCATTCGCTAATATATGTCCTCGGTATTTTTTAGGCCAAAAGGCATGAAGTTGTAGCAATAGGTGCTAAAATTTATGATGAAAGAGGTGTGGACTTTGTCCTCTAGTCCATCTTGATTTGATTGTAACCTAAAAAAGCATTCATAAAGCTCAACAGAGCATGTCTCAACATGGAGTCAACTAGCTGGTCTATCCTCGAGAGAGGGAAGCATTTCTTTGAGTAGGCACTATTGAGGTCAGTATAATTGATACACATTTGCCACTTCCCATCTTTTTTCTTAACTACTATGACATTGGCTAGTCGGGTCAGGTGCTTTTCCTTTTGTACGAAGCTTGCCTTCAATAGCTTCTATACTTTCTCCTTAATGATGGCCTACTACTCTAAGGAAAAATGTCTTTTCTTTTGCTTGATAGGCTAGACATTCTCATCAATTTTGAGGTTATGGGTTGTTAAGTTGATTGAGATATTAAGCATATCCAATGTTAATCAGGTGAACTAATTAGAGTTGGCCCGTATGAACTAAACAATATCCTCCTTCACCTTGGGAGGTGTTTCGACCTTAATCTTAGTGGTCTAATCAAGGTAGGTGCTAATCTACACGTCCTCTATCTTTTCACCAAGCTCACCTCTCTCAATCAACTTCTCCTATGGACTTGTTTCTAAAATGAAGACATCATCACATCGAGCCACCTTCAAGTAAACTTCCCTAGAGAGCTTCTAATCACATCTACAAACTCCCCCCCTAGTAGGGATTAGGAGCTTGGCCTTTAAGTAGAGGGACAATATGATAACTCTAAAACTGGTAAGGCTTAATTGTCTTAGTAAAGTGCTGTAGGAAGATGGGCAATCAACCACTACAAATTTTACTAGTTGTTCAGCGACATTTTTGTCGTCATCGAGCTCCATACTTAAGGTGATGATGCCCTTAGGTCGGATGGTTTCCCTATTGAAGCCGATAATATAGCTTCATTTATATTGGCAGTTTCTTCCTCATCTTGTCTACATGTGCTTGAAGAGGATGTTGGTGGAGTTATTAGTGTCTACTATGATATTTAGGACCTCAAAGCCCGTGATCTTGGTCCTAATCATCAGGGCATCATGATGAGGGGTAATCAACCCCTCTAGATCTTTGTTATAGAAGGAGATGAAGGTGTCTCACCTTAGCCTCTTCACCTTCATAGCTATCACCTCAAATGGGGTATTAGCTAAGTTGTTGTAGGTCAGCCGACTCCTTGGGTATAGCCCCCCAGCAATAATGTTGATGACACCATTAGGGGCTCAATTGTCGTAGCGGTCATTGTTTTTTTTCTTCTTAGGCATCTTTAGTCCGTGGCCATTGAGGTGTCATCTTTACACCATTGTTGGCTTTAGCTATGTACTCATTAAAGAAGCCCCTTTTGATGGTGTACTCCATGGTGTTTTTCAATTGAAAGCACTCATTTGTTGTATGGTTGTAATACCTATGGAATTAACAAAATTTGTTTGAGCACCAATGATTAGGGTTCCTCCTCATCTTGGGGGGTTTTGTAATACACCTATTCTTCGAACCTCTATATAGACCTAAGCAAGGGGTTAGTTAAGAGGGGTGTGTTGAGTGAATATGGGCGAGGCCAATGGGCACTTCTTGTTGTTAGAGCCTTCCCTGTCAGGGCAGCTTAGCAACTTACCGCTAAGGTGGTCTTTGATAGACCCATTTTCCTTGTCCTTCTCTCTACTTAACTTCTTTAGGTCGGCCTCACATCTAGCTTGAATATTATCTTTTTAGTCCATATATTTCTAGGGCTTGTGCTAGAATTCAGCTAGGGTCTTAGGCTTACATTTTAAGATCGACCAGAAAAAGTCTCTAGAATGTTTGATGTTGAGATAAGTAGCATGAACAGCATTTCCCTCGTTAAGTTGAAGGATCTCCACCACAGTGTTATTAAACTGTACAACATACTCTTGAAAGGTTTTCCCTTCCTTTTGCTTAATCAAATACAAGGACAAGATATCCTTGGACCAGGGTTTGCTAGCTTTAAAACGAAGGCTGAATCAATGAGTGAGCTCATTGAAGGTACGGATAGAGTTCTCAGGCAAATGGTTGAACTACATCCGAGTTGCCTTTCTCAAAGAGTTTAAGAAGGCCTTGCATATGATTGCATCCCCATGACCATAGAGGTCCATAAGGGTACGAAAGTAAAGAAGGTGATCGTCATGATTACCAATATTGTTGTATTAGCATAGGGTAAGGAGTTTGGAATATGGAGACAAAACCTCATCTTGGATACGCTTAGTAAAAAGGGCTTTATTGCTGGCGACTAAGCTAACTCCTTCAACTGTTTTGCTCTCTTGCTTCCCCAAGAGCCTCTTGACCATTTTCGTAGAGCACATACAAGTTGATGTTGCCAACCAAGTGAACTCCACGTGTTGTCGAGTGGGCAACCCCTCCATGGGAGATGGCCATGTGCTCATTGCTAGTAAAGGTGCTATGATAGTTAGCAGTAAGTTGCACCTACTTCTCCTAGACTAGGGGATTGGGTTGTGGAGCCCCATCATTTTATTGCTGCTGTTGTAGATTGTTCCATTCATTATGGGCATCTAAGGCTTCAGATAGTCGAGTGTGCCTACTCTACCTCTCAACTTTAGTAAGCCTAGCTTGGAACTCTATGTTGTAAGTAGTGAACTCTTTAAGTAACTTCTACATTTGTTCTAATTGTTGCTTAAGGATTGAGTGGCTAGAGGTTGGTTGATTGGATTTACAACACGAGACATGGTGAATAAAAGGAAATAGGAAAACTGTTTGGAAAGTGTTTGCGATGTTTTGGTATGAAATGAGTTAGTTTCTTATAGACGACACCAAATAATGTCTTTAAGATCTTGCCAATAAAGTATAGTGAATCTAGGCTTTGCGCTTGTGCAATGAGCTTACAAAGTAATGTATTGCAAGACGTGTCGAGATATTGTCTAACATGGCCACTCTAATACTTAAGTTAGTATTTTATGTGTGAGGAGAGAATAAGAACACAAGGATACTCAAATGAAAGCAAAATGCATAAAGAGTCTAAGTGGTTTACTATTAGAATACTAGTTGGTATTTATAGAGGAGGGTAATCGAAAGTTATTGGACCTGGAGTGGCATTTTGACACATCCACATGTCATGGATAATACGAGTGTACAATCCAACGTGGTTCGGATTTGTTAGCTAATGGCCATTACTAACTCTTTAAGCCTTGTCCTAATATTTGCTAGCCATTATAGGCCTATGATAACTAGGTAGGCTCTCTGATAAGCTTGGGCAGAGGTTGGTTAGGAGAATAATAGGATCAAATACTAGCAAGTCGAGCTAAGTTAAAAGGTTAGGTAAGTCAATACAAGCCTGAATGATTTAAGTCTAAAATATTCTATCAGCATTATATTATTTAAGTTCTAGTAGATTTTTGGTCTCTTTTTACATATCCATCAACTACTCCTAAAATATGTTGAGAAAAACTATCAAAATGTATGCTATAAGAATCTAACTTAATAATATTAAGAGTAAATGGGTAATTTTACAAAATCATTCTCTTTTTCTTTGTTCTACTCATATCATATTTATTGTCTCAAATCATTTTATTTTTAACAGAGACGACGTATTAAAAGTAAGTAGATATATTGAGAGATATATTTAGCAATCTAATTATTATATGTTTTTAATAGTGAAATTTGTGAGTAGATATATTACCGTTATCTAGTTATAAGTTTCATGTATTTGGTAATTTTACATACAAATAGTATAGGTGCATTGTCTGCTAAGACTTCATAATGCTTCTCTTTGTTCGTTAATTTCCTATACATATCCTAATATGAATGCAAAATGGCAATTGCCCTTTAAGATTCGCAGGATGAATTTATTATGATTCTTTAAGTGAAATTATGCCAAAACGATCCTCAAAATCACATCATTATTAGTTCGTCATCATTTGGCCTCGCTGGAGCTTTAACGTCACGCTGCCTTCGATATAATAAGTCAAACGTGTTTAACTCAGTCAAACGGGTAATTAACTCGGTCAAACGTGTTTAAGAACAAGATAAATAAAGGACGTGTTAAAAGATATTGAAATGACAGGGGGCTTACTTTTCTCAATTGTTTCTGTTTATGGTTGGTTAATTATGGCATACGAATGCTGAAAATGGAGCAACATGTTAACGTACGTGATGACGAATATAATTTTCTAAATTCAAGGTGTGTTTCACGATGATAAAAACTACCGAAGATATATTAGTTCATTTTCTGGGTGAGAAAGCTATCTCATTTTATTTAATGTTTTTTCCCTTCTTTTCATACTATGATTCTCTAATAGGTAATAGAGATATGATACCGTACTACAGCGTTTTTGACGTCATAGGTCCCAAAACTTTCCATTTGTCAAGGGTTTTCATAAATTGAAATAATATTTTTCCTATATTTGACATTCTAGTCTAGAGAAGAAATGCATCTCAAGGTCTTTCGTCTTATTGATATTGTCAACCATCTCAATTATGTGCTCTAGGTTAGCCCAAAAGCAAAATTCATGATCGTCGATCTAGTAACCAGCCATGCTAATAATTTTATTTATTTTCTCTAGTTCATTTAAATTTATTTATTTTACATACCTGTGGGTTCTACGTAATAGCCTATATGAATGCCTTAGATGGAACAGACATTAGATTTAGCTCCTTTTCATATTGAATGACAATTTCATTGCTTGAGTGATTTCCTCACAATTGATCTTTTCAACGATTTGAGTGATTTCCTCACACAATTGATCTTATCAGCTTACCGTATTGGCTGTGGCGATCTAGAAAATAAAATTTCCATAAGTAATATCGGTTTTTCTTCTAATTCTCATCATTTTCTATAATTTTGACTCATATAGATTTTAGAGATTTAATATCCTTGCCCAACTATTGATTAGAATTTTTCTTGTTAACATTTGTTTGTATCATTTTAATTTAAGCCGTTCCCATAAACACAAAAAAAAAAAAAAGGAGAAAACCATAAAATATAATTTTAATCCTTCAAAACCCTTAAAATCCTATCATTCATTATTTGATACATCATGTCTTCAATCCTGATCTAAGGATCCCACGAACATTGTACTTGGATATTAAAGCACGAGGTTTGCGTACTTCATTTGGTAATAAGTTCCAAATTTTCATAATTTTATCCTTTGGAATTTTTTGAATCGTTGTTATTGGGTTGGGATTCGTGTCTGCTTCAACATATCCACGTTCGTCTGCATTACGTATACGTTTTGTTGCATCTGCTGCCGCAGAATCTGTACCACACCTACAAAAGTATTTACTGTATTCATTTAGCTAGGCGGGTCGGTTGAACCGGTGGATTGGGTGGTAGCGGCGGAGGAGGATTCTTATTAGGAGCAAATTGTTATTACTAGTGCGCCTTTTAGAGTTTCGAGATCCCTTAGCCATTTTCTAAGGTTCATCATAAAGAAATAAAGGGCAATATGTCAAATTATTTTTGCCTCAACATAGCAACTAATTTAAGTAACTGCAATTTCAATTATTACAAGCAGCAAATTTCTAAAGTATTGCCTAAATAAAGGTTTTTACTATAATAAAATATAACATAATTGTCAAATTCAAATTTTTTTGCTACATTAAATCTACAAATAATTATTAAGAAAAGGAAAAAACAAGAAAAGTTATTTTTTTTTTATATAACAAGGAAAGTTTACTTTTTTAGAAAGTAGTAACTCGAGAAAAACAATGCACAAAGGCAAATTTTTCTTTTTTTTTTTTTTTTAATGCCAAAGACCAATTAAAACCTTAAATGGTTATGATGTGAAATTTTTGTTAAATAAATAATTAAAAAACTTACTTGAAAATTCCCTTATTTTTCAAAAATAAAAGGAAATATCAATCAACAAATAAAAATGATTTTATTTTATAAAAACATTAGTATGTTAATCATTTTTGGTCACAAAAATTGGTCAAGTTTATGTATTTAATAATATTATTTTTTGAAGAAAAAATCTTAGAAAAAAATAATTTTTATTACCAATTCTTGGAAAAACATAAATAAACTGTAGTTTTTGGAAACACCAATTAAAATATTTTTTTATTCTTAAAAAGAAAAAACAACTAAATGACACAACATTCATTATTCATTTTTTTTTTTCATAAAAACCCAAATGCTAAAATTTTCTCTAAAAAATATGGTAAAATTAGCAAAGATTATTCAAATGCCAAAAAAATGCAAATAATATTAAAAATGCCATCTTGTGATTAAAAAGCTCTAAAATTCCTAAGAATGATAAAAAATACAAATTTTAGAAAGAGTGAGACAACAACTATAAAATCCCTAAAAATGCACTTTTTGATAAATTATGCAATTTCATATTTATGGAAACCCTAAAAATACTAAAAATTTCAAAAAAAAAAAAGAAATTTTCATTAAAAATATGATTTTAATAATGTAACATGTAAAAGTAAAATTTTCTCAATATATATATATATATATATATTTATGCAAATTTATGGTAAAAGTATGCTATTTAATTTTTTGAAAGGAAAATGATCTATGATGAAAAATATGATTTTTGTATATAAAAAGAAAATCTTTTTATGATAAAAGTATGCAAATATGCTAAAAATATGGAAAACATGACCATTATTATTAAAAGATATAACTCTTTTATTTTTTATGACAATACGGTATCAATTCAATTTTAATACAATCGAACAAACTAAATTGTGCATATGAAATCCTTAAGGTTTACTAATAAAAAAATGTTTAGATCAATGAAGTCGGTTATGGATAAGCACAGGTTAGCTTGAATCCAATTTAGAGATAAACCTCAAATTTTCTCTCTTATATTATATTCGATTTTATTCATTTTAAATTAATTTTTTATTTGAATCTACTAAATTAAAATACAATAATAGATTGATTTACATTGAAGTTTGATAAGAATGTATTAGAAATGGATTTAAATTAAATCTTTATTAACATGTATTCATCTATATAATAATTTCTACACAATATATTAAGTGTGTATTGTAATTTAATATGATATATTGTATGATATATGTAGATAAATTATGTACTTTGATATATTTTATTGAACATTATGTAACACATATCAAATTACGTAGATATTTTATATGTATAGTATATGTACCTAAATAAAATATTTTATTATATAATATGCAATATGTATAATAGTTATTATAAATAATATAGATCTTGTACATATTGATATTATGTATTATAAAAAAATAAAGTGTACATGTTATAATAATATATAATATATACAATGTTATGTATAATATTATGTTCCATGGTACAAGATATATTATATCTAGTACATATATATATTATTATAGCATATAGTATAACATATGTTATTTTAAATATTATTGAGTATATACACATTACAACTAAATATAATCCATTATTTAATATATGTATTTGCATATACATACATATATTGCTATTTATTTTAGATTTACTTTAAATTATATATATAAAGTATTATAGTATATTTCAAATAATAACATGTATGTGCTATGTTATAACAATATACAATAATATAAATAATACTATACATTATATTCTATTAGTATACTTTAATAAGTTAAGGATAATATTTGATAAATAAGACTACTTTTTTTATCCTTTTCCCTCCAAACATTCCCTCTTCCTTTTATTTTTCCCTCCATTCCTTTTTTTAGGTTTCTTTTTCTTTATGACAATCCTCTCCTCTTTTTCTACATTCCATTTTGTGAATCCTTTCTTAGATGTAAACTCCACATCTTCTTTAATTGTTTAAGTTCTCTCTCTTTCTCTCTTATATAACAATTATTACATTAAACAAAATACTCTTATTGCAACAATCATTTTAATACTATTATCCTTTAGGTTCTGTGATTTAACATAGTTGAGGACTACATTTTCTGCTTTTTATGTTTATGTGTGTGATTGTGGTAAAGTTACTAGTATTAAACGACAATAAATTTTTCTCAATAGTTTGACTGTAAATTATATTAGAAACATAATAAATAATATATTTAAAGCACCAAATCCTCGTAAAAATTTGTAAATTGAATTCTCACTTTGATAAAAGAGAATAACTTTAATTTAAGTATTAATCCTTAACTTTCTTGGAATTATGTGTATGTTTTTGTAAGTCTTTTTCAATTTTAATTTGTTTTGTACTGTTCTTTTTTTGTGTGTGTCTTTCTAAACATGATTGTTCAAAAAAGTAATACTTTCATTAATGAAAAAAATCATGATTTGATTATTTTGGTTGTGATGGGTTAGGTTTCAAATAACGAGAAGGCAAGTGCAACGACAAAACCCTTTTCTCAAAGCATCAAGCTTTCAGTTATGACAATTTCTTGGTAAGTTGTGAATTTTCTTTTTCTTTTTCTCTTTTTGTCTTTTTACTTGTCAAATGAACAGATCTTATTATATAATTGAATTTGATGTCATTATGACTTTTTATATTTTATAGATGATTAATATTGGTCGAGACGCTTCTTTTTTTACTATGTAAAGGTTATAGAACTTAATGTTGTTTTATATTTGTATACTAGAAGGAATTATAGTATATGTAATCAACAAAGTTTCAACTTTTATTACAAATTCCATGGATATGCTACCATTTACATTTAAGAACTCTATATAAATAATGTTCACGATTTAGTTGTACTTTTCTATTCCCTTTTCAACCTTTAAGAATAAAGATTTGATTTTTATTGAGAGATGTATTCTTATTATGAAATGGTTAAACTAATTTATTTTGAGAATTGGAGTTAGATGTCTTTAACCTAATCTTATAGAATTAGTTATATCAAATGGTTCTATGCTTATATTAAGTCTTAATTACACTTTTATATAACTGATGTGTATAAAATAAGGATAATAAGAAATTAATGCTAATCTAGTTTTAAATTAAAAGAATATAGAAGCTTTACATTTTGTTATTGGATTTGGACAATGGATTTCTCTTTAAGATAAAATCTTAATTTAGTTAATACATCTAACTTTAAAATTATAGAATAATATTTTTTATAAGTTTTGCTAATACATATTTATAATATTTGTAGGAGTAAGAGAAAAGTATAGAATTTTATGAAGAGTTCATTTGAACAAAAATGATGGTGAATTAGTGAAAATAGTGATAGCAAGATAAAAACAATAATGATTTTTCTATGTAATTGTTGTTAGTGAAATATTTTATGTATAGAGTTTATATTTATTGTTGATTTTTCTTTCTCATTTTTATGTTAATAAACATTTTTGTCATTGAAATTATTATATTTATGTTTGGTTATATATATATATATATATTACTAAACTTCTTAAGCCTATTATTCATAACCACTATGAGACTTTATTTAGTTGATTCCAACAAAGATAATTTTCTGCTAACATTAATTCCTATATTCAATTGGAAAAAAGGTTAAATGAATGTTAATTTAAATTATTTATTAAATGTGAATATTTTATTAGTATATATGACAAAGAAAAATGTTCCATAAAATAACTAAGTGTTATATTTAACGTTCAAAAGTGTTACTAAAAAGAAATTAATGTTGCTTCTATATTAATAAAATCGTCACATTTACTTCAAAATTTCATTGCCTTATAAAAAAAAAATTGTTGTATTTATATTCTTATCTCTATAATATCCATTAAATTAAGCAATAATAATTTTCATTGCATAAAGCGTTTTATTCATTCCTTAATAGTTTATGCAATGTGGACTTACATCAACAGCTATTTTTTTTTTTTTTATTGCCTTAGCTTATATGTTATAAAATTATAGGTAGAGACAACAAATTTTATTGTTACCTTAGAGTCTTTTTGACGTAGTGGTGTGAATATTTTGTAGTCCAATATAATCACATCATCTAGTAATATCTTCAATAACTTTAAGTATAACTCACAAGCAACAACTTATAAATCTACAAAACAATCTAAGCAAATATGAGTTTATCTTGAAGCTTAGCCTACTTTACTACTCCCTTTAGTTTTCACCATAAGAAAGATAATTAGCCTAAGTTTTAATGAGATTTATAACCTATAGTTTTGGTAAAGATTTAATATGTCACATCCCAAGATTGAGGTGTGACTTTTTTGCCACATACTTTTTCTATAGTAAAAGCATGTAAGACTTGAAAACTCATTAAAAGTTGCAAATAACCTCTTAATTTCATGAATCTCTATAATCTATAAAATACAAATTTGCTCATTACTTAAGTATACTAAATCAAAACTTTACATATAAAAAATTAAGAAAACTTTGAAAGATAAATTATATTTATACACTAATGTTTATTTACACACTGACTTTGCTTTGTCTAATGGCCTTTTCCAAGTTATTGTGATCTTGCTCCTAGAAATGATCCAATATGAACTTTTAAGCATCCTGTATGACGGAAACTTTAAACAACAAACAAGGAAGCTATGAAATACATTATGAAAATATTGTAAACACATACACAAATGCCATGCTGCACACATGGCTAAATAAATATACTAGTAAAACATATACATTGATTAACATATAACAAACATATAAAACTTCCAATTACCATGTCTTATCAAAAGATATTATCTTATAACTAACATTAAACTATATCACCAATCTCATGAACACATAATGCTGAATCCAAGGATTCCAAGACCATATGATGGCATTAAAAAAAAAAAAAAAGGATTCGAAGGCTATATGTGTATGTATATATCTTTGAATATAAGATTCTAAGACCTTGTAGGTAATGTTGAATTTGAAGATTCCAAGACCATAATACCACAATAGATATACTACGCAGTTCGAGGATCTTAAAACTTAAAATATAGAAGTCTTAGTTCGCAGCAAATAACAAACACCTTACATTAAACAAATACATTTAAAATTCTAAACCAGCATGCACATTCAACAAACAAACAATAACCTATGTGCCTAGGCACTACTTAAACTCTTAATAAAATCTCGAAATAAGTTCTCATTTCATAATATAGCATCAATTAGATACTTATACACCATAGATCGTACATCCTAGACTCAGTTTTAGGCTTCTCAAGGTTTTATCATATGAAATCCAACTTAAAGGCAGAAAAGGGGTCTATTGTAGGATACTTAGTCAACGTAGAGTCGAGTGGAGGGATAGAATTGACTAGATGATTAGTTAGCATAGCGGCTAGTCCTTCACTTCTTCAATTGAGACTATTAGGCCTAAGCCTTAAATTGACCTTGACCTAAACTTGACTTGCTTTTTCTACTTCCCTTGATTTAAAAAAATCACCTAATTTCTTGTTCTTTCATTATTTAGTCTAACTCTATGATATTGCTTCCTTGAGTATTCTATATAGATCATTTTCCTATAAAGCTCTATTTCCATATTTCACTCTTAGTTTTTCCAAAATAACACTAGATTAAGTAAGAGAATTATGTTTAAAGGTTTACCTTGAAATTGTTTAGCAAATCCTTATCATCCCACAAATAGAGATTCTTCAAACTAGTACTTAACTTGCACCTTCAAATCAATAAACTCATAATTAGATATCATCCCAAAATCTTTGAACAAATTAGGGTTGATTCTTACCTTCATTAAATGTTATATTCTAAGCCAATACCTTACATCCTACTCTTGCATTAATGTTAGATTTGTGTTAGAATCAATCCTTGGATAACTAAGGAAAGGTGGAGATTAGATTTATAGTTGGTTAACTTACCTTTTCGATAACTTAGAAGGAAAACACAAGTATAATGTGTCACAAAGGGATGAGAGTGGCATGTCTATAGTATTTCACTCCATATCTAATTGTGTTATTTTTTTTTTTCATTTGTTGCTTATTACTTTAGCTTCTCGAATTACGCATAATAACATATTCAATTTAGTATAATGATTAAGTGTTGAAAAAGATAAGCATATACATGTCCAATTTGAAGAGACATTTTGTGAAAATAAAATATAGACACCATGTCACAATATAACATTAATATTTATTGTGTGCTTATTTATTGTTTTTTTCAAAATTTCTTAATTATAAGAATTCATTTCATAATTACCATGAAAAATTAAAAAAAAAAAAAGAAGTAATACCATTTCTTGATTTGAGTAGTCATATATTTATTTAAGAGTAAGGATGGTTATAAGGGTAAGAATACTCATCCTTAATATTATTCTAAGCCAATGGGACCATGCAAGGAAACGTGTAAAGTTTCTTAGATTTAACTATTGTGTTGTATGTGTAAGTGGATAAGAACTCTACGTATGCAAGAGAGAAAAGAAGATTGAAGAAGGTGTATATATTGTATTCTCCTGAAATAATGTACAAACTCATGATTATATACATTTGCCGTTAACTAATAACTAAACTAAAACTGTTAAACTAACTTACTAATTAACTCCAGCTAACTAACAACTAACTACAAAACTAAATAATTAGTACTCTAACACCCCCCTTAAGATAGAGAGTAAATGTTACTTACTCCTACCTTAGACAAGAGGGAAAGAAAATGAACTGATGTAAGCTCTTTCGTAAACACATCCACTAGTTACTATTTGGTTGAAACATGTATAGGAAAAAGAACACCCTTAACAACTTTATCACGGACAAAATTAAGATTTATCTTTAGATGTTTAGTGAGTTCATGAAACACCGAGTTTTTTGCTATATGAATAGTTGATTGATTATCACAAAAGAGTTAAATTAGCAAGAAGTAAGTGACTTGAAATTCTTTGAGTAAAATAACAAGCCAAAGTATTTTACATGTAGTTGTTGCAATGGCACAACACTCTGATTCAACAGAACTCCTTGCTACTATTTACTGTTTTTTCGACTTCCAATTGATAAGTGAACACCCTAAGAACACACAAAAACTTGTAGTAGATCGTTGTGAATTAGGATAGCCTCCCTAGTCACTCATTGTAAGCACGGACAATATGATCCTTGGAGGAAAAAAGAAAAACAAAATCCCTTGTCCAATTGTTCCTTTGACATAGTACAAAAGAAGTTCCAATGCCTATTGATGTACTTATCTCAAACTATCCATGAACTGACTTTGAACATTTACTATATAGGTAATCTTTGGTCGTATAATACTTAAATATAGAATTTTTCCAATAATCTTTCTATATCAGGAAGAATCAACGAGATCAAAAGTATCATGACTGGAGAGCTTACTGGAGAGCTTGTGATTTACCATGATTGGTGTCGAAAGAGGCTTGGCACCAAGAAAACTAGTCTCAATTAAAAGATCTAAAATGAACTTTTTCTATGATAACACTAATCCTTAGAATGATTGAGTGAGTTCAAGCCCAATAAAATATTTAAGTAGACCAAGATCCTTGATTTTGAATTGAGTATGCATGAAGACTTTAAAATGATTAATGAGTTCAATTTGCTCACTGGCTACTGCTATGTCATCTATGTACAGAAGAACTACAAGTAAATCATCACCTACTCCCTTAACAAATAGCGAGTAATCACAATGTCATTGGGTGAAACCATAGGCTAATAATGATTGAGTAAGCTTAGCATTCTACTACTTAGATGCCTACTTCAACCCTTAAAGTGATTTGGTAAGTTTAAAAGCAAGTTGAACACCAAAACTAGAATGTTGTTGAACAAACAAACCAGGAGGAATTTCCATATATACTTCTTCATAAAGATTACCATTAAGAAAGGCATTGTGCATATTCATTTGATGCACTTGCTAATTATATGTGGCTACTAAACAAAAGAATAACCTCATTGCAGTGTGCTTAATTACTAGACTAAATGTTTTTACATAATTAAATCCCTCCTTTTGACTATAGCCTGTAGCTAAAAGACGAGCCTCATACCAATCAACAGACCCGTCATCTTTAGCTTTGAGTTTGTAAACCTACTTACATCTAATAGTGTGTTTTTCGAGTGGAAAAGTAATATAGTTTAAGGGTTATTAGCAACCAACACTTCAAGCTCTTCATCTATGGCTTTACATTGAGATTCTATATGTCTAGCCTTTTCAAAAGAAGAAGGTTCTCTAGATTGAGACAATTGCACACTAAAAGCCTGAAATGAAGTGGAAAGAGAATCATATGATAGCACTCTATTAAACGAATAACTAATGGAGCAAATAGAAACAACATCAGCACTATTTTGTTTTGTAAGACCAACATGATAATTTGTAAGATAAGAAGGAGGCTTGTGCTCCCTAATACTTCTCCTAACAAGTGCAATATGTTTTGAGATAGCAACTACAAAATCTCTACTAATAAGAGAAGAATGCTCATTAATAATAGACACAAATGTTTCAAGAAACAAAGAGAAAAGATGCTCTACATAACTTATGGCTTTAGCAGATGGTAATGGGACTGATGTTAAGGGTAGAGAAGCTTATACTTAAGAACTCAACTAAAATGGAAAAATGTGTTCAATAAAATGAACATCTCGTGATATCAAATATTTATGAGTCACCAAATCAAACAACTTATAACCTTTTACTCCAGTTAGATACCCAGCAAAGATACAAGGATGTACACATGGACAAAATTTAGATCGATGTCTAGTAATGGTAAAACCAAAACATAAAGAACCAAAAACATGAAGGCGAGAATAAGAATGGACTTATCCAACTAACAATTGGTATGGAGACTTTCTAAAACATCAATAGGCAAGTGATTAATTGGATGTGTTGCTGTTGGTACAACATCACCCTAAAAACAAAGTGGTAATGAGGATTGAAACAAAAGAGTTCGTGCTGTTACAATTAGATATTGATGTTTTCGCTCAACAATCCCATTTTGTTGAGGAGTTTCAACATAAGAAGTTTGATGTATGATTCCTTTAGATGAATAAAACTTTGCTAAAGTAAACTCCTTGCCATTATCACTACATATGACCTTAATATAGAACTAAACTGTGTATTTACCATATAGAAGAAGGCCAAAACATTCATAGTAACATCATGTTTTGATTGCATCAAATATACCTAAGTGACTTTGGTAAAATCGTTCATTATTGTAAGAAAATATTTAAGGCCATCAACAGTAGACGTGGCATATGGACCTCATATATCTAAGTGAATCAATTCAAAAACAACTACAAGATCCTTAGTATGTGTAGGAAACTCTGATAACTTCTATTTAGCTAAAGGAAAAATCATACAATCAAACTTTTTACAATCAACTATTTTGTCCATCTAGCTAATATGTTTTAAGCACTTATAAGAAGGATGTTCACAACAAAAATGTCAAATATCAAAAGTTTTAAGCAAATTTGCTATTATATGTAAAACAAAACCACTTGAACAACAAATTCCTTCGACTTAACTTAGAACACCAACTACTTGTTCCAACAAATATAATCCATTTTTTATCTTAGCTTGCCCAATCATTCTTTGATTGGAATAATCTTAGACTACAACAACACCATTTGTAAAAATAACAGAACAATCATTATCTTGTATTAGCCTTGCAATCGAAATGAGGTTATATTGAAATGAAGGAAGAAGTAAAGCTCCATGCAAAACAAGCTGTGGAGATAAAACCATAGTTCCAACATGAGTAGCCACAATTTGTTGTCTATTAGAAAACAACATAGATTTATCCTTTAAAGACTCATAAGTATGAAAGAGACCCAATGAACTGATCTTATGATCAATAGCTTTAGAGTCTAAAATCCAACTAACAACATGACTTCATGCACAATAAGAAGAATTTTGCATAATACCTACTATATGACTCATTAGAGCAACTCCTTCTATAACATCCTAAGGAATTGAAATAGAACAAGAAGAAGAAGATACTGCTAAAGCAATATTAGTATTTTGTATATCAAAAGTATTTAACATTGACAAGAGATTGTTAAATTGATTCCTCCTAGATCAACATTACTAGAATTTGAAGAGCCAGAACCAACACTACTAAATGTCTACAACTGCTCTTGATCACATAACACAGCTTCTGCTTAATTGTTTGAAATAACATGATTCAAACTAGATACATGTTGTTTATTAAAGATATTTCTTGTAAAATGTAGAGGGAATCCTATCAATTGATAACACTTATCCTTTAGATGTCCCCTCTTCTTATTGTAACTACAAACAATTTCATTTTTCCCTCATAACCTGCTATCACCAACACTTACCATGGTAGAGACATCATTCAAAAACAAATCTTTAGGACAATTAGCACACTGGAACTCATCCTTGATGACTAAATTGTATACTTCATCTAGACTAATAAAAGGCTTCAAAACTAAAAATTTTGACCTTAGTGCAAAATCACATGAAACATGAAACATTAGAACAGTGTGCAAATCTAGTGTAAAAATTTTGACCTTAGTGCAAATCTAGCCATCACCATGAACATGTCAAAACACTTCTAATCACATGAAACATTAGAACAATGTGCAAGAGGCCTATAATTCCTTAACTCTTCCTAAATAATACTCAATTCAATGAAATATTTGTCTACATTATGAGAGCCTTGAACAACATCACTTAACATGTGATATAGCTGACATATCCTTGTATCATCGGGTTGAGAAAACCGTACCGTTAGCTTATCCCAAATATCTTTAGCTAAGTGCATATAAAAAACTATTGAAGCAATTAGAGATGAAACTGACTGCAACAACTATGCAACAATCAAGTTATTACAACAACTCTAAATAGGATACAAGTACTGGGATGGAACCATTGACAAAGCTTACTTTGTTAAGAATGGAAAGAGCTAACAAGAATAACCTATGCCAAGTATTGTAGTTGAGACCAGACAAAACTAGTATAATCACAATAAAATTTTGTGAATCCGAATGATGAATGTAATAAGGTGAATTCATGTTTTCTAATTATAAGGAACTCACTCTAGTCAATTGAGATATGCTTTGATACCATGTAAAGTTTCTTAGATTTAACTACTGTGTTATATGTGTAAGTGGATGAGAACTATGTGTATGTGAGAGAGAAAAAAAGATTGATGAAAGTGTGTATATTGTATTCTCCCAAAATAATGTATAGACTCGTGTTTAACATCTTCCTCTAACTAACAACTAAACTAAAAATTGTTAAACTAACTGACTAACTAGATCTAACTAACTAACAACTAACTACAAACTGAATAATTAGTACTCTAACAAGATGCACCATTGTAGGTAAGGTAGGTGTGATTAGGAAAAATGTCCTCAAGGAGCAAAGATGGTTATGCTATTATGATCTGTAGTGTACTACGAAGCAGAATATCTCTCTCTTATTTTATTTTATTTTAGTTTTTGTTTTTGTTTTGGGCAACACACTATGTTGCTATCATCTATGTTATCACTTGTGGCAAAATTAATTGTAATGTAATTTAATAATGATGTTTAATCAACAAAACCTATAAATTTATTTTATAAATATGCGTTTACTTTATATTATTTGTGGGTTCATCATTCTGTACAGCATGCCACTTCAATTCGAAGATCTTGTTATATGTAGTTTTTATAGAAAATTCATTTTGCTATTCAAAATAGAATGAAATAAGATAAATGATATGACAAAGGATCATTAGCATGGAAATGATAATAGTGGTTCCTTATACACTCTAAGTCACGTGGTGTAATTATTTTTCTAGAGTACTCAGTGTTATCTTAATAAATCCATCCCTTTGCTTTTGGTGTGTACTTCTAAACAAGCAAAACATGATGCATCCTTTTTCTTTCAATTTTATCCTCTATTCAATCACTTTCCTTCTTTTAAATCAAACATAAATAAAAGCTAATATTTAATGAAATTAACTTGACCAAATTTAAATCGTCGGTGGATCAACCATAGATAAACCAAGTTCAAAATATTCCTTGTTAATTTGCCATTGAAATTTTGATTATTGAGGGTCATACCATATTACATAAGACATGGGGAAAAAAATGTTATATTGACATCGACCCTAATTAGATATAATATATTTAAAACAAATTGAGCAATAATAAAGAGTAAAAGACACGATGTTCACACTTCCCACTAGCTAGCTCACAAGATCAATAACATAAATTCAGAACATTCCAAGAAAAGGGTTCTGCTTTGACGCAGGAGCAATCTCTCTCTCTCTCTCTCTCTCTCTCTCTCTCTCTCTCTCTCTTTATACATATATATATATATATTTATATGTATGCGTGTGTATATATGTGCAAGACATCATATTTGGGCTTCAAATAAATTTCACTGCTACTAAGTTAATGGTAACAACTTTAAATCTTAAACAAATATCTAGAGAGAGTGAGAGAAGCTATTAGCTAGCTCTTTATTTTTATTTTTATATTTCCCTTCCGATCGCTAGAAAGCACTGACTGAGTTACTAGAGGAATCCTGAGCATATATAATGGCAAGGCTTCGAGCACACGGACATGATGACAATGGTGTGAAGAAGGGTCCATGGAGTCCTGAAGAAGATGAGAAGCTAATAGCCTACATCAAGAGATATGGCATCTGGAATTGGACTTACATGCCTGGACCTGCTGGTAATATTAATTTAATGAAACATCCATATGCTAAGGATTCCTTTTCCTTTGTCGGACTAAATTTTTCATTAAAAAAAAAATAAAAATAAAAGATCATCTGATTCAGTCAAAGAAAAGACCATATAACAGTTAGCTCCTAATCTGGGGGTACAGGATTTTTGAAAATTGATTTCCTTCGTTTAATGGTTCTCTTTCTGATAGATATGAGATCAACATGTGTGATGCAGGTTTAGCAAGAACTGGGAAAAGTTGCAGACTTCGTTGGATGAACTACCTTAGGCCCAACATCAAGCACGGAAACCTCACCAAAGAAGAAGAAGAAACCATCATAATGATGCAGCAACAGCTTGGTAATCGGTAAGAATCCTTATGCACCTTTCAATTTAGAACATTATTATTATTATTATCAATGTCATCGTGGTTTTCACTATATTATATATCACTCCCAGTCTTCTATGGATAGTTCGCGAAATGCGAACCCAAAGTCCTCTACTTTTGTGCTAAAATTCAATCAAGCTATCTATAAGCCTCTTATATTAGTGACCAAATACGATTAAGTCTACTCAAGATAGAAACGGGCTATTTAAGTTCTCTAAATTTTTGTGTTTTATTGCCTACTAAAGCTACAATCATAACAAAACGTACGACTCATTTGGAAACGGACTCAATAGTGTGCTTACTCACTTCCGATTTCCAAAATAAACAGGAAAGGTTAAGCTGTTTATGAAAGAATTGAGTTTATCATTATTTTTTTTTATTTATTTTTGAGGTTTTCATCATCAATTTGTCAAATTTAGCAAATTCTACATTAGAGAAGTTGCATGGTGTTTTTCTAAGGCTACGATCAAACATTAATCCTCTATTTGGAAAATTAATAAATTAACTTTAATGTTAGTCCTAGTCAGCATAGATTATTTATTTTGATGAAATTGAAAAAAAGAAATTGCGATTGGGTCAGACTCTAAATGATTAATCTTCCATGGTGTTAAATGCAGGTGGTCTGCAATAGCAGCCAAACTTCCTGGAAGAACGGACAATGAAGTGAAAAATTATTGGAACACCCGCTTAAAGAAGCGCTTCTCAAGTAACAGCATAAAAGCTAATACGATTAAGGACACACAAAATTTGCAAGATGCTGCTAATTTTAATGATGTTGAGCAGAAATCTCAGAAAGAGATCACGGACAACTCGATCCAACTTGTTCCTAAGAATGACGGTGCTAAAGAAGAATTAGTGTTTTCAGGACTTCCGGGTGATAATTTTCCAATCCCAGATAAATTATTCTCTCCAGAAAGTTCATCATCAAACTCAGCTGCCACCTTCTACGATCTTTTTGGCAATAATCAAACATGTTTACCGGATGTGGAACATGACCTTCAAAACTTATGCTTTGAGATGTTCCAGGTGGAAGATGTTTACACGGTACAGAATTTTGCAGACTCAAGAGAGACCTTAGTACCTTCTTTGGAATGGCAGTATCAATCGGAGTTCTCACATTCGATCGACTGTTTCCAGGACTTCCTCTTTGATTTATGAGAAAGAAGACGACACTTATTGAAGGAGAAATATCAATGAAGAGGCATAAATCCTTTAATTTGGTTAATGTTCTAGTTCGTATTCTATAACCGTGGAATATTAATATATAATTTTATGTATGTTCGTAATTTCTTGTGGGAAAATGTCCGTATAATAAAGATATCCCGATATTAATAAGTTTACTTAGCATTTACCCAATTTCACGTAGAAAGGCGAGGAATGTACCTAGAACAAAATCACCATCTCAGGTTTGTTCAATATCATATTCCCCTAATAAGTGGAATTGCAGTCACAGTTAATGAGATTAAGAAGCACAATTCCATGTGGATTTCACAAGAATAACATTCCCTTTAAACTAAAGTTTTAATAACAAAAAATCATATATTTTGTTATGAACTGCACATTTTAGACCACTTCCTTGATGAATAGTATATGATATAATTTTAATATGATATGTAATGTACTACAAAATATATACACATGAAATGTATTATTTTATTCTGTGTCATTTATCACATATAATATATCTATTATCTATTAGATAGTACATTATACACTGTAGAATATATTTCCATATTTATTATATGTTCAACCGAAAGAAATATTTATTACATGCTCTATAACATGCATAAAACTATGTAAAATATAATAAATGTGATATAATATCCTGTCTATATTACATACATATTATATGATAACAAGTTTGTTTCATGGAGCTTGAACTAATCGCTCCACCATATATTATAAATATAATTGAAGTTGAATTATAACCACCAACACCAATGATTCTACTTGAACAGGAATAACCTTATAGTATAATATGATAGATATCATATCACAATCTAAGTTTCACAATTTTCTTTAAAGAACAAAAAAAAAAAAAAATTAAAAAAGTTTATTGCTTTCCAATGGTCTATAACCTTTTCATTCATATATTTTGACAACTTAGCACAAAACAAATGTCAATGTGAAGCACATATCAATTTACTAATTGCATCATCTATTACATGCATATTTTTTTGGGGCTTTCGAGTGAAATTTGTTCCATTTTGTAAAACGTTTTCAAAACCTTAACTCCACCTTAGCAAAACTCCCAACAGAATCAGAATGGGAATAAAATGAGTAATGGTTATGTGTTAGACCCATAAAATTATTTGATTTAGAAAAAAAAAAGACGTTTAAATTAATTAAATTCATCCATATGCTTCATGTTCTTTTAGTACTAGCTAAAAGTAATCCACGATACTAATTTGTTTATGGAAGGCTTTATAGATATGTACAAGATTCACATAAATACACATAGATCTGCAGATACAAGCTCAATGGGAACCATTTTCAAGGTTAAATGCGCCTATCTTGGCCAAGTATAATTTTTTTTTAATTAAATTATTCCAATTAATAATTTATGTTTTGCAGCATCTTAATGAATTAATTAATTCCATCTCCACAATCTCAACCGATTGAGTTTCACTCCCTTCAATTTATCAGTTAATTTGAACTCCATAATAATAAGAAATTCCAAATATTCCAACGGGAAACTCTCAACCTCTATCTGTTTAAGATTTATCTTATCTCTCATGCTATTGCGTGCAACTCATAGGTTCACGCTACAATAGTAGTGTCATGAATTTAGGCATAAACTTTGTAAAAAACATTGGAGTGTTTGACAAGATATCCAATGCTCCATAAATCATAGTCGTCAATGACTAATTCCTGTCTATAAATTAATATTTATAGATTTCAATCCTCTCCATTTATCCTTCCCTATCTTCTCTCAATTTACAAATCAGTTGAGATTATCATTTATTCCTTTTTTACAACTTTGTCCCAAAACAAAATAAGACTCAAGAAGGTCGTAACGGATTAGAGACGATGGAACATTTTTGGAAGCTTCCTTATAAGTAATAACCTAAGGTAATGAAATTATTGATGCAATCGGTCTACGTCATTAAAAGAAAACGTGCTCCACGAGGATAAATAGAACATGAGCAATGAAATTAATTAACGAATATATATAGAATAAGCAAACCCAGTTTGTTGGCTTTCGATTCGTATTGAGAAAAGGTCGATTATGACCCACTGAAAATACCTCATCGAAAAGGGAAAAGTGTAAATGTAATGGATGCAAATCAGCTTAACAAGTTGAATCGATATGATGAAATATATTAAGTTCAAATTCAATTAGGTTAGGTTAAATTCGGTCGATTAAAGCATAAATTTAACTCATACTAAGAGCTGTCCCATCTCGGTATTTTGAGGGGTTAAAAATGTAATTTGGTATAAGAAATTGAGAGGAGGAGACAACCTATAGAAAAGCAGAGATAGGAGAGAGGAGATTTATTATTTTCATTTCATTTCATTTAAAATAAAATATTACACAATCTAATAACTATTTAATATTTACGTTATTTGTTGTTAAGTTACACATATCAACTGAGTGGAGAGACAAACCGAGTGCAAACTAAACAAAACCCACACATACTACCATTTTAGAACACACTTATATTATTTCTCTAATGCTAAAATCATATGTTTCTATATAGAAGTATTGCCTTTTCTTTTCTTCCAGCCTCATCCATATAAAAGTATATATGAGATATAGTTTCTAATACGATTTGACTTATTGAACGTAAAGACAAGCAGTTACCATCCGAAATGAATTCTGAGGACTATTAACCAATGACAAGCTATTGCCTATGAATATGGGTATCCCCTCCACAGGGTAGGATGGCGATGGCACTGCCTCATTGCCAAAAGTCATAGAATACATCGTTTTTTAAAAGGGGACGCGGGTTATGCATATACATGTTATGTTGAACTAGCCATAAAAGGAAAAATGATTTGATGAATACTAATTATATTTAAACATGTGACAATATTAATAATGAGTTTTTAAAAAATTATTCATTTCTACCATCACATGTTAGAATTTGCTTGGTACTTATACTCTAAGTGTGTATACATTTTGCACATACTACTAGTGAGTCCTTTCCAATTAGATTGTAAGAATAAGCTTAAGTAGGTCGATTTGATCAAGTCATTGGTACGGCTTCTTGCAACAATTTCTTCTACAGGTCTATCATATCCCTTGTGCGAATGAAAGTCGGGGCTGCTTACATCTATATATGCTACATATTTTAACAGTACATTCATCAAATTTTTTTGAAATTTTTGTACCTAAACGTGAAAAAGCACGGAATTTTTCCTTCTTTCTTTTTGCCTCCTTTTGGATGAATGAAAAGCGGGGAAGTTACTTCAACCGCTTTAAACCCAGGCTCGATCTTATTCTAAATTTAGACTTAGAGGACTCTGAAGATATGCGACGACTCAAAACAGTGAGTTTGCAGAGTGGACTCCAAGGTATCGCCTAAACTTGATTTTATTTCACAATTGAGTGATTTAATAAACATTTCTTGAGAAGTTTCATGACGAATAAAAAGATAAAGTATAATATAAATGAACTCGAGAAATCTTAGAAAATTTTGGTTTAGAACTCCACTTTTTAACTTTTAATCTTACAAGCTTAATGGAAACCCTTGACATTATCTCTTTTCGTTTCAACCAATCATGTGGCACCATATTAGATTACGGGACCAATAAAACCACTACAAGAGAAGTTTAAATAAATGATATGATTTGGTGACGAAATAAACTTGCTTAGCTCAAATTCTTTTGTTTTAATTAATTTGGTTGTAAAAAGGTAATTAATATTAATTTTTTAAGGAAAATAACATAATAATAATTTAATAGTTTAATCAATATCAGTGAATAATATGATAAGAATTAATATTGTTGGAAATATTTATGACCCATTTACTTGAAGGAAATGTCTATTTCATTCCTCCCTTATCCCTTACCAAATTACCATTATGCCATTCAATTTGTTTTTCACCTCATGATAGCAATTATGTGGCAATCCCTATTACATGAAAATAAGGAATTAGGATTCATTGATTATAACTCAGAATCCTAATTCAATGCAGAGCCACTTATCTTCTTTCCCAAACTGACTTTGTCTTCTTTTGAAAATAATAGGAAATTACCCTTAATTGTGTACATATCAGATCAACATCTAACCCTTTTCTATGTACAATAAACCTTAGCCATCATCCTCTTTGACAACTGCTTTTCTCTCTCTCTCTCTCTCTCTCTCTCTCTGCTTACGAATTGTCTCCTTATAGCAATCAATTGAACTTATGGTCACAATCGTCTTTGTATGCCCATCGTCTCTTACAACAACATTTAGGTGGCAAAGATCATGTTGGTATCAATATTGTGTTCTTAACTGGTGGCTAAACTGGTTGTCGATGAACTCACTTGTGGCCAAAATAGACTTGTTCAATCTTTCGCTTTTTAAGTGAGTTAAATCCAAAGTTTAATCTTTTATGAATTTCTTAGTGCTTAAGAATCGGTTGACACTAAAATCTCATCTTGGTTTTGCCTATGATTGATGTATATTTATAGAGAAGGTGAGTTGGGTTTTGGCTAGGTCTAGAGAGAGAGAAAGAGTTTAAGGGTTAAGTTGAATATACTCTTTTTTGGATGAGAAGAGTTGAAACGGTTTGTATCTTCCTTTCAATTTGTGTTGAGTTGAATTTGTGATTGTTAGATAAAAAAGTCCAACCTACTCATATTGTTCTTTTCGATTTGGATTAAGTTGAATATGTTTTTTTTTTTTTTAATTTGCAAGGATTGCGGTTTTCTTAATTATCTTCTAGATTTTTTATTTATGCTTTGTAGATGGTCATTTCAATTTTGTGATTAAATCAATTGGGCTTTAGAGCAAATTTGCACTTGATATGTTAAATCAAAGTTTCTAATTTGGTGATTTTAGATTTAGGTATGATCTAGTAAGAGATTAGAGCAGCTCAACAAGCTCTTGTTGTTGGTTTCAATATCAGTTTGTTTTTTTCCCTTTTAATTTGTCTGTTTTGTCATTATTTAATTAAAAAAAGGGCATTTTAGTAATGTTATTAATTATTCATGATTCATTCCTTACATAGCTCTGTCAACTGAATGATGGAATGGTAATTCCATGATGTCCAACTAAACAATGTAATATATTTAGACCTATTACGGCTCTAATTATAATTCCACTACGGCCTTATTTTATTCAGCAAAATGAACAGGTCATTAATATTGAATGCAGTATAGAAATTAGCTATAGTAATAATATAATAAAATAAAAAATATATAAATGAAGTAGCATGCATATACAGTTCAAGAAGACACGTCATTGTCTTAATACAATAAGATAATCACAACAAAAAGCTAGATTATAATTGAAAAACTTAATCTATATGAAGAGCCTAATAACTAGAACTGCACTTAGCCTAGATGTCTCTAACTTTTCACCATGATTCACCATAAGAAACAACATGTGGAAGTTGACGTAGAATTACAAAGGTAGATAGAAGAACTATCCTTGTGGGAGGGGAAAGGGGGTGAAAGGATACCATGAAAAAGCATAAGAATTCAGAAGTTGTAATAATAGGCCACCTAATTGTCCACATAGGGTTGATACAAAAGGTGGCTAAGGAGTAAGATGGCCATGGAAAGTATATGAGAATGTCCTTACATTTGACTATGGCCCTTCATGCTTATTACCTAGCTTTTGATGAACATCTTCTTGTCACATGGCCAACTAAATGTGGCATAGAAGAATTGTCTTACTACCATCGGTGGATTGATATCTAAACAAGAGGTGGAATCAACCCTCCATATCCTAATTGGTGATGATAGCTTAACATGTGGCCTAAGACTTCCTCCATTGTAATAATATTACATCGACACTTGCTCCCTTATTTCCCTCCATTAGCACCTTCTCTTGCACATGGTTGTTAGTTAAAATTGAATTACAAGGTTTAAAAAGAAAGTTGGACTAAACTTTAATCTGGTATCCTTATATATCCTTTTTTTCTACAATAGAGTCAATCCTTGCACCTACATTTCACCATTTCTTTAGGTGATGTGTACCCAAGTTTGAATGTTCATCATTTTTTGAAAATAATGAATAAAGTTTTCTATGAATTTGTGAAAAAGCTTAAATTTGAATGGACACAAAAATTAAAGCCAACCTCTTTCAGCTTATGGTATAGGAAAGAGTATACTCTAGCTGTATATGGGTACCTCAATTTAAACCTATTATGTCCATTGATCTATAAATAAAATGTAGGAAAGTCGTGTTTAAAATGTAGAAAACTGTATCAAGATTGTGCTAGATACAATAGATTGTACATATAGGACTTAATAGACTACATTATAGTTTTAAACATTATTAAAGAAAACTACAAAGATGTCTCCACTCATTTATTTAGTGCTTTAATCAAGATGGTAATACATTCAAGTAGCCTTCTTCTTATCTTTCTTCTTATAGCATTCGTTGCAATCTATTTGCACGTTAATTTAATTTTTTGAAATTGTGTCTAAGATATTTCTTTCACAATCTACTCTCTTCTAGCCCACATTAAGCTTATTCTACAAAATTGGATAAGTTAAATCAATCCAACATGAAATGTAGAATTGAGGTTATAATGTGAAAGCTAACAATCTTACCATAACAATTTAAATAATGACCATGTATAGCTCCTTATGAAATTGAGTTGGCAATCCATGTTATCACGTCGTGTCGTTTACGTATTTAAACAGGTTTGTGTCTTAGAAACCTTAACCTATGACATGGCCTATTTATTATTCATGTATAAAAACCCAAACCCGTAACTTAACTCATTAATAAACTTATCTTGTGTTCAGATTAAACTCATTTATTGATTAAAAAGTTATGATCAAATTTATAAAATATTTATAGATATAAAGGAAAAAAAAACAATAAAAATATTTAATTTTTGTAATGGCAAATAACATGGTATCTTTGTACATAATATAAAAGTACAACCTAAACAAAAGATTTAGTAAGGCAAAATTTTATCAAATATAGAAAATTTGAAAATTTAAGTTATATAACATCACTAAATTAAGTGAACCAAATAATCCACGCATAAGTTCATAACTTTTCACCCATTTAAATTAAGATGTAGTAAGAAAAATATATAACATCACTAAATTTAAATTATATAATATTACTGATTCAAGTAAAACCATGACTTAAATGGATATTAATATTATTATTAGTGTGAATTTCCAAATTTATCACATTGACTTTCAAAATTTCAATGAATTGTACAAATTAGTTCTTAATTTTTTTATACGTTTAAATTACAATGTAGCAAGAAGAATATATAACTATAAGTAATGAATCTCATGCCTTTAATTGAGATATTTGATTCGAAAAGAAATGACTTGTATAATAAAATGCAAATGCAAATACAAAATAATATATAACATATCTTGTATCTAGGTATAGTAGCTTCACTTGAACTCGGATGAATTTAACTGTATTTAAATGGGTTTGACTCACTCGTGTCTTGTATGGATTTTTTTCATATACTAACATATTTAAACTATGTCAGATTATACCTTAATCTATTATATCTAAGTCTTAAATTGAAATCCTTATGAATTATCATTTAAGCTTGTGCACAAATTTGATACATATAGCAAACTATCACTATGATGCCTTAATCACAACTCTAAGCGCATCTACCAAGGATGCATACCAATAATATCATCATTATCAAGCAAAATTTGCAACTTTTGGCTTTTAGTTGACCAAAATTTTTTCTTGTCTAATATCCACTTATAGATCCCATCATCACCTTCCCCTCCATGTTTATTATCTAGTTGTGTAAAACCATCATACCCCTTTCATTTGTAAAATACTTTTCCTCCTTAGAACGATCTTCGTCATCTCTATCACCCCTTCCCCCTTCAATGCCCCAACTTAGCCCAACCTACATTACTTAAAAGAGATCCTTAAGGAGAGAAGTATAGAAACAACCTACAAAATTTAAGATAGATTAGAAAAAATAGATTAAGATGAAACATAGCCTCCATTTAAGGAGGCTTACTTAAGACCCCATGTAATAGTCTTAAGGAAGTTGATATGCATATGGTATTAATTTACAAATTTATTAGCATTAAATAAATAAGGTAAAAGTCCAATTACAAAGTAAAATTATTGAACATATTAATTACTGTTATAGTGTAAATTATTCTTCATTTCTATGAAGTAATCTCATCAATATATTCCACATTATGCTCTATTTTTTTTTTTCCCTTCAAGGTCAGTACTTATGCCCAGCCAATCATGAGGCTATGAAGATATGTTATGTATTGGAAAAATGATTTCGAAAATAAGGATATTTTTGGGATTTCAAAAAGTTTGCTAAACCCTACTCCTCTAAACTTACCTCCTTTTACTAAAACCCTAACATTTACTAAATAAGGCTTAATCTCTAATCATTTTGTGTAGAAAACTAAGGCTCCTTCTCTAAACCTAACCAAAAGGGGAAAGTAAGAGGAAATTAAGGTAAGGTTCTTGAAGTTTTAGCTTAAGAAAATTCGTAATAAGCTTCTTCATATCTTAAACCCTATTATTCCTTATTGATTTCAACCTTTTATTAAGTGTTTCAAGTAGAGGGTCTTAGTTATCACTAAGTAGCAGCCTATTTAAGTACGTAAGGTGAGTTTAATGGAGGATTTTCTAAGTTAAACTTGATTCTCAATTGGGATATTGTTTTGCAGAAGTTAAACTTAGGATTTCACTATGGCTTTAATCTAAAACCAAGTATTTTACAAATTGTATGTAGCATTTAATTTCAATTTCAAACCTCACCAAGTGTTTATGACATTGTAAGTAAGTTTCATGAACTTTCACTCTTAGCTTTGTAGTCTTGTAATGGATTTATGTCATTTGGATTGAAAATTTAGGATTTATAGCTAAGTTTTAATGTTGGAAAATAGTAGAGTAGCACGCCTTAGGATTCAGTCAAAAGTGTGTGAGTTTTAAGATAAAGAGATGGAAATTTTGGTTTTGAATTTGAAGTGTTCTATTCTGCAATTCTGTAGAACAAAAGCAAGGCATCCAGACATTTAGCAGCTTACTGTGCGGACGTTAGGCTATTATAAGTGGTAAAAGTTTAGCATCCAGATGCCATCCTTTGTAGCATCAAAACACCATGCCCTATTCAAAACTCTTTTGTTTTCCAAGCTTTTTTTTTTTTTTCCTTTTCAACTTTTCCTAACTTAACCAACTCCTTGTCTAGCCTTTTTGCTACAAAAAGACTCGATCTTTACTTAGAAAATTGGAGTTTTAGGAACACTTTCGGGTAATCTAACTGAGTAGACTAAAAGGAAGAGGTACAGAATAGTAATAAAACTCTTTGAAGCTTTAAGTTAGATTAAATTAAGCAATTTGAGCATGAATCTAGGTAACTTTAATGGAGATTGAGATGGGGATAAGCTAAGTATTACTAATTGGTGCATTTAGTACTATGTTAGTGACTACTTGAATTGAGATATGAAGGAATTAAGTAAAAACTATCATCTTTTGGGTTAGGCACTTGGATGTTTTTAGCCATAAGTCATCTTGTTGGTTCATTTAATTGCTCAGCAACTTAGGTACATAATACATGCTTGTTGCTTATAAGTGTTAGGATAATGAGAAAGAAACCAGACTAATCCATATCCAACTTAAATGTTGCTTGCTGATTGTACTTGTCATGGCTTATCCTTCAATTCAAGGGGACAATTGTTGATCATATGTGACGATTCCGTAGTAGATTTTTACATAAGACGATGTAGTTAGAATTAGTGTTTCATGGTTCCTAGTTGTAGGTCATATGATCTTCACCATAGTATATGGTAGTAAATCTCAAAGACTTACATTATATTATCTATGTATATATATAAGAAATCATGGTGTAGTAGGATCATGAGTACCTTTTTATTGTATGCAGGCTTAAATTCAAGATAAATAACTTGTTGTTTGCTATTTTCCTGCATTAAATGCATGTAAATGACATGTTGTGGTATTTGTGTGTGCCTGTACACTATGTATTAGGATTCGTCTCATTCTTTCTTTTTCAAGTATAGCCAGTAAGGTTTATGTTATCTATGAGAAGCCCTTTATTGATAGGCTAGAAGAAAAGGATGATATGAACTATTTATATTTCTATGATGACTAGAGATTTATTATGGATTCAAGAGCGGAAAGACTCCCTTTTAATGTACTCCTTTGATGGTTTATGTTATCTTCGTGTGTGTATGGAGTAGAAAGACTCCCTTTTTAAGATTTTATGTTTCTTATGGTTATAAAAGTATATGAGACTCCTCTAAATTTTATTCTATGATTTAAGTTATTTTGGGATGAGTACCCTTATAAAGAAATTTGATGATTGATGAAATTTCTTGATCTTTTGGAGTATTTTAGTTATGTCATTAATTCTTGTGCTTGTGGATTTTAGAACCTTAACATACTCAATGTTAGTTGGGGTATGTGGTAGGTTGTAATACCATTAGGATTCTTGAGGGATTACAACATAAGTGGTATTAGAGCTAAGTTTGAGGTTAGATTACCTCTTATTTTGCTTTTTCCCTTATTTTATTTTTATTTTTATTTTTTTTGAGATTTTCGATGATCTTAGAGCAAGAGGAAGAAGACATGGTTAATTCTCGTATAGACAACATACCCTTATGCATTCTTATAAGGAATGCATGGGGGTTAAAAAATTTTAGGCACAAATGCCCTTTGTAAGGTTCAAATTTAGGTTAAAAGAGAGAGCAAGAGTGATTAATTTCTTAAATAAAGCCTAATTCTCATTAAGGTTAAGCTAAACTCACAACATTAAATGAAATATTAAAAAACAAGAGAAGAGTAAAAGAGAAATGTGTGATGAACTAAGAGAGAATGAAGAAAAGAAACCACTCTTGAAAGAGTGCATAATAGTAAAAGTAGAAGAGAATAGAGCCATGAGATATAAATAGGCAATAAGGACAATAGACGAGAAAGAAAATTATGAGAAAAAGAGAGATAAGGAAAATATGATTGTAAAGAAAAGTAACTCTCTCTTTTTTTTTCGTGAGTGTGCCATTTTTCTTCTCCCTTTTTTTTTTATTGTTTTTTGGTTTAGTTTAGGTGAGGGGGTTTAAACTGAGCAATAAGTTACAGCAAACCACTTACTAAATAACGCAACGCAGCAAATGTTCATTATTATTACTTTTAGTCTATTGTGTTGTTTTTGTTCGTTGAATACTACACATGTCTATTTGTTGTAATGAATACTTTGCTGCAAGAAGTACTTCACAGACTTTTTTTATGCTTAAAAAATATACATTATCCACTATAATTTTTGCATTAAAACCAATAAAATATTAAAAATGGTTATGCATTGAGGGTTTCATTGGAATCAAAATAAAATTCTTAATCTAATAGAGCTATTCATTGTAATCTATTAGTTGCAATAATGTAATTTTCTTGTAGTGCTTCTTGATACTTTAATTCACTTATTGATCTCTAATTATATGTGTATTTTTCCTACCTATCTCCTCTAGCTTATTACAAGACATGGGTTGATGACTTGGTGATAAATGTGTAAAACTACACACTTATCTGACATAATTCCCCTATATTTGTGTGCAATTTGTGTGGAAGTACACAATATTTTATTAAATTGATGATTAAATTGCATATAATGGGTCAACACAATTACAATATTGACTTTAGAACAAAATGGTTCATCTTTTGATCAAAAACCTAAGAATTATTGTGTTTTATGTAGATTTAAGGAGCCATCTATTTAATGGGAGTGCCTACCATTTGTTACTATTGGAAATAGAAGAGGCAATCTTGTTCAAGGGGCTATTGGCTTGATGATAGTCTTCTTATGATCTAAAAGGTAGATGTAAATATAGCACCTATTAGATGCTAATTGAAGATGTTGCTAAGGATAGTGCACAAATGAATTTCTCCTGTAATGTCTAAATGGTATCAACTAGAAGACGCAACAAATTTCTTTTCCTTTTTCTTTCATGAATAACTCTCCAAGGGTTCTATATTTTAGGGCATTTTAAACTTAGTTTTAATTAATATCAATGATTCTCACCTAAGATGACATGGGCAACATCATGCTAGTATGTATTAAGGATTAAAACTCCTCTTAGGTTGTTGTTTTTTTCTCATTTATAACTTTATGTTAATGTTATTCTTCCTCATATTCTACTACACCTAATGAAGATTCTGAATCTTTTGTAATTGTTGGATTATCATTTGGTGTTTGTATTATTTGTTGTTCAAATGTGTTATGTGGTATATAGGTTTTAGGTATCGAGCATGTATTAGACATATATAGGAATATGTATGGGTTAGGATTGTGTTTTAGTTCATGAATTCAAATTGTTTCTATGTCTATTTAATCTCGATTAATTTTTGAACATTCTAATTTAGTTAAGGCTCGGCTCTCTCAACCAATTCAGATCCCTTGTGCACTGAATGAATGGAATAGTTCAAATAATATGTCTCTTAGTGATTTAAGATATTGGCTCTTAATTGTACTCATTTTAGGCATTGAAATCCCACATTAGTTAAAATAGGTTAGCTGTTTGTTTTAAGTTAATAAAAATCACATACTTATCAATTTGTTTAGCTATTAATAGGATTAATACGATTAAGAGCTAATATACTATTATCTATAGAATACAACATTGGTATTCACCTTGTACTATTAGTTGATCAATAAGCTTATAGAAATATTCGTAGATTTCATAAAGTTTTTTTTTTTTTTTAATCTACAAAATGCAAGTTCAATCAATTAATGGTTTATTGTTTTCCTATTTAAATAGGGGGCTATTTTTGCAAATAATACATGACTCATAAAAGTGGTGATCGTGATATCACCTATATTGTAAATTGTAAGATAATTTATTATATTTTGTCATTATGTTTTCCTTAAATGTTAAATTTCATAATCTTATGATATTTCATCTCTTTTTTATTCTAACCATAACATATTGATTTGTTGATGTTTGTATGGATAACCACTTATAAAGAAATGAATTTTGAAAGTATGTATTATTATTATTTCTATTCCTATTTATACAATTATAAAACAAAAATAGATAAGGGCAATAAGATTCATAGTAGGATATGCTTACCTACAATAATACCTTATAGATAAGAGTTTTAGGAATATGCATCTTTTATAATCGTTTAGAATCACCGTATAATCTCTATCCTATATATACAATATGTAATTTGTATGATATCCCAAGAAATATGTGATATTTTTTGTTTATATTTATATTAAATTGCATGCAGTTTCAATTAAATATATAATATTGATATATTACATGTGGTTATAATTAAAAACAATGATTTTTCAAAAATGTAAGTTTAACGGTTCTTAAAATGAATAAAACTGTAATTATATCAACTATATATTTCCTTACAATGCTTTATTCATTAAGTATTTGATTGCATGGATTGTTAAAATTAGTATATTTTTGTAACGTCTAAAACTAAAAGCAATAAACAACCAAGTCAATAAATACAAATGGGCCCATTTCAATAATTTGGCTTAAAAGTTGCAACTATATATTGGCATGATATTTACTACCATAACCTTATAAATTAGTTTCATAACCTCTCACAACCTATGTAGGGTACTTAACCATAAGATATCATGATCTCCCTTCCTTAAACGTGTAATGTCCTCATTGTGAAAGCTATCTTTTTTTTCTTTTAATTTTTTTTTCCATTTAAATACATATGCATTTCTATGTTTTCACCTACTACCATGAGATAAATAAAATGTATTGTACCTTTTCCTTTTAATATTTGTCCACTTTCTTTTTTTTTTTTTTGGTAAAATATAAGGACTGCTTTCACTAGTTAATCTACAAAAGTCATTACCCAACTATTAAACATTGTCATTGTAATCACATCACACATTAGTCTTGATAATTGAAAACCAACTCCCTTTGTTATATCAAATGCTCTATTGTTTCATTCACAATACAAAAGCAATAGGTAAGGGCGTGTCCACTTTTCTTCTTGAATAAATCAACATTAATTGCAAAAGTATTCATGTGATTACGTTATACGTAGTTCTTGATCTTAGCAATACATCTAGCGACCATGTTATTTGTACAATTTTATATTATCTTGGAATGAACTAGAGGCCCTTTCAACTTATTATTGCTCCATTAGCTCTTTTATTTATGATACCTTGATTTAACTATAGAGGAGCCTCTTCTCCTAAAAGGTTATACTAATTAATATTCCTTTTCTATTGTTGAGTAAGGCATTTCCTTGACAACTAACAACTCCTCATTCAAATTTATGTCTCTTAACTCTTAGAATCCACTCTCCTCAATTGATCATTTAAGGGTAATATGTTCAACCTCAATTGCTTTTGTGATGAAGGGTGAAGTATAAATTCTTAAGCTTTGAGGATTTAAGAATCAATCTATACTCCTAGCTTACTTTCACTTCTAACCTGCTAATATCTATGTTTTACATTAGCCTCCTTCCACATTGAATGTTATGTGAATATCATGATAATCTCCAACATTTGATAAATTTTAGGAAGATGATCTTAGAAAATAGATGCTCTAAAGAACTCATACTCATATGGCATTAGGATTTTTAATAATTCTCTACATCTTTTTCCATGACAAGTTGTTATAAAACTACTTTAGATCCTAAAATCATAAACCATCTTTAAATTTAAGGATACATATATCCAATTAGGTTTTCTCTTGATTTTATTTGGCCATATGATCTTGTCCTCACCAAAATGTTACAATCACATTGTTACTTCTTTATATCACTTTGCTTAAGAGCTTAAAGACACTAATGGCATAGTTTGTATTAGCAAAACCAAAACCAACTACTTTAATTACAATTTTTCTATTTTTATGAGATATTAGTAAACTCTTCTACATCCTTATGCCACATTTGATTAATTTCATAAAGGTAGAATAGAATAGCTATTCCCTCCTTATAAACTTATTCTTATGTTTGGGTTGACATAATTACCATTACGGTACTTTGAGGAATTGCATTGCTTTTATTGGATTAAGAGAATAGTTATTCCCTTGTATTGTCAAATATATTTTTATATTTACTCATGAAACCTCAAATGAACTATAAGGAGTCGTTATTACTTCTCTATTTCATTCCTTAAAAATTACATTTATATTTTACCTTATTTCATTTTGAAAACATAACATACTATTTGAATTTTGATCTAACTTAATCCTTCACATACCACATTGCTTAATTCCTCCACTTCCTTTACTATATATGTTGACCCAAGTATTTTCCTAGCTCGTGTATTTAATTCTCAATTCTAATCAAGTTACAACACCTTACTCTACATCTTCTAATGTATTCTATTAAAGGACATTGATGATTTTGAAAGAAGATTAGTTGCTTAGAGGTTAAGCTATATTTTTATAAATTGATTCCATTCTTACAAGATTAGGAACTATAGCTTCCAAAAATAAGATAATATCATTTAGAAAAGATAAATGTGTAAGCTCTAACTTAGCTCTACTTATTATGATTTTCTTAACATTTCCTTAGAACATATCTTTGTGGGTTATCATAGATAATGAATCATGAATGAAAGGAATAGATTAAGAGATACAAGAACTCTTTGTCTTACTTATCTAGTTGGAATTAATTTTTTTCACCCGTTTCCTATTCATCATAATAGTGTAAGATATTAAAAAAAAAAAAAAGACAACACATATTCCATCTACTCTAATTGTCCTTAAAGCCCTATTTATAATTAAAGCTTCTATAAACAGCACTTCACTCTATCGATCTATCGTGTCCTTTGTTATATCTAACATAATTGTTACATTCAAAGGTTTTTACTAATTCTAGTAGGTATAAATGAATGGTAGGCAATGATGACATTATTTTTAATAAATTGGTCGAGAATGTTAGTGATGATGTTGTCTAGTAAATGTTGGAATCAATTACCAATAATTTTACATGAAAAATTATAGAGCCTAATGACATAGATGAGTTAGGCCTAAAGCTTATGGAGTAATTAGATGAATAGAAATAGAAGAAGTATCAGGTCAAAAGCATTTTGGATCAATAGTGAAATATGTTAGATGTCATCTATAAGCCATCAAAAGCTATGGGTTCAAAAGTATAATTTTGATTTTTCTGGTTAAATATTAGTTAACTTTTAGAGGCCATAACTTTTTGTATATAGAGAATTATAAAACTCATAATATTTCAATGGAAACAAATTTTAGTTTACCGTGACCTAAAACAAAATACTTTGCCGTTTGGTACTATTTAAGAAGTCAAATTTGCACGTTTTGGCAAGATACCAAGCATGTTGAAGTTTAAGTGTTATTTTAGCAAAGTATATTTTAGGTTATTTTCATTCCCAATTTTACTAGGATTCATATTTTATTCAATTTCTTTAATAATTCTACGGCTAATAGATTATAAATACACTATAAACAACTTATATTCATCATCTTTTTACATTAGCATAAAATTAATTTCCACATATCTATGTCAATCACATTTTACGTTGCGTGAGTCAATTAGACAATATTAAGATACATACTTTAGGTAGTTCACTTTAGGAATCAAAATGAGGTTAATCTCATTAAAATTTAGATGAATTGTACTTATTTCAAATCAGTATATGATTGATTTAGTTAAAAAGTCTCTTAGAAAGTTGAAATTAAATTGATAAAATAGATTATGGAACCATGCAAACTTATAGCTTTCAAAGAAAACCTAGATAAATATAGTTTTCTTCACTTCATCATTTCAAATAGAACTAATGGGTATCTATTCATCTCCACAGTAATAACTAATTATATATCCTCTATTTTGTAAGCTTGTGAGCCTTCTTTCAATTCGATAGTTGAATATTGAGAGCATTGTTTTAACATGAGATAATGTTTTTAATTATACAACATCATATTTCAACGTTTACTACATATGATACATTTATTTTTAGATGGAAATTATTTAATCAAGTCATTTTAAATTGACCTCATCATTAATCTAATGCACTTAGCAAACGTTAAGAAAAATTCTAGGATAAATCGTATAGAATGTCACATCTTAAAGAGGTGGCATTACAATAGTTCTACCCTATGAACCATCTTAAGATAGAAGGTAACTTTACAATTATTACCATAGACTTAGTTCATATAAGGCAAACTCAACTCAATCCCTTTTAAACGTCCAATTTGATATCTATCTATTATAAACCTATGATGTAATCTTTAGAAGTGATTGTTAAAAATGAATGCGTAGCTAAATCTTTCCAAAAGAATTGAGTTTTACAAATGATATTTCGCAAAATATACTGAAATTGACAAGTATTCAGACAATTATATTTGTATGAAAAATAACAAGTCCAAGAAGAGAATTTGTGAAAGCTATAGGTTTATTATACTCAATATATACATCAATAGTGGAAAACTAGAGGGTCACTTAAGGAGATCCTATTAGTTTTCCTAAAGAGTTAGAAAGATTGATGATCAGAGTAAGAGTTAGCCATTTCTTCTTGATCCTCACACCTTGACTCTATATTCTAGTCTGTTGGAATTGGGTGCTATGCTTATAAGTCCACTTGAAACTTGAAAAATAAACTATAGGAAAATGAGCAATAACTTGCTCAATAAGTGGGATAGAGGTAAAAATATGCATTTAACATAACAAAAGTAGGGTTTTCAACTAAGTTAGTCAGATGTAATGTGTTAGGGTACCTTTTTTGTAACATACTTGTATTAGCAATAGGCTATTCTTTTATACATATTATAACATAAAGGGAGACTTTTTTTCATTTTAGCTAGGGTCTTGCTATTATTACAAATTTCTACTTTTAAAAAGTGATGCCATTTCACTGATTTTAATGTCTCCTCTTACTAGGCCCAAAAATATTCGTAAAGCTTTTTACGAGGGTTGAGTACTCTTCTGGATTAAAGTTCTTACTTACCATGTTAGTTGATCATGACTAACGGTACTTGTTATATACACATTATCCCTATGCATACACATTATAGCCTTGTATTACTGTCAAAATTAATAAAAGTATGCTATTTATTTTTCCATTTATACTTATGTCCTTCATATTAATGTTAGTTTTCTTCCATGTTCGTATTACTTATAGGTTTAGGCCTTATTGGCTAGCATTGCATGTGAGTTAAGCTTGCTTACTGCTATAGAGGCAGGACAATATGAGCTAGAGAAAACTTCGAATTGCGATAGTTGGTATTAGAGCTTAGGTTATTCCAATGGAAACGACCATGATATGACAAAAGGAAGTGAGAAAGAGGCTAGATAGCCAAGAGAAAATCCTTAAGGGATTGTCTAAGCAAATGGATGATTTGCTCGTACTATCAGTCAGAGTAGTTGAAGTTGAGGCTAATCATCAGGATATGAATGCTAAGATGATCGAGATGGTTGAGAATTTTGGTGTTACAATGTAAACACTTAGAGAGGAAATGCATGTGATGATTGTAAACACTTAATTTTTACCTCATTTATTTTTATTTTTATTATTTTTCTTTCTTTTCTTAGTAGGCCTTAAATTAGGAAAAGTACAAAAAATAGAAAAATAAGAAAACCCTAAAAATATGAAGTTTAGGAAAAAATCCAAAAAAAAAATTCAAAATTATGAAATTTGGAAAAATATAAAAAATAAGAAGTTTAGAAAGCAACCCAAAAAATAAGAAGTCTAGAAAATAAAATTAGAAAAAAGTTGGAAAATTGAAAAAAATTACATTTGAAAAAATAGAAAGATTTTAGGGGATTTAGAAAATAACTTTTTATTTGGATAGATTTTTTAATTTTAAAATAAGTTTAGAAGTTAGGCCGCTAGGTTTGGGCTTAGATTTAAGCTGACCTTAGATTTGAATCTAATCCAAGCTGACTTTAGATTTGAATCTAACCCAAGCTGACCTAATCTATATATACAATTTAACTATACATATAGACAAGGCACAAACCAACAGCTTAATGGTTAAACACATGGATATAGTATTGGGTTTAAGTGTAAGGTCTTAGGTTTGAATCTTAGTCCTAAAGGTAGGAAGGTTTTTTTTATTTTTATCAATTAGCACACTGCCACGTATCAGGATTTTACTGCGCCACGTGTCCTAACACGTGGCATCGTTAGATTAGACAACCTTGCTGATGTAACGCTATGTGGCATCCACGTAGCGTGCCAAGTCAGCTATCACGTGTCATCGTGACACGTGGCAAGTCGAAGTTAGTTAGGTTAGCTAACGTGGCTCCATGTCAGTGTCACGTCAGCATTTTCCTTCTCTTTCTCTCGGCTTTCCCTCTCTTTCCTTCAGTTTTCATCTATTTTCTCCTGCTTTTCATCTTATTTCCTTCTCAAGAACAGCCTAACCCCCTTACTTTGGCCTTTAATTTCGTGTTTTTTTCTTGCTAAAATACACCAATTAATGGTGCAAATTCATCCTCTACATGGCTTACTTTGAGACAAACACAATAACGTGTTCGAATTCAATTAAATGAGCATTCAAATTGAGCTTTAAAAAGTGGAAAAAAATTGAAAATTTGGAATTTGCATTCAAATCTAATTCAAGCTTTTCTTAGTTTTTGGGTTAGTTACGAGTATAAAAAGGGCGTTGGGGGAGCTCATTAAACGGACACAACCATCTACAACCTTGCAAGAACATTCCCAAACCCTCTCTCTCTTACGATCTCTTTCTCTCTCTACTCGTAGATGTGCTCTCTCTCTCTAACCTATAGCTATGCTCGAAGGAATTAGAGCAATTCTAACCACCGCCACGACTCCCCCATGATGCAAGCTCCTCAACCCAACTCCCCCCGTCTACTACCATGACTCGAAGCTCCTCCACCACTGAAACCTTAATCACCGTACCCCCGATTAAGGCCGTGAGCAGTTAAAGATAGTAGCCATCTACCTTCGTATCATGCCCGTAACCAGTTGAAGACAACGACCATCCACTCCCGCATCACGCTTGTGATCAGCTAAAACCCCTCAATCACGCTCGTGACCCTTTCTAAGCGACTGCCTCAGTTGACTCGATCCAATCCACAATTGACCCGTCCAACTCGTTCCATGTCCGACCTGTACGCCCAACTCATTCGAAGTCCTGTTTTTTTTTTTTTCTAATTTTCTTTACTTGATTATTTAGTTGTTGTTTTTTTTTTATTTACCGTGAATTGAAATGAAATAATAACAAAGAAAAAAAGAAAAGAAAAAGAAAAAGAAAAGAAAAGATAAGGTTGTTATTTTATTTATTTTTAGTCTAATAGATAAAAATAAAAATAAATAGATAAATAAGTTAGTGAATAAAAATTATTTTTAACACTTAGAAAAATCAAGTTTTAAAAAATAAACAAAAAATAAATTAACCATTTACAAATTAGAACTACTCCTAGATTTTTTTGAAAAAAAAAAAAATATATATATATATATATATATATAAAATTTAGGAACTTTGTTAGAATTTTTCCTAAATAAACCAAATTAAACCAAAAATGTAAATTCGGCATATTTTCAGAATTAAAACCAAACAACCCACAAAATTTTTTATTAAAAGAACTATGTACATCTAACCCTGAATAGCGAGTACGTAAGCACTTATGGGGCGATGGTAAAAAACGAAAAAACCTAATTTCCCTGTTCCTTTAGTTTGGATTGTTTTATCCAATTAGAGTAATTAAATTGAGTTTTATCTTTCAAAATTAAAAGATGATTTTTAAAGTTTAATTCTAATTTTGGAAAGTCAATGGTATCCGCAAGGGTTTAAAATTTCTAACCCCTAAATATAAATCTTTGGTTAAAAAAATAAACTGTTTTATAAAAATTAGTTTTAATTGTTAGATTAGTGGCTAAGTTATAATCAATTTATCCA